>LNAC01000243.1:2304363-2446465 GCA_002007465.1 Ailurus styani | reverse complement strand
CAGGGCGCCTGGGTGGCTCAGTGGGTTAAAGCCGCTGCCTTCGGCTCAGGTCATGATCCCAGGGTCCTGGGATCGAGGCCCACATCGGGCTCTCTGCTCAGCAGGGAGCCTGCTTCCTCCTCTCTCCTCTCTCTCTGCCTGCCTCTCTGCCTACTTGTAATCTCTCTCTCTCTGTGTCAAATGAATAAATAAAATCTTTAAAAGAAAAAAAAAAAAAAGAAACCGAGGATCAGTCCTCTCCTTTTGTATATACGACATCACCACCTCCCACCGTATCTGCCACCTTGACTGTAGTTTGCTGCTCTGGTTTGTTGGGGTGAGCATTTAAGCAAAGACCAAACCTTGGGGACTATATCTAGGATGTATTTTCACTATTATCTCAATCTAGCCTACTTGCCTTTCTAACTTCCTTGTTGACTCCCCTGGAAAGAGAGCGATATCCATTTGAGTTTGAGCACCTAATACGCAGTGAGGTTTCAGATAAGAACAAATTCAGGAAATGAAGAAGGTAGCCTAGCAAGACACAAATGTGGAAACCAAACACAGCCTTTGTGTTCTCATGCTAATTTGAAAGTGTTACTATTAAAGGAGTGGTGTATGTGTGTTTGTATACATGTGTGTATGTGATGTGTGTGTGTGTGTGTGTGTGTGTGTGTGTCTGTGTCTGTGTCTGTGTCTGTGTTTTGAGGAATTATTATGGGGGTGGAGTGAGACTGGTGAGAAGCCTGATGAATGAGACACAATTTCTCCACAGTTTTCAAAGCCAGTTGCTATTTATGTCTCTTGCCTTTGGCTCAAGAAAAGCTTTCAATATGTAGCTAAAAGAGTTGAGGGTTGCTGAGTGAGCCAATAGGGCCATCTTGGAGAGAATAATGGATTCACCCCTAGTGAGATCAAAACAGAACTCTCAGCTGGAAAAGACCCTATAAGCCCTGGAGTAACCCAATAATGAAGGAGCTTGGATTCTTTCCTCAGGTGAGATTGTCTCAACTTCCAGCGTGCTGTTGGAGGCTCTGGTGGTGCCAGGCAGATGGAGTTACAAAAATAATCACTTGGCCAGAACACTCATTACCATGTGGCAATGAATTTGGGTCATGACTGCACTTGCCAGAGTGATTTTACTGCCTATACAAGATGAAGTGACTCTAATGGCTTCCACTTGGCTCCATATGGCCCCTCAATGTTCATATTCCCTGCGGTGGGCTTTTCTTTGGTCATATTTCTTTCTCTAGAATTTATTAAGTGGGAGAAGGGGAGAAATGATGAAATATAAACCCTTATTTACCTGAGTACTGCAGAAGAAAGGAAAATTCTATGGAAAATATATAGAAAGAAATGACCAAATGAAATTGTAACACTTTTTCACACTTCGACCACATCTTCAATAAAATAAGAGCTTCTTAAACTAACATTTTCATGATGCTATTTTGCTCTGGGTCTTTTGAAGATTTCTCTTAGTACATTTTTAAAAGATAGTGTCAATGTATATGGAGATTTGAAGTAATTAAGATCAATTTCATTGGAAATGTTCCAATAATTGAGGTGAGAGGTTAAGAGGGTGGGCTACTAGTTTCTTCATTTTTTAGCTGTGAGATCTAACCCCGGTTACCTAAACTAGGCCTTCATTTGCTTATTCATTCATTTGTTCATTCAGCAAACACTTGCCAGTTTCCTACTAAATGCTGGTCACTGTTTTAGTTACTGAGGATATAATGAAAACAAGAAAACCAAGTCATTCATGGAGTCAACGTTTCTGATGTGACATAAAGGCAATTAAAATAAATTTAAAAATAATACCAGCTATCAAATGACACTAATAACTCTTTCTTGTCATTCAGACTACAGCTGAAATGTCACCTCCTTAGAGAAATTTTGCCTCTACATTCAATCCTTCCTTTTGTTTTTAATTTAAATACCTTTGATCTACATACAAATGAAGGGGTTGAACGACAACAAAGAGCCAGTCAGGAATAGACTGGAGGAAGAACATTTGAAATTGAAGGAATGGAAAATACAAAGTCACTTAGATAGAAGAGATCCTGGTGTGTTCACGGATGAAAGCAAAATTCAGCCTTGCTGGAGGCCAGCGAGGTAGGGGGAGAGTGGTATAGGAGTTGATGATCTTCTATATAGGTAGATAAAATCGAAATTTTATAGGCCATAGTAGAGAATGGGAGATTTTATTCTGAATGTGGTAGAAAGTGTATAAGTTATCTATTGCTGCGTAACAAATTATGGATGGCTGCAATAGGTTTGCCTCAAAGTTATGTCTTAATCTTATATCCTCCCTGGTAGGATCCACTAAGGCCACTGGGCTTCTGCTAACATTTAGTCAAAACACCTTACAATTTCACTAACACACTTTTCTAAAAGTTCTTTCAGCTTCCACACATTTCTTAATTCCAAATGTATGCCCACATTTTGTTTTTGTTGTGGTAGCACCTGATAATGTTTTGGAGTTGTGTAATCAAGACTTGCTAAAGGGATGTGGAAGGAATGACTGTAACTGAGAATGACACTTGGGTTTTTGATTGGTTCAATCAAATGAATGGTGATTCCAATTACTGAGAGAAAAGTGGAGAAGAAGCGGGTTAGGTGAGCATCAAGCGTTCAATTCAGGATATACATATTTTGAGAGGCCTATTGCAAATCCAAGTACCAAGTTGCAGACAAGAAACAAGAGGAAATCATTCAATCTTTCACCATTAAGTATGATGTTAGATGTTTATGTTTTGTAGATGCCTTATGAATTTGAGGAAGTTCCCCTCTATCCCTTCTATCTATGATGCATTTTTTTTTATCATGAAAGGGTATTAGATTTTGTCAAATACTTTTTCATCATCTATTGAAATATTATTCTTTCATCTATTGGTTTTTGTCTTTATTCTATTAATATGGTATAATACAGAATTAATTTTCAGATGGTAAACCAGACTAGCATTTTTATGATAAATCCCAATTGGTCATGTGGATAATACTTTTTAAAAAATGTATTTAGATTCTCTTTGTTAGTTTTTTGTTGAGAATTGTTGCATCTATGTTCATAAAGGCATTGGCCCAAAGTTTTCTTTTCTGTGATGTTTTTGTTTGGTTTTGGCAACAGGATTATACTGGCCTCCTAGAATGAATTGGAGACTATCTCCTCCTTTTCTATTTTTTGGAAGAGTTTGTGAAGGATTAGCATTAATTCTTCCTTATGCAGTTAGAATTCAGTGACAAATCATCTGGGCCTGGGCTATTCTTTGTGGAGTTTTTAAAATGCTAAGTCAATTTCTTGTTACAGGTTTATTTACATTTTCTTTTTTTTTTTTTTAGATTTTATTTATTTATTTGACACAGAGAGATCAGATCACAAGTAGGCTGAGAGGCAGGCAGAGAGAGAGGAGGAAGCAAGCTCCCTGCTGAGCATGGAGCCCGATGCGGGCCTCGATCCCAGGACCCTCAGATCATGACCTGAGCTGAAGGCAGAGGCTTTAACCCACTGTGCCACCCAGGTGCCCTATTTACATTTTCTATTTCTTTCTGAGTCAATTTTGGTATTTTGTGGGTTGTTTTTTTTTTTTTTTTTTTTAGAATTTCTACATTTCGTCCAGATAATCTGCTTATTCATAGTATTTCCCTATAATCCCTTTTACTTCTGTAAGGTCAGTTCCAATATTCCCTGTTTCATTCCTAATTTTGGTAATTTAAGTCTTTACTCTTTGGTCTTATTAGTCTAGCTACAGTTTTATCAATTTTGTTGATCTCTTCTAAAAATGAACTTTTGATTTTGTTGATTTTTTTCTATTGTTTTCATCTTTTAATCTACTGGGAGAGGCTCAGACACTCCAAACTTTGCCCTCCAGGGAAGTCCAAATATACAACATCATATTGTGCATCTAGCACTATAGAGTTAACAACCAATCTTTTATGGGCTCTTTCACCCAATTTGTATATGAGATCAATTCCAAAGAATTTAATATGATCTGCTGTAGTGATCAAAAAAGATCAATAAAGTTAGTGGGGAGAAATAGATACCCAGCTCTTGTTTCATTCCCTGCATCTTGAATGTTCCTAGTCTGTAACAGTGAAACATTTCCACGGGGAATGCTTGTTCACTTCAAGGCATGTACTCATCACTCCAGACAATGGCTATAAAATTTCCCCTAATAAAAATGGAGTTCCATCCAACATTTAAGATGAGCTTGACAAAAGATGAAAGTTTTACTTAAGATTTCCAGGTGCATATTTTAAGAGTAAGAGCCAGTACAGAAATCTGTAGTGTTGGGAAAATAACTGAAATTGTGATTATCCTTACAAAAATATCACTACTATTTGCACACCAGGTGTTTCTAATTACCTTATGCATCTGCAGACACTGTCTCTCCACATAATTCTCTATCCTTCTCCCAGCAAAGATCTTCAAGACAATACATTATAACACCTACATCTGGTGCTTTGTGTTTGCTATTCTCTCCTACTAATCACTGAGTTGTTTGTCAAAACCCTGATATCTTGACAGGAGACTGGAACACTTATTGGGTGTTTACTGTATGCAAGCTGGGCATTGGGTTAAGGACAACAGAAGGAATCAAACACTTCCACAATAAATTTAGTGTCTGGGGGAGACAGCATACTGGAGGGTGCGTTGGACATATACTTTCCTCAAAATGCAGAAAGGAAAAAAATATATAGCACTTAGAAACATGATAGAACTGTCAAAGTACACTAAATCTCCTACATATGCTGTGATAAACAAAGACTGGTTTTATTTGTTTCTTCAACGGTGTAAAAGTACAAAATGTTCTTGGAAATAGAAAAAGAAAGCAATGAAAATTTACTTGCGTTTCTGATGGTGACAACTTCTATTGAGATGCATTGTTCAGATAATTATCACTGCAACGTTCAAGAAGACTGGGTCCCCCAGGCCTCTTTGCCTCATTCCCCAGGCCGAGATATTTTAGTCTCTCTTGCCTAGGGCAGACCCTGGCATAAGTACACATGACAGGAAGAACTTAGTTACACTACAGATCCTTGCTTGAAGTCAGTTAATACAGCCGGAACATCAAACTCTGAATTTTAAATAAGCAGTCACATAACTTTGATGCTGGTGGTCCCGGGACCACACTTTAAGTAGTTTGGACTGAGTTCTTGCTTTGTGCAAGGCATAATATCTATCCTAGAGAAGCTTAAAATTTAGTTGGAGAGTCAAAACACATTAATGAAACAAAACAAACTGTGAAGAAAGAGATAGTAATATTCATCCATTCAACAAAATTTCTCAAATGCCTGCAAGCCTGGCAATTTACCAGAAAAACAAGAGGGTGTTAAAACTGGACACTTCTTATCTCAGTTTGGCTGAGGTCTCAAGATACAGATGCCACATTTGGGATGCTATATTTGGGACACAGGGTAGACTGGTTTCCAGCAAATGCCTGCGGGATCCAAAAGGGTATGGTGGGAATGGATGGTTTGCTATAGGATTTCTTCTGCCGAAGGGGGCTTCTCTCTCCTGCCCACGTAACAGGGCACTTTTCAACCAAGGCCTCAAAGTGATAGATGCTGAACTGAATACCCTGGTGAGGCAGTGAAGTATCATTATCTCTAATGTCCAGCTGGACAAACGGAAATTTGGCTGCATTGACCTAGATCATCCAGGGGGCAGGTTTGGGACAAGAAATGGGTGGTAGCCTCCTGCAGCCAGAGTGGGAACTTTGGTCAAGTCTCCCAGGGAAGATCCCAGTTACCAGGCCAGAACTTTGAGCATGCCTCCTTCAAGTGCGAGAGTTCATGAGGCATTTTGCGATTGTTAGGGTGTGTGAGCTGAGAGCAGCTGTGTGATGAAATCTGAAGGAGGGAAAATTTTCCTGAAATACCCTGTTTCCAATTTGCACCTGATTGGCACGCAGAGATAAAGAAAATTGTGCTGCTTTAATTGGCAAAGGAAATGTGTACCCAAGAGACTAGAGTTTCCTGGCTTTACTTTAATTTTTCAACTAAAAAAATACATATGTATGTATGTGTGTGTGTGTGTATGTACGTTAGAATGACTGCTTACACGCCTTAGCTTGCAAGCCTTTGGCAGCAACAAACTGTCCCCAGCGCTCTCTAGAAATGTTGTCCTGTGCAACAAGATGCTTAATAACTACAAAACAACTCAATTAAACAAACACTGAACTAGCCTGAGAGTGGAGAGGGGGTGGATAGACACAAATAGATAAATGTAACACATTCCCTACCCTCCAGAAGCTTACAACTTGAGTAATGATAAATAATGGGGTTCTACTTCAACTGGAGTTAGGTTCTAAAACCAATCAGTACATAAAAATTTCACATAATCAAAATTACCCTTGCAAAATACTTTAACCCGTCTGTGATATATTGCATATGTGTTATATGTACAAAACTGTATAGTAATTTTTATGCCCTTCAAATTTTAAGAAACTCGGGAGTCATAATGTAAGGAAGAAAAGACAGGTCATATAGTTTGTCTGAACATTCAACTTTGTCCATCTGTAAGGAAACTATCAAAAACTTGTGAACAAGGGATAGAGTATAACATCATACAGTTAAAACACCAAACAGTTATCTACTTAGATTCACTGCACAGCAAATAGCTCCAAACTCAGTGGCTTAAAATAACAATCATTTATTCTCATCGAGCCACTGGTCTCTTGTGCGTTTGCCATCTTGCCAGGGCTTGGCTGGGGCCCCTTTGTTCCAGAGTTTCTTCATCCTTCCCTGATACTAGTCAAGCATGTTTTTCTATGGGAATGGCAGAGACTCAAAACTGCAAGACCATAGGATCCTAAGAATAGAGACGACAGTAGAAGCAGAAAGAACCTTCAGTTATAAAGACAATAGGTAAACTTAATTCTAGTCTGCAATTGTCTGGGAGTCAAGGAGCATATCTCACTTAGCATCGGATCCCTACTCTTGCCTCATATTGCTCTTGGTACGTGTTCACTCAATAACTGTTGTCTGATGCATGTTAATTACGTTGTACCTTTCAGGACACAATTCATATTGAGGTGGAATGACACGCTGGTGCCATCTGTTCAGGCTGGGGTGGGAGAACAGGCCTGACCAGCAGGAGGCTTAGTTCTCAAAGGATCTTGTAAGTTCTTGTGACATATTTGAAGAAACTGAGCTTGTGAGCTCATTGAGGTCAGAGATGTCTCTTAATTATCATAATATCTTTCCAGAGACTAGCACGATCTCACAAGGGAGCCAGATCTTTACTTAAGTTATTAACCATAACTGTGTAATTAATGCTGCAGCCACATGCAGAAGAGAATCCTGAGGGAGCAGGAGCATTCAGGTAAATCCTACGTGGGGACATGGATTTAAAGGGGAGTTACTTGGGAAGGTTTCACAGAAAAGGTGGAGGGCTTCCTCTTTTTTTCTTGTTGAAAGTAAGTCCTTTGTTTTCCAGAAACATGCCTGTGGAAATCAGGAGCTGTTAAGAGCGCTTCTAGGACAGGAGATCAGGGAGAGACTTTTATAGAGAAAAGGCAGAAGCAAAATAAGAAAACTATTGATTAGCTCTAACTTAAAGCCTTGTGATGGTTGTCACTAGGTTTTAATTTTGTAACCTTGAGGCATTTACAGGTTCAGGTTTTGGTCTGCTTACAGACAGCCATGGCCTAGGGCCACCTCAGAGCCCCCTTATTTAATTAATCTAACAAAGGGGAGAGAAAGGTTAATGAGTGTTTGTGTCGGAAGTATCATGCCTCATGCAAATATGTTGGAACTCCGCTCCATCAAGGCTTCCTCTCAAAACAGCACAAAGCAGACATGAGGCAGTATTCCATCTCAGGATAGAAGGCGTGGAGTTGGTTACACTGCACTTAACCTCTCACACTGTTGGGAAAAACAGTCCGGGGCTTTCAGAGGGTCTGTTTCCTTGTCTATTAGATGGAATATAAAGAGCCGTGTGCTTGACAATATTGATAAAGCAGACTGGTTCCCAGGGAGAAACTTGACCTCTACCTTCACATGGGGCATGGACTTAAAGTTTGGGAGTCACCCGCCAGTGTATGATATGTTTTAGAGAAACGAAGAGTTGAACCAAACTTTGAAGTCTGTAGAATCTAGATAGAGTTTATACAAGAAGAAAGAATGGCTCTGGGAGATGAAATAGTAAGAATCAAGGACTCAAATGGATAGGTGGGGGGAAACGAGCAGGGAAGACAGGGTGTGCTAAGCAGCAAAGGCTGAGTCAGTAGCAGGAATTCATTAAAGGTTTCTGAGAAGGGGCGACTATAAGCTCCATGAAGACCCAAACTGTGTCCATTTGGTCAGTGTTTCCCTAATTGCTGGCATATTTCAATGTATGAATGAAGAGAGAGAGAGAAAGAGAGAGCGAGAGACAGCTAGAGATATATATTTTAATGTGATTACCTCTATAAAGACCCTATCTCCAAATAAGGTCATATTCTGAAGTACTGTGGATTAGGGTTTTTTTTGGAAGGGTGCGCACAATTCAGTCAGTAACACTGGATTAGCTCAGATAATATGAAAGGCACTGTCTGAGAAATAATTATTTTAGTTTCTTTGAATTATTTTATTAGGGGGAAGTCAGACCATTAAAAGGTCCAATCTACATTATTTTGGTCACTTGTAACTTGGCTTTCATAAACATCTCTCATATATCATGAGGCATTTTGTTATTCATAAAACAATGCAAATCCAGTTCAGCTAGTGAAGGAAATAAAATGGGAAGGAAAGCTACTCTCTCAACTCCCCCCCACCCCCACTCCACTTTAATGGGTGAATTCTGGCTACACCAGATATTAACTCCATTATATTCTGTTTTACTCTTATTTCTCCCAAAGCCTCATTCAGTTTAGACCAAGGTGGTTTGAACTTTGTTAGTTGTAAACCAGTTTTTGCAGTAAACTGTTAAATATTACCGCTTCCCAGAGAAAGCTACATTTCGAGGTTGGCCATTTGATTCAAATGGTTCTCTCCAGGGGTGCCTGGGTGCTTAGATGGTTAAGCATCTGCCTCTGGCTCAGGTCATGATCTCAGGTCCTGGAATCGAGGCCTGCATCAGGCTCTCTGCTCAGCAGGGAGCCTGCTTCCTCCTCTCTCTCTGCCTGTCTCTCTGCCTACTTGTGATCTCTCTCTCTGTGTCCAAAAAAAAAAGGTTCTCCCCAAAGCGATTGGTGGAGATGCTGTCTCGCCCGCAAGTTGACTTTGTGGAACACATCCTTTGGAACATGGAAGCTAGTGGAACCACTGAAATAAAAGTGGGGTTCAATATGAAACCTATAGGAATTCATTGAAATCTGTGAATTATTGCCACCACTTTGAAGGAGGTGATTTCTCTATGTCAAATCCAGGAGCTAATAAACTTCCTTGATTAATTTATTCTATTCCAAATTTTATCTCAATGTCCACCTACTATCTGACTTCCAAGACATTTTTCTTTTTTAAAAACTCTTTGCTGGGCGCCTGGGTGGCTCAGTGGGTTAAAGCCTCTGCTTTTGGCTCAGGTCATGATCTCAGGGTCCTGGGATCGAGGCCCGCATCGGGCTCCCTGCGCAGCGGGGAGCCTGCTCCCCCCCCCCCACTGCCTGCCTCTCTGCCTCCTTGTGATCTCTCTCCCTCTGTGAAATAAATAAAATCTTAAAAAAAAATAAAAATAAAAACTCTTTGCTGGGAAAGTTGCATCAGTGAGGAAGAGACATGAGGGTGGGGTGAACACTCTTGGCTTGGAGCTTCGTCCCTCCAATCTTTGCTGTTGTCTACATATCACCACCTCTGTCTGTGTCTTTCTTCTCTTTTTATAAGGACACTCGTCATTATGTTTAAGGCCCACCCAGCTAACCCAGTATGCTCGCATCTCTTGGTTCTTAATTTAGTAACATCTGCAAAACCCCTTTTCCAAATGAAGTCACATTCACAGATTCCAGGTGAATATATCTTTTGAGGAGTCACCATTCCACCCAGTACATCAGGGTATAAGGAAGAAGAGGCAAACATTGGAAGGGGATTCAGAAGGTGTGGAAGAGTGTCAAGGGTCACCTTTGCCCTCTTTGTTATTTTCCCTTGGAACCTGAAGCAGCTGATGCATCTTTGCAAACTGCCACCAGAGGTTACTGATGCTTTTAGTTAGCTACCAAAACTAGTTTAGATGGTTGAAAAACCAGGGATGACTAGTTAATTCCAGTATCTATTCTTTCTTTCTTTTAGAAATTGAATTAATAGAGTACATGGCTACCCAGCCAGAGACTACAATTTCCCAGTCTCCTCTGAAGCTACATAGGGCCACCCCACCACATTCTGGTCAAGGCAATGGAGTCAAAAATCATGTATGCAGGGTGCCTGGGTGGCTCAGTGGGTTAAAACCTCTGCCTTCGCCTCAGGTCATGGTCTCAGGGTCCTGGGATCGAGGCCCGCATCGGGCTCTCTGCTCAGCAGGGAGCCTTCTTCTGACTCTCTCTCTGCCTGCCTTTCTGCCTACTTGTAATCTCTCTCTCTGTGTGTCATATAAATAAATAAAATTTAAAAAAAATCACGTATGCAACATCTGCATCATGTTCCCAAAAGAAAGCTGTTTGCCCTCCATTCCCTGCATCTTTCCCCTTTCTATGGGCTGGGATATAATTGTGGTAGCAACTCAACTTCAGAAATGCAGATAAAGATAAAACCCAAGGGAAGAAGGGATTATAGAAGGGCCCTGAGACCTTGGATGACCTTCTGGAGAAGTGCTGTGTACCTGCAGGGAACGCCTGTCAACTTCTGCATTTCAGGGTCTTTTTGTTGCAGCAGCCTAGAATGTGTCCTAACTGACACACGCCACTGTGGGCACGTCTAGTCCAGGTTCTCAACATCAGTGTGGTCTCTTTCCACAGGAAGAAGAAAGAGGTTGAGTAGGAAAGAGGAGAGAGATGGGGAGGCCATTTTAGGCATTGGCAAAACCAAACTGAGAAGAGAGATGAGAAGGACGGAGCCAATAGAGGAAGAGAAGAAAATTTGTTTTTGCATGGTTAAACCTACTTATGAAAACTGAAAAGAGACAGTTTAACTTGAGATGAGGGGGACCACATTAGACATTGAGTCAAACATATTTTTAGTAATTATGATATGGTTTTTTGAAAGGCATATTTATCTGTTCCACAAATTTATCATATAATAGATATTTACATATAATAGAGGTGAAATCTGAAAAAAAAGTCTAAAATTTACCTGAGTTAACTATGTTGTACTAATGTCAGTTTTCTGGTGTTGACAATATACTATGGCTATTATCATTGAGGGAAGCTGGGATAAGGGTACACAGAAACTCTTTAGTATGTTTTAACTTCTTCTGAGTTTTAACCTATTTCAAAATAAGAAGTTAAAAAATAAAAACAATTCCTAGTGGATACATGTACAAATAGAGGAAATGGAAAGTGATTTTTAAGTTTTTGTCTCCATTTCTCAGGTTGAAGCATTTGAAAGGACAGTGAAGCCAAACTGTTCTCAAGTCAGTGGTAGCCCTCCACTTCTCGTACCTGTGAATGTTTGCACCCTCAGCCGACTTAGGGTGGGCACCGTGGTCATCTCTCCAAAATAGCCAATAATTTTATTGGGTACAGAATTGAAAAGCCAGATATCACTTTGGTTAAAAGAAAGACAATATGGCATTTTTAGTTTGTTATAGCCAGAAGTATTATACCATTAGGGAAGGTAAAATTCTTAAAAAACCAAACTGGGAGCATTCACATATTTGGTTTAGCACTCCTGCTCTGGAATTCTGCCTTAACCCATGTAGATTTGGTTATGAGACAGGCTGGGGCCTTAATTTCAAACAAGAAAGGAGTCTTGAGCAAGATAAGAACAAGGGGGTGGGCCAAACAAGCTTTGGGAGCCAGCCTCCCAGAGGTAGTCCACCTTCTGTTCAGTGTCTAATGGGGCATGACCATTTTGCAATGGATCAGACCTGGAAAAGATTTCTAAGAAAATTTAGTGAATGGGCAGGCAATCCAAGCAGGATTACCTGGTTTTATGGATGCCAGTGCCTTGGCTGCCAAGTAGAGAAATGGTAAGGGAACAGGACCCCCATCTCTGGTAATGAGGGTGTGAGATGGGGCAAAGACATTGGAGAAGAGCTACACAAGAGGTCAGAGTCCTGGCCACATGGACTGCATTAGGATTAGTTTCCACGAAAGGATTCTAGCTCCGGTGTGGGAAACTAGTGTCCTCTCAGCAAACCAAGGCAGATTATAAGGAAGATTTGATAATAAGATGAATGTGAGCAAACTAATATTATTCAACATATAAGACTATAGGGAGTGAAATTTGTTTCAAGAGCAATTAGTGATATTTCTGGATACAGGTTTTACTCAGAACTATCACACTCTAGAAGAGGCTAAAATTATAGTTCAAAGACACTCAGGAGAACCATGTGATCAAGGCTGCGGAAGTTAGGGGCTGGAGGCACAGATCAGATTAAAGGGCAAAGAGAAAAATTCACCACCGCCTCCAACAACCTCTAATGCATTCTTAGGGGCTGGAGGCACAGATCAGATTAAAGGGCAAAGAGAAAAATTCACCACCGCCTCCAACAACCTCTAATGCATTCTGTGAGGTTTTTTTTTTTGTTTTTTGTTTTTATTTTTATTTTTTTATTTATTTTTTTTTTTTAAATTTTTTTTTTTAAGATNGCAATTAGTGATATTTCTGGATACAGGTTTTACTCAGAACTATCACACTCTAGAAGAGGCTAAAATTATAGTTCAAAGACACTCAGGAGAACCATGTGATCAAGGCTGCGGAAGTTAGGGGCTGGAGGCACAGATCAGATTAAAGGGCAAAGAGAAAAATTCACCACCGCCTCCAAACAACCTCTAATGCATTCTGTGAGGTTTTTGTGACCATAAATGTCATCATTTAAAAAGAATAAAGACCAAAGGTTTTATTTATACACAGATCCAGTAATTATTCTGGAAAAACAACAGTAGGTAGAAGTGACTTTCAGGTCTTAGTATCTGATGGAACGCGACCTTTGCCTTTCCCTCATCTCAGGGTTGCCACCTCATCTGGTTTCCTCCTCACAAGGCTCAACTATCATAACTGGTTCAAAGAGTGTAACATTTTATCAGGGCAAAGCCCAAAATGGTTATAATCCCTGGAGCATTCAGGCAGTGAAGACAATAATCTATGTCCCATATTGCAGATCAGTGGGGACTCAAATCAACTTTCCCAAACCTCCCAGGGAGGGGAACTGCTATTTTGAAAACGCGTCTTGTGTTTTGTAATTAAAAATAACAAGTATCTTCTGTTTCCAATGCTTTTAAATCCTAGTGAATATAGTGTGTGTGTCTCTGGGTGTGTGTCTGTGCATATATGTGTGCCCACACGTGTTTTATATTTTTATGAGGCTTTCCCCAGCCTGGATTATCACATGAATCAATAATATAGCTCTTTGAGCTAGAGAAAATAACTTCCCTACTTCTACTTAGAATTTAACCCCGAAACATCTATACAGATTTTCCAGAATTAATTATTACATTAGTGTAGAGAAGTAAAGCCAAAGAATTCAACCTTAAGCAGTCTTTCTTCAAGGGTAAATGGATTCTGCCTATATATGAAATATTACGCAGGCTTGTAGAAAACCAGTATCTTGGAAAGAGAGTTTGTAATAAAATGTCATAAAGTTTCCAACCAACTAAGTCAACCCAAATAATGACAGTAATCTCAGCAGAAAAATTTTTTTAAAGATTTTATTTATTTATTTGAGAGAGAGAGAGAGAGAGCAAGCGAGAGCACGAGAGGGGACAAGGTCAGAGGGAGAAGCAGACTCCCCATGGAGCTGGGATCCCGATGTGAGACTCGATCCCGGGATTCCAGGACCGTGACCTGAGTCGAAGGCAGTTGCTTAACCAACTGAGCCACCCAGGCGCCCCCTTAGCAGAAAATTTGAGGGAGAAAAATATGTTTAGAAATACAGTAAATGACACAAACAGAGATATGCACCCCATGTTCATTGCAGCATTATTTCAAATAACCAATGTATGGAAATACCCACAGACAGATGAATGGATAAAGAAAAGGTAGTATGTATACAATAAAATATTATTCAACTATGAAAAATAATGAAATTTTGCCATTTGTGATAGCATGGAAGGAACTTGAGGGCTAAAGGAAACAAGTCAGATAGAGAAGGACAAATATTGTATAATTTCTTTATATATAAAATCCAAAAAAAAGTGAAAAGGAAAACTGGAAACCCACAAGCTCATAGATAAACAGAATAGATTGGTGGCTGCCAGCAGTGGGGGTGGGGAGATGGAGAGTGGCAGAATGAATAAAGGGGGTCAAAAGGTACAAACTTCCAGTCATAAAATAAATAAGCCATGGAAATATAACGTACAGCATAGCAACTATGATTAATAATACTGTATTTCATATTCGAAAGTTGCTAAGACAGTAAATCTTAAAAGTTCTCATCACAAGAAAAAATTCTGTAACTAAGTATGGTGACAGATGTTAACTAGACTATTGTGCTAAATATTTCACAATATATACAAGTATTGAATCATTATGTTGTACAGCTGAAACTAATATAACAGTGTATCCCAACTAAACCTCCATTTAAAAAAGAAATAGAATAAATAGAATAATAATAAAATAAACTTTTTTCTGTCTCACTTTTGGGAAAGATTTCTCATTGTAATAATAATACGGTAACTCTTTAAAAGCACCAGAACCAGATGGTTTTATAGGTGAACATTAAAAAAAGTTCCAAGAATGTGCAATTCCCATGTTCTAGAAATTGTCCCAGAATATGAAAAAAGTTGAGACTCAACTCAATTTTTGTTTTATTTTTAAAATTTTTTATTTAAGTTGAATTGATTTAATATATAGTGTTTATTAGTTTTAGGGGTGGAATTCAGCGATTCATTAGTTGTATATAACCACCAGTGCTCATTACATCAAGTGCCCACCAAGACTCAACTCAGTTTTAAGGCTGACCTAACACTGATTCTAAAACCAGACACGGTTGGTACAGAGAAGAGAATGATAGGTTAATTTCATTTTCGAACCCTGATACAAAAATCCTAAATAAAACGTTGGCAAATCCAGTCTGCAATAAAATGTTGGCAAACTAGCTCTGGTAGTGGTTTGAAAGAACATTACATCATAAAAAGTATTTAACCTTTAGGATTTAACCTAAAAATGCAAAAATACAGTTCAAATTTTTAAAGATCTTTTAATGTTACTCATTGTGGTAACAGATTGAAGGATACAAACCATAGGAACATCTCATAGATGCTAAAATGTATTTGCCAAAATTCAGCAGCCATTCCTCATTAAAACACACACACACACACACACACACACACACACACACACACACACACACACACACAGAGTAGGAGCAAGTACCAGAAAATAACAGAAAGTATCATGCTAAAGTATGAAATATACAAACCAGCGATTTTCCTAACCAACTAGAAGGAAAAAGATCTCAATCATAATAGCAACAGTAAAATATTCAAGATGTACAGGAAGAAAGCCATAAAACTTTACAGAAAAGACATGAAGGAAAACCTGGATACGTGGAGTAATATACAATGTTTCTAAAAGGGAACACGGAAGGTTATAAATATGCCAATTCTCCCCAAATTAATTTAAAATTTTAATATATTTCTATTGAAAGTATTAAGATTTTTCATGGGAATTTCAAGCTGATTATAATTTCATCTGAAAAACAATAGGTAATAGACTTTTGGAAAACAGTAATGTGACGGAACCTGGAGTACCAGATGTCAAAATATACTGTAAAGTCAGTCATCAAAATCAAGACCAGAATTAAGACACAAATACACAACTAGATCAATCGTCAGATACAAAGTATGAAAAACAGATTCACATACATACATATGAAACTATATTAACCATGACATCTAACCAATGACTAAACATTGGACTATTTAACAAACAATGTTTTGACTGTCGGCTATTCACCTGGAAGAAAAAGGAAAACGAGATTCTTAACTCACCCCACATATAAAAGTAAATGCAGATAGGTTGAGCAATCAGGGTGTCAAGCGTGGCTTCAGACATCTCAGAGACCGAGTGGTAATGAGGCACATCTAAGATGGCTCACAGGTGTTGGCAGGATTCTTGCCAGCTGGTGGTTGAGGTCCTCAGTACCTCACTGGCTCCCTTTGCCCCTTGGGCAGTTCACAAGGCGGCCGCAGCCTTTATCCAAATGAGCCAATGAGAAAGAGCCAGAGACAGTGCCGTCAAGACAATAGTCATAGTTTTTGGAACCTAAACTCTGAAGTGACATCGCATCACTCTGGCTATATTTTGTTCGTTAGAGATGAGTCATTAGGGGCAGCCCACACTCAAAGGGAGGTGATTACACAGGATGTGGCCACTAGGAGGAGGGTCACTGGGTTCTATCTTATTTTGTGCTCAACACCTACCACAGTCAGAAAGGGTCACAAATAGGAGATCCAGAGAAGAAAATGAAATCCCAGCAAACATAAAACAAAATGGATAGGATAATTCAAACTGAAGCAACACCATTCCACTTTCCTCTTATTTGACTGGCAGAACACGAGCTCTGCGGTCCTGTCTGAGTTAGTATCCCAGTTTCACCACTTGCTAACTGTGTGACTTTTTATTTTGCACATTTATTTGATTCCCCTGGCCTCTATTTCTTTATCAGAGGACAAAAATAGTACCTACCATATATATTTAATAGACAATTGTTTAAAAGTCCTTGTTATTCAAAATATAGAAAAATGACATATACTACTAGTAATATAAATTGGTAAATATTTTTGGTTATGAATTTAGAGCAGTCTTTCACTAGTTAATTGTATATCCCCTTCCACCCCAACAGTTTTGCTTGTCTAGAGTTCAACTCACAGTTTCTTGAAAACACATGTTCACAAATGTTTATTATAATCTTCTTAATAACAGAGAAAAAATGGCTCATCAAGATGTTCATTACTAGGGAAAGGGCAAATATACTCTAATATAGCTATACTTTCTAATTGTTTCATTAGAAAAATATTTTAAAATATAGTAACTCAGAGTTACAAAATGACAGGCAACACTGGAACCTGTTTATTATCATGGTGCTAAATTAATATTTGTTGAGAGAATGAATCACTAAATTTATAAGAAGTAATTCTGTATATACTGAAATGAAATATCGGTGTGAAATTAGGTTTCTAAGAAATATTGTTACTAAAAAGAAAAGAAAATGTAGAATAAAATGTTCAGGGTGACACTATAGGTACACAAATGACCACAATTTACATATATGCATATAAATGCTTTTAAAACAAAACTGTAAGGGCTTGGGGTGATAATGCTGTGTCAGTGCAGGCTCATGTATTATATGTAACAAATGCACCATTCTGGTGCTGGAATTTTTTTTAAATATTTATTTATTTATTAGAGAGAAAAAGAGAGAGAGAGACTGTGCATGTTTTTGCAAGTGTGTGAGGGGGATGAGGGGCAGAGGGAGAGGGAGAATCCCAAGCAGACTCCCCATTGAGCATGGAACTTGATCTCAAGACCCTGAGATCATGGCCTGAACCAAAATCAAGAGTTAGACACTTAACCAACCAGGTGGTGCTGGATTTTGATAGTGGGGGAGGCTGGGCTTATGTGTAGGTAGCGAGTATATGGAAATTTCTGTACTTTCCACTAAATTTTGCTATAAATCTAAAAATTCTCTCAAATTGTATTAAGAATAAGGATCTAGAAAGATTGATGCCAACCTCATAGTGCGTATTAGCTCTGAGGAAAGGACTAGGTCACAAGTTTTGGTCAGGGGAGGTTGTCCATTTATTTGTATTGCTTGAGGTTTTCACAAGTGCCTACATGTTATATATTACTTGTGTAATTCTTTAATAAATAAAAGTATTTCTTACTATTGAGAACTTAGAAAACACGGGAGGCCATCAAGAGAGAAAATTTAAAGTGTCCATGGTCTTGGGGCACCTGGGTGGCTTGATGAGGTCATGATCTCAAGGTCGTGAGATCGACCCACATGGGGCTCCGTGCTGGGTGTGGAGCCTGCTTAAGGTTCTTTCTCTCCCTCTCTCTCTGCCTCTCATCTGCCTCCTCTCTTTCTTTCTCTCTCTCTCCCTCCCTCTCCTCTGCCCCTCCCCTCCACTCACATGCTCACTCTCTCTCTGAAAAAAATAATAAATAAAAAAAAGTGTCTATAGTCTCATTGCTCAGAGGTAGCTACTATTGACATTTAATTATATATTCTCCTGGGTTTTTTTTCCTATGAATATAAAGGCAAGTGTGTTTGTAACTATTTATACATATATATATGGAGAATCTTCTCATTTCGGGGAGGGGCACATATAGAAGCTTCACTGCCATCGCTAACCCGGTGTGTCTTGCATCTTCTCACTGATGTCTCTTTTGCCTATCATCACTAACAGCAGAGGAATCACCAAATAAAATGAACTCTATGACCAGTTTTCCAATTTTCAAATTTAGGGTTTTCAGTATCACTTCCAGGGACATAGGAGGGGAGGTTGTTTATTTCTTCTCACCCATGTAGCTCAGAGCAGAGGGCTGGCCTCTTCAATCTCCTCATTCCCACTGCTCTTCCAAATTCGTGTTTCCACAATCACTTAAATCTCTTTGCACCTGCTCCCAGCTCTACCATCCTCTACTCCTCATCTATGCTGTTCTGTTGGCCTGGTGATAGATTTCTTCTTCAGAATATTTAGCACATTTTGCCTTTAGTCTTTTTGACACTCTTCTGATAGATACATGCACCACTTTTTGTGATTCACATTTTATATTTGTCCTTGGTTACATGACCCACATACCTTTTCTTACATATTCCTTTCAAAGGTAAGCTCAGAGAGTCAGGGTTTCTTCACATAGCTCTGCTTGTCTTCCTCATCAAGATCCTTGATTGCTGTTTTGCCAGAATTCAACTTCAGAGGCTCTGATCCCCCTTTAGTTGAATTTTTAAGAGTTTCTAACCCTGGTATCATAGCTCTCATTTCTCTCAACTTTATCTAGAGTCTGTACACACCTGTCTTTAACCACCATGCTCTTTCATCATCATCATCATCATCATCATCATCATCATCATCATCATCATCAATTATTCTAAGATACATGGTTATTTGCTTCCCAAACTCACTTTCATTTCCCCAGTCAATCTTCCATTTTTGGTTGACATCAAGTCCATAGTAATCATTTCCTTAATTATTTCTTCTGATTCCTGAAGGAGTTTACATTATCCACATGGTAAACAACGATTTGCTTAACAGTCTTCTTTGAACAATCTGAGACTTTCTGCAGATGTCTACAGTCTACATACCATTCCTTGTTGCTGTGCTGGGCTGTGTGTGTGTGTGTGTGTGTGTGTGTGTGTGTGTGTGTATGTGAGATTTGTGTCATGATGGCTTATTCATCCTACTCTCTGACTAGTTATCTCTAGTAAATTTCCCCAATTAAACCATTGGGTTTTCCCTCTGCATTTTTTTCTTTCAATCTTATTGAGATATAATTGATATACAGCCCACTGTAGAAGTTTAGGTATACAAGATAATGACTTGATTTACATATATTGTGAAATAATTACCATAATAAATTTAGTTATCATTCATTAACTTTTGGGTCGGTGAACACGTGGAGATTTGGAGAGAAGGAAGCCTTGGGAAAGCACAGGAGCTCTATGCTCCCTGCCCATACTTGCTTTATGCACCTCTTCCGTCTGGCTGTTCCTTAGTTACATCCTTTTATGTGACAAAGTTTATCCTTTTAGATGACAAATTGGTCATCTAGAAAACAGAATGTTTCTCTGTGTTCTGTGAGCTGCTCTAGCACATTGTATGTTAACTATACTGGAATTAAAATTAAGAATTAAATTTACATTTTTTCTTAAGGAGAAAGAACATAAAATTTAGGGTTCAAAACATTTGGCCTCTGTCCTTGCACTACCCTTTCTTGGCTGTGTGTCCTTGAGCAGGTAACTGAAATCCTCTAAACCTGGTTTTCTGTGCCTGTGAAGGGAAGATGAGGCCCATCGTTGAGGATGATCTGGATACACATTGAGAAAATGTGTGCAGAACACACAGCACTAGACTGAGGGGGATCAGTCCCGAGTATACGGTGGCCACGTGGTTACTTTGTGATTTCCCGAAGTCCACGGGCCACTAATATTATAAGTGACCTCCAAGCAAAGGATACCAAGGTCAATGAGGTTTGGGAGACTATACATTATAGTCTCTTCTTGGGGACTCAGTGATATTAGGATATTAATGGTACTGAGAAGTTCTACAGTAAAGAAATCTGTTTTGTTTCTCTTTGGTTTTTTTTCTTCATTTAAATTGTTGCTTCCAGATTCGGGCATGATGGGCTTTTTTTCTTCATTTAAATTGTTGTTTCCAGATTTGGGGCATGAAACACTGGCCAACAGCGTCCCTGCCTGAAAGGGCTGAGTGAGGCCACCCTGGTAGTTGCTTGACTTAGTGAGAAAGGCTACTCTTCCTTGAAGAGCATGGTGCAGAGGGTGGGGGTGTTAACGGTGAGTGTGTTCTTCCCACCACCATGACATGTGGCCAACTGGGAGGCATGGTGACAGAGCTCCACCTGACAGGGAGGCCACCCAGAAAATCTCTGAAATGTCCTGGCAGATACTCACTAGCTAGTCGAAAAGAATCCCTAAACTGGCATCCTTCCCAGGTGGAAAATGATGGGAAATCTTGAAGATCTCAAAACAAACAAACAAAACCCCCCACGTTTTAGATAATTCCGTATTTCTAGCTACTAATCATGACCCCAGAGACAAGAGTCCACGTCAAGTGAAAGCACACGTTTTGTGCCCTGATTTGCAAGGAAGAGGTTGTTAATAACAGCCCACCACTAACCCTCCTGGCAGATTGTCACTCAGCATGAAAAGACCAAATATAGATGAGTGTCTTGCCTGGAGCTCATTTTTATGATCTGTTCGAGCACTTAAGAGTTTGACCATGAAGGGGATACACACTCCCCGTTCTGGGTTGCATATATGAGGACCAGAGAGCCTGAGTGGGGGCTAGAAGGGGCCTGCGTTATTACTGGCAGTGGGTCCCAGCTGGGTGTGACCTCAGAGGATGCAGACAGACCTTGGAAATTGATGACAACATGTCTCCAAGGAGGACGAGCCGCCGAAGAGAAAAACAACACACCCAGCAGCCCAGCAGCCCAGGCAGGAACAGAAAGTAACGCAGACAATAGCTCCTTTCCAGAGAGGAGAGTTCTCCATGCCGATGTTTGCTTCCATGCATCAGAATTTCCTAAACAAGGCAAGATTGAAAGGGGGGAAGGGGGACTCTCACTAAGTGTGGGGACTGTGGTCAGGAATCAGCCTCCCTAAGGCCTGATCTAACCTACAGAACAAAGGTGGCAACAGCGCCTCCCTTGGGTGGTGGTTGTGCGGATCAGGGAGGTGAAATCCAGAATCCGAGCGTGGTACCTGGCACGCAGGAGGCACTCTGCTAGTGTTGCCTGTAATTCAGATCACAACAGTAGAGAATTCAGCTTGTTGGTGGCATGTCATATGCCGGCCACATTTACCCTGCTTTTCCCGAGAGGACCTGTGTCCCAGCAGGCGCTTGGCTGAAGCATGCTCATTGTAATCGACTCTAGGGTCTGGTCGTGCTGTGTAAAGAATAATTGATATGCAGAGACTCTGAAACAAGCTTTGGGAATCAAACATCTGGTTTGGAAGGCAGTCTTTAGGCCAACCCCCTGTAGACCCAGGGAGGAGAGGAAAACAGGAAGTTTTATTCATCTTCCTTTCTTGGTTTTTCAAGTTACAGTCTCCAGCTGTTTACATCAACTTTGTTTTCCTAAAGAAAGAGAGGGGAGGAGCTGCTCTAAAGCAATGTCACAATCTTTCCATGAAGTAGCTCTTTGTGGAAAATCAGAGTTATTCTTTTACTTGGCTAACTCGTCTTTTATTTTTCTCTTCTCTTCCCAAAGCAAATATCTGTTCTCTGGCTTCCAGTCAGGCCTGCATAAGTTGTGGAGAAGGAAGAGAGAAGAGAAGTTGAGGGAGAAGGAGGTGAGGAGGGAGGAGGCAGAAAGAAGTAGGAGAAAACGCTGGAGAGGAAGAAAGGGAGGTCACGCCCCCGAAATTTAATGCCAGAGTTGGCAGTTTTGCCCCATGGATGAATGCGAATTCAGTGGGATGCCACAGATGTGGGTAACTGTCCTCAGGGCTGAGGAGAACCGAGGGGGAAGAAACACTCTCGACAAAGGCCGAGGAAAGGCTGTTGTTTTGTTTCTTGAAAACAACTGAGTTTAAGTTATTGCCCCCACGTCAGCCAAACATCAATGCAAACATTTAATGTGGCATGTCCTAATCTGCCTGTTGCTCTCCCAGCTTCACTTTCCAGAGTAGGGGTGAAGCCAAAGGCCTCTGGCCCTGTGCTACAGGGGTTCAAACCCCAGCTAGGGGATGTGCAAATTTAAGTGACCTTGGACAAGCTGTGTGACTCTCTGGGTCTCAGCTTCCTTGTTTGTAAAGAGGAGGTGATGATAATGATGAAAAGAATGGTTTGCCTATAATCTAGGCTGTTATGAAGATTAAATAAATCAGCACAGGTAAAGTACCTCGCCTCAAGTGCTCTATGAGTGTTAACTATCATCGTCCCTGCCCACTCTGATTCGAGTATTATTAAATCCCACCCCATGAAGTGGCATGCATTGGTCATTCAGAGCATTTGCTATCTGCAGGTGTCATTCAGAATACCTCCGACATAAGAAATCATTTCTTATCACACCAACCCTTGGAGGCAGGTACATTATTATCTGATAGATAAGGAAACTGAGGCACAAAGAGATTAAGTAAGTTGCTCCATTTTACACATCTGATAAATGGCAAAGTGGTCTTTAAGCCTGAGTACTTTAGCCCTACAACAGAGATATGCAAACTAGGGCCTGCCCCTTGTTTTGTAAATAAAGTTTTATTGGGCCCATGGCCACACCCATCATTTACATATCACTTATGGCTGCTTTTGCACTACAATGGCAAACCTGAGAATACTTATTATCTGGCCTTTTTACAGTAAATCTTTGCAGATCCTTGATCTGTAGTCTATGTATATTCTATTAAGGTGGGGTTGTCAAATAGAACAAAAGAAAATGAGGTGCTCAGGGGCGCCTGGGTGGCTCAGTGGGTTAAAGCCTCTGCTTTCGGCTCAGGTCATGATCTCAGGGTCCTGGGATCGAGGCCCGCATCGGGCTCTCTGCTCAGCGGGGAGCCTGCTTCCCCCTCTCTCTCTGCCTGCCTCTCTGCCTCCTTGTGATCTCTCTCCTGCTGTGAAATAAATAAATAAAATCTTTAAAAAAAAAAAAAGAAAATGAGGTGCTCAGTTAAAAATCTGAATTTTAGATAAACAATGAATAACTTCTCAGTATAATATATCTTACGCAACATTTGGTAACTATACATTAAGGTGACCTTCCTCTCCGATCTACCATGAATCCATGGTCAAGATTTTTCAGAAACCAACCTGTCTCTCTGAATCACGGTAGGTTTGAGTTGCAAAGGACCTAAGATGGCATGTGACTTGCCCAGCATCAGCTCAGGGGTTAGTGACAGTGCGGGGCTAGTACTGTCTCTCTGAATAATAGATGCCCTTGTTAGAGTTTTAAGTTTTAGTAATGATGAAGTAATACGACATCTGGGAAAGAGAACTAGACCAGAAGCACGGCCGAGCCTGGGAAAAATCATGACATAGAAAACCATCTTTGTGACTTCCTGTCCACCTGTCACCTTGTCAGCCGCAGGGACCCCATCAGTCGACCTGATTCTCTTTACCCAATTACAACTGACTTTCCCTGAACCATCTTAACTGCCTCCTTTTGTCCTCTATAAAATAAAAACAGTGCCAGGGTAAACTGCGGCTTCTTCTTTCCTCTCTCCTACGACCTAGGGAGAATCTTGGAGATTGGAGAGAAGTGATTCAGAAACAGACCCATTTTGGGTGCCTGCGTGGCTCAGTGGGTTAAAGCCTCTACCTTCGGCTCAGGTCATGATCTCAGGGTCCTGGGATCGAGGCCCACATTGGGCTCCCTGCTCAGTAAGGAGCCTGCTTCCCCCTCTCTCTGCTTGCCTCTCAGCCTCCTTGTGATCTCTCTCTCTCTCTGTCAAATAAATAAATAAAATCTTAAAAAAAGAAAGAAAGAAAGAAAGAAAGAAACAGACCCATTTTTGTCAGGTCATGCAAGGAGATTTTGTAATAAGGACAAAGGCCCAGGCCTTACTCTGATGTGGTGAGTCTTGCCTTTTGTGGGTTGAGGGTAAGAAGTAGATCAGGACATCATGCCTGATTCCTTCTTTCCTACCTCCAGTTCTGTATGACTTTAGAGCAGCTACCCAAGTCCATCAACATGCAGATATTCGTGCCAGGTTATATTCTGTTCTTGGTAGCAGGTGGGAAAGTACTTTTTAACCTTCATTCCCTTCATGTTCCCCCCTTGTGAAGACAGTTAGAGATCTCCATCCTGGGGTCCTGGAAAGGATGGGGGTTGCCCTGGAGGTTGTATTCCCAACCTACCTTCTATCTCATAAGAATAGACTGATTGGTGTCCAAGGAGTTTCAAAATCTTAGAAATGCATACAAATTAAATGACAAATGAATAAAAGTCTATTGGTTTTAAAATATGGCCACAAAATTCTTTGATACTCCTCTCATCAAGGAGTAGGATCTCTATCCTCTCCTCTTTATCTGGGTGGGGTTGTGTCTGCTTTGACCAATGAAGTGTGGTGAAAGCAATGATAAGTGATTTTCAGCTCTAGGTCATAAAAGGTCATAGAACTTTCTAATAGCCAAGATTGTTCCCTAGAACACTTGTTTTTAGATCATGTAAGAAATCTTGAGGTTTTCTGGAGTGAGGAAACCCTGTTACAGGTATTTACCACATGTAGATCCTCTGGTCAACAGCCTCTGCTGAGCCAACCCTTGAGTTACAGGCAAGAGACATCTGAGTGTAGAAGCTTCCATATGTACCAGCACCCAGAAGTCCAGGATTTTGAGTCTTCTAAGCCGTGGCCCCAGATATCAGAGGGTAGAGACAAGCTATACCCCCATTGTCCAAATTCCTATTCCTAATCAACATACCCATAGACATAACAAAATATTATTGTTTTGTGCTACCATATTGGAGTGGTTTGTCATGCAGCAATAACTACTTCAAACAATTATCAGGATTTATTGAGATAGCTAGATGGATGGATGGATAGATATAGGTATATATTATGGTATTATGATATAATAAGAATATACATTTGGTCTCTATCCCAGGTTTCCAACACAGAGGTCCTAAAAGCCCTATACATTTCCTGAGTCATAAGGATGAGAGGAGCATCTTTTGTTTTTCATCAGAAGCCCCTTTCATCCACCTGAATTTATGCTAATGAGGCAGCTCTTGAAAGATGGGGGCTAGTTGCCGGGAATCAACTGTGTGATTAGAGAATTGGAACTTTCAGCAACACCCCCACCCTCCTGGAAGAAGGGCTGGAGGTTGAGTTAATCACTAATGGCCAATGAATTAACCATACCTATATGATGCATGCCTATATAATGAAGCTTCCATTCAAAAACATAACAAAACAAAAACCTAAGAGAAGGGATTTGGGGAGCTTCCAGGTGGCTGAACACACTGAGGGGCTGGGAGGGTGGTGTACCCAGAAGGAGCATGGAAGTTCTTTGGCCCTTTCCACGTACCTTGCCTTTTGCATCTGTTCCATTTGGCTGCAATCTTTAGAATAAACAGTCTAAGAAATTATCAAACCTGAAGAAGGGGGTGTGGGAGACCACAACTGACAGCCAGTCAGTCAGAAATACAGGTGACAGCTGGGGACTTGCTGTTGGCATCTGAAGTGGAAAGTAATCTTTCGGGACTGAGCTTTCGCCCTGTGCGGCATGCCCTAACTCCTTGAACTGGGGGTCATACTTGAATTGTGGAACACCCAGTTGGTGTCCAGAGAGAGAATTGGCCGGTGTGGGAAAAATCTGCACATCTGGTGTCAGAAATGTTGAGAGAAGAAGAAACAGAGGCTTTTTTTTTTTACATGTACATAGCATTGTATAATAAGCCTTCTGAGTCTAATATTGAAATTTGCTTTTTAAAGTTTTTAAACTTAGTGGGCAAGACCAGATAAATAGATGTGTAACTGATGAAAATATGGAAATGATTTGTATGACTTAGGACTTGGCCAATTTGCTTTGTAGAGGCCTTCTCAAGGATGTCTCCAGAGCTTGAACAGCTCATTCTTGAAAGGGTGGCATCCCGGGGTTTGAAAGAGCAGAAGTTTATTTTCTAGGGAGATGTTTACTTTTACTTCCCCATGGGGTCTGAGTCAATATTATTCTTTTATGCCTCCCTGCTTGTATATAATCTTTCAGTAAATGGTCAAACTCTGGCTCCGGTCCCCCTGACACCAATGAAAGAAAGAACAAGGGAAACACTTGGATCTGAAGAAGTCCAGGGAGACCCAGTGTAACTAGGAGATATACCATTTGCATGTATTTATTTTATATATGGTTTAGAATTCTTCGAGCTCTTCAAGAACTTTGGTTTGGCAGAATTTGGGGGACATCGAAATAATGTTTGTGTGATCCAGCATTTGTTGGCCCCTCTCCTGATTTCTGCTTTTCTCCCTTCCCCAAGACCTGCTTTGTATTGTAGACAAACACAAGTGGACACATTGGAATTTGGCATTAGGATGGATTCCAGAAATTAGGTAAAAGTTAAAATAGACAAAAGGTTAAAAAGATACACTATTCAATTGGAGGGCAGACTTAAACCTCATTAAAAATGAAAATGTTTTACATATGAAACTGACCTTATAGTAAGGAATATTTGATACCTGAACACTAAATTAAATCAAAACACAATTGCACCTTAAAGTAGTTAAAAAAAAAAAGGAGGGAGGAAGTACTGGAGTGTTTGTTATATGGAAGATGTTATATTATACATAGATCACGCACAGATCATGTATAGATCATGGCAACATAGATCATGTTGCCAAAAGGATTTTGGTAGCTCTGCAGATTTTTCCCTTTCCCAGACCACACTGCAGACTGCAGTTATATTAATTTTCCAAAAAGTTTACTTCCATCTTGAGGCGCAGGAAAATATTTGCTACAACTGTCTCATTTTGGATTTGAGAATCTGAAACCTAGAAAGGTGATTTGGCCAAGGCACATAACTGCTTCCTGAATGGGAGCCCCAGTCAGGCCATTTCCCAGGGAAATAACGTACTTCCTGAAGGCGGGGACCTTGAGAGGCAGTACAGGGAGTGGAGCAGAGATGGAGAGCAACCGAGAGACCTGAGTTATCATCCAGGTGCTGCCATTCCTTAGCTGCATTTGAGGTCGAGTCTAAAAGCCTTAGTGACTGGTTCTCACCACAGCCTGAACTAAACCTTCTCTAACCAAATACCTCCAGCTAAAGTCTCAATTCAAGCATTACTTATCCACTTACTGTTCTACGAATTATTTCCCTTGCCCCCCGCCATGCTTTTGCTCATTTAGTTCTTCCAGCTTTTTCTCTCCTCCACTCTCCAAATTCCCCCAGCCCTTGAGACCCAACTCAAGTGCTCAGTAGGTAGTATGTCCTCCCCAAGCCCACCAAAGCCTCTACCTTCCACAGCATTGTTATGAAAGACATAGCCGGGGAACCTGATCTGCATTGGTCTTCTGGCCTTCAGAGATGCTCTGGGAAGCTTATTGTTGCTCAGTGTATATAACCATGTCAGTCATTCTCTGTACACTCTAATGTAGAGAATCAAGCTCCTTTGGGACCCCTTACCAATGGACTATCTGGAACAGTGCTGGTTTTCCCCCAAGCCATGCCCAAACTAAACTTTGCATAGGACTGGGAGATTCCTTTCCCCAGGAAGGAGGCATGCCATGCACCACCGATCACGTGGCTCCCAAGGAGCTATCTAATTATCTCCTGGGTTGGAGCTGAGCATCTTGCCACCTCAGCCTCCCCTAAACTTCTGGTATCCTATTCAGACTGGCATTATCTACTCCTACTCAAACTGATAGGGCTCACTGTCAAGTTCAGCTCAAACAATGGAGAGCAAATGGAGGGCAGGACACCTCTCCTGGAATGTAATCCTATGTGTTCAGCAGGCTAACTTGACACTTCTCTATAGAATGAAGGGAGATCAGGGGACCACTTGTCTTTTCTTACTAAGCCTTAACTTCCAATCTGCTCCTGATAAAATGCGTTCTGTAACTCACACCGTATGGTTCTGTGGGATGACCCTTCTTCCACTTTGCCACAGCAACTCAGTGCCCCTGGGTCCACAGCTAATCTGGGACCTGCCAGAGCCTCTGCTGTGTGTGTTCTGGGCTAAGTTCTCAGTTAGTTCTCTGGGCACAAGTCAAGGCAACAGATTTTCCGATTTTGAAATGTAGAATGCCACACTCTTAACCTTGGAACTCATCCTCTTAACAGTAACTGCTTTGAATTGAGCGTATTGTGGGCCCGATCCCGAGTTCTTTCATTTAGTCCTCACAACAATCTGATGAGGTAGGTACTATAATTATCTTCATTTTATATTTGATGAAACTGAGACTTGGTATATTCAAGACACCTGCTCAAGGTGGCTCAGCTAGTAAGTGGCAGAGACAAAAACCTAGATCTATTTGACTGCTAAGCCCATTTTTAAAATTGTATCTGGAATCATTTTTCCTATCATCTAGAACTAATAAGTTAACATTTTTTTCCAATTTTTCTTTATTGCTTAATGAAAAAAAAAAGTACTAAAGTCCCCTTATCAGGCATTCTAAATTCCATTCCCGCCCAATACCATTAGTTTGTTGTATATTCTTCCAATCGTATTTTATTGTTATACATAAATGCCTGTGTACACATTTACCATATAGTTTACCAGGTGTACATTTAAAGGTTACATAAAGCTTATGTCTTTCTTAAAGCCTGTCTTTCTCACTGTCTGGGTCACCTTGCGTCTTGGCACCAGCAGCATGGTTATAGGAGTGAACGGACACACGGTGTCTGCTCTTCAGTGTGCCTCTGCAGGGAGTGGGTGGGCTCATGGTTCTGCTGCAGCCTGCCTTCAATCAGGAACCCCATCCACTTGGGTCAGTCGGGCCCTGCAACTGCATGTGTGTGCCTGTGTGTTAGTGAGGCTTATGCCAAGGTGTTTTGTTTTGTTTTGTTTTAAAGTGGGTATGAGGCTCCATGCCTTGTGTGGAGCCCAACACGGGGCTTGAACTCATGACCCCGAAATCAAGACCTGAGCTGAGAACAAGGGTCGTCCCAACTGACTGTGCCAACGTGGTTTGAATATCTCCACTTCATAGGACGATACCGTTGTTTAATGTAGGAAAAGCCTTGTTGTTTATTCAGGGTCACTTTGTGCTAAAATGTTTGCCTATTCAAACCTGTCTCCATGAGGTCACTGTGAGTCCACATGTAGCTTTATCAGTAATGCTAGTGCTGTGACTAATGAAGGAGCCAGATGTGAGTCTGTGTTCTAATAAACAAACACAACTTTCAGAACTATATAATCTACTTTTTATTGATTGGTAAGTTTGAGTTACATTTCGTTTTTTTTTTTAATTTTATTTTTTTTTAATTTTTATTCTTTGCCCAAGGGGTACAGGTCTGTGAATCATCAGGCTTACATCTTTCACAGCACTCACCAAAGCACAAACCCTCCCCAATGTCCATAACCCATCCACCCTATCCCTACCCTCCCACCCCCCAGTAACCCTCAGTTTGTTTTGTGAGATTAGGAGTCTCTTATGGTTTGTCTCCTTCCCCATCCCATCTTGTTTCATTATTTTTCCCTCCCTACCCCCCACGACCCCCCACCCTGCCCCTCAAGTTCCTCATATTAGAGAGATCATATGATAAAATTGTCTTTCTTAAGGTGATTTTTCCCCCGATTGCCAAGTCATACTTCAATAATAAATTTTTTTCCAAGCAGTCTTGTCCTTTACTTTTGAAATTCTGCAAAAAAACATCAGGAAGGCTCTAGCCTGTCTCGGGTGAGCTGACCTAGCCCTGACTGTATGTAGAGTGAGGCATCCTATTATCTAGGGTACATGTCAGCCTACTCCAGGAACCAGAGTATAATCAGTGATGAATTGCCTTTGGACGATTTTGTTTGACTCTAAAGCTCATATTTCAAAAATGTAATATCAACTTTTCCCCTATCATCCAGAGCTTAACACTTAATGTATATCCATCAGCAATACAAAGTTTACTATGCTTATGTTTAAATATTACATAAAATGTAAAGATTACATACAATGTAGTCTGCACGGGGTTAGGTTTTTAAATCAGTGCCAAAGGGAAATCGCATAGAGCCGTGTTCTCCCTAGATCCTCCTTAAATAGCCCTTAAAGTGCAGTATGAAAATGTGACACTCAAAATTTTAACAGTACGTACGGCACAGCCATGACCAATAAAATGGACACCCTGGTTGGACATATGTTGGGAGCACAGTCATACCCATGCTTGCAGGTGCATCTCTGCATGGCACAGGTTGCAAAGCACATCAGTGGTTCCCAGTTAGGAAGGAACCCTCCTGCCCCACAGAACATTGGGCAATATCTGGAAACATTACTTTATTGTCATGCCTAGGGATTTATTATCATGCCTAGGGTAGGGACTGTTATTGGCATCTAGTGGATAGAACCCATAGATACTTCTAAGCATCCTACAGTACACAGGAGAGCTCCCCAACAAAGAATTACCTGGTCCAAAATGTCATAGCGCTGAGGTTAAGACCTCTTGGTACATAGGACTTTTGTGTGCAGTGTGTTTATGTGTTTGTGTAAATGTACCATGTTCACAATAATGTATAATTGAAAAAGTACCTCTTTAAACACACGATGAGTTACATACACAATGACCCTTACTGTTCAAGCTCAATGTTTCCATCTCTACTCTCTGAGGCATTTGCTCGTGGAGTGAGTGGTGGGTGGAGTTTTTTGCACTTCCAGATTTTTCCATGTGTGTATATGTGCCTGCTCGCTCTTATAAGTTCTTTCTTCGGGTATGAGCTGAAAATTTCTTAAATCATGTAAAAGTAAGTCCCAACTGTGGAAATCTTTAAGGAACGGACAATTGTAAAATGGTTTATACTTAGACTTTTCCTGAAAAAGTTTTAATGATTAAAGTAATATGTCATAATTATGAAAAAATTTGGTCAATATAGAAAACAAAACAAAACAAAACAACCAGGAAACCGGCCATAATACCACCATCTAGAAAATATGATGGTTAAAATTTCAGTGGGATTCTTTTTTGTATTTTTTTGTTTTGTTCTGTTTCCAGCTTTATTGAGATACAATTGACAGACGACATTGTGTAGGTTTCAGTATTCTACATGATGATTCTACATGATGACTATATGATACACATATATATTGTGAAATGATTATCACAACAAAGTTGATAAACACATCTATCAACTCATTGTTACCTTTTTAAGATTTACTTTTTAAGAAACTTTCATGTATAAGATACAGTGTTGTTAGCTATAGTAACCATGCTGTGCACCCTTCTGTATTCTTTTAATAAATAGTATTTTCCTCTGCTTGACATGATACTATGGTTTTACTTTTGCCCCTAACTTTATGAATAGTTCACAGCTATCTAATTAAATCATGTGGATCACAACATACTTCTCAATTTCATTTTTATGAAAAATTTAGATTGTTTACACTTTTTTTTACTGATCTAAATTGTACAGCACTGAATGTTTTTCTGCGTGACTCTTTCTCTACATTCTGATTCTTAAAATATTTCCAGAAATGTATTGATTGGAGCAAAAATTAAGCATTTATTTAAAACTATTAATGGACAATACTTTTGTGACAGTTGTGTCCAGTTTGTACTTCTCAAAGTAGCTCAAAAGAGTGACCACCTCATCATTCTCTCCAGCACTGAATACCATTCCTTGTTGTTTCAAAGCTTTGGCATTGGATAGGTGAAAATGGTATTTTGTTGTTGTCTTAATTTCTCTGATTTCCAGTTAGGCCAACACTTTAAGCTCTGTTGATTACCCATTGTGTTTTGTTCTTCATGTTCTCCTGATTTTCTCAGGCTTTTTAGGACTGGTTTTGATAGGCTGTTTATCGCATATCAGAACTTCATGATTCTGGAAAACTAAATATTTCTATAAGTCTGCAAGGTATTAAAATATAAAAATATAAAATTAAAAATACCAGTCCTTTAGAAATAAGCTTTCTCATCTTTAAGTTTGACCTACAGGAAGGATGACAGCTTCCTTTTTGTCTGTATACTGCTTGAGAATATGACTAGCAGTTCTCAAACTTGTCTTTGGAACTGAAACACCTGAAGGTCAAGTGATCTTTATGAAGCAAACTAAAATATGAATACATTCATCTTAAAATAACAAAATATGTTAGCATTTGGTCAGTTTCCATTTTAAGAGTCTGGTATTGAAGCTTTAAGAAAAATTTGGGTAAAATCTATAACATTGAGAAAGTGAATCCTATTAACTCTGTCTATGAACTGGGGCAAAACCACTCTTACACACTTGTTTTTAACAGGAAAACATGAAATTAAAACATAAGCATCTCAGAAAAACCTAATTTCGGGTGTAATGACACAGTCATCACCAAATCCTACACATTCCACTAGAATGAAAATTCCCTAAAAGCAGGGATTTTTGTCTATTTTAATTACTGGCTTCTCAATGCTCAACAAGCCAAGCATATAATACTTGCTCGATAAATAGCTCTTGAATAAGTAAATTCTGCCTCCTTTAGGAGACAGTATGGTGCCTTGGAAAGAGCAGGGCCTATGGGATTAGACAGACCTTTGTGGAAGTCAGATGCTAGCAATTAATTTTTATCAGAAATAACTGCTAAGTACCTAGGGTACCACACCTACTTCCCTTCTGTCTCTGAGCTAAGGACCAGCCTATGCTATCCCAGGGATTTCTGGGACAGACTGCTTTCTGAAGCAGCAGCTCTTTCAGGGAAGGAGATAATGCCATAGAAAACTTAGAGCATAAGGTAACTTGAGTTCTTTGTAAGTTCTTAAACTATTTGTAATGAAGAACTAGATTCTTCATTTTTTACCTTTTATCATCACAGATCAATACTTTTGGAAATACAAATAAAGTTAATTACTGGAAAAATTAAATGAAAAAATACAAAATACATGACCAGTTTTTATTATTATTAGATTCAACAGACATAAAATTAAATTTCAATGAAAGTAGTCATAACAAACAGAGAAAAAGAAAAAAATCACAAAAATAATAAATGTTGCTCATTAAAAGAGTGGGTATAAGTGATTCAAACAGAATTGCAATTACACTTGTAAATTTCTGTTTTCTGCAATCATAATAAAAGAATTAGTGAACAAATAACCCATTTTCAACATCTGTATGCAGTTAGAACAAACCCCATGTACATTACTTTTTAAAGTTTTAATGTAACTAAATGAGCTTGCTTCTTGCTGAGTGATTTATGTCACCTACACAGCCACTTTGCCATCAAATGATCCTCGCAGAGGATAATAGTAGATACCTTAATAATTTGTATATTTTGCTTTCATGGGAGAAAAATGAATCTCACAAAACCATGTTGATAGGAATGAAAGAGGAGATTTTAAAGCAATTTCAGCAAAGTCAAGTCATTGATTTTTAAATTTTTTCCAAAATTAAGCAGGTAGAGCTGTAATTTCGAACCTTTCATCAGTAACCAGTCATTCACACACACATCTTGGCTGTCCTTAAGCCCTTCTCCCAGCCAGAGTATAGCAGAAAGAAAGCTCTGAGTCAGAAGTGAATTTGAGTTATGGAAAATGTACAAAGTTATATTTCTTCATGCTGGCATTTGTGAAAAGAGTTTCTCATTAAATGTTTCATATATCAAAAAATGACTTTTAATGGTATCTTGAGAAACTCCAAAAATCTACCAAAGACTGCTGTTTTGTTTGATTTAGTTGGTGAATATAACCCCTCTGAAATGTAGCATTTTCAAAAACAATTAGCTTGGTAAAATATTTTCCTTTAATTGGACCTCTTTCTTGTGTATTCGTTTTTCTTTTCTTTTTCTTTTTTTTCACTTAAATTCAATTAGCCAACTTAGAGTACATCATTAGTCTCGGATGTAGTGTTCAATAATTCATCAGTTGCATGTAACACCCAGTGCTCATCATATCACGTGCCCTCCTAAATGCCCATCACCCAGTTACCCCATCCCCTTACCCCCCTCCCCTCCAGCACCTCTCAGTTTGTTTCCCAGAGTCAAGAGTCTCTCATGGCTTTTCTCCTCTCTGATGACTTCCCCTTCAGTTTTCCCTCCCTTCCCCTGTGATCCTCTGTGCTGTTTCCTATATTCTGCATATGAGTGAAACCATATGATAATTGTCTTTCTCTGACTCACTTATTTTGCTCAGTAGAATCCCCCCCAGTTCCATCCACATCAGTGCAAATGGTAAATATTCATCCTTTCTAATGGCTGAGTAATATTCCTTTGTGTATATATATACCACATCTTCTTTATCCCTTCTTGTGTATTTAATGTCAAGGAGAATCATATGTTCCAGAGAAAGATATATTTTATAAAGCGTTAGATTGGGCTCCCAGCCAATTCGAACATGGCAAAATGGGCAGCCCTGCCCAGTCGCTTTGAGCACCTTCCTCAAGGTCTGAGTGAAACCCAGATGAACCCCAAATGCCAAGCACTGAAAAAAATGAGGGAAACAACGTACTGCTCCTCCTGCATCTCTTTTGGTTACAACTGAACTCACTTAGCAAACAATAAAAAGTAAATGGAATGAATTTTGCTCTTTTTAATAGCTGACACTGCTATTTTGATCTTTTCCCATACAGTAACAGAGGCAATCGTGCCAGCGACAGATTTTATTCTGTTCAGTGACATTTTCTTGAAGGAGTCCCAAGTTTAATAAAGTGGAGAAACATTTTTTCAAATCGACATCAAGCTCTGTGTCTGTAAGTAATAAAATCTAGGAGAAAACACCTCTAATATGTAGTCCAATGTTTCTGTTTCCCCCCAGGGTGGTTGATTAACAAACTCATAAAGCTACCCAAAAAATTCAGTGCTGTGCCCACCAACAAGAGAAAGATTATCACTGAATCTTCTGTGAGGAGTCATTACTATAAGGCAAATAATGACACTCTGGGATTAGAAGGAGGGAGAAAACTATTAAAATGCACTTGGTTTACTTAAATTACTCTTGGTTTACATACGTAAAGGGGTTAGCATGTTTAAGGGAATTACACTGGAGAACTCCAACGACCCTCAGCATCTGTTTTATTAACCACGAGGAACCTGTGTAGACACCTTGGCTAACCTCTTCCTTATCCGCTGAGGTAAACATGCCGGAAGAGGGATTGGGTTTGGCCAAGAATGAAGCGTTCTCTATTCTGTCAAGCTTTTTATTTTCCTTTGTCATCAGGGAGTGCTCAGCTGGTATTCCAAAGGCACGCATGCAACATGGTTGTGGTGGCTCTTCCTGTCCCAGGACACTTTCAGAAGGGCTATGTCCGTCCCCAGCGGGACACGTGTGACCTATAACTCTGGAGGGAAGCTTACACTCCGTCGAATTGGGTGGTCAACATTTGGACTCAATTTTAAAAATTCTTTTTCTTCTGCAGTCCTTATACACCAAACAGAATAAAACAAGTGCGCTTAATTTGGTTGTGTCTGGGCTTGAATTTTCATCCATCTGTACCTCGCAGATTAAATTTAAAAGCAATTGGACCAGATGACTCTTGCTGTCAGAAAATCATTCTTCAAGAGGTGTGTGCATGTGTGCACATGTGTGTGTGTGTGTGTGATTTCAACACAGAAACATAAGGGATCACCAGAAGGTAAGCTCTGTGAGGGCAGATTCCATTTGATTTTTTTTTAAAGATTTTATTTATTTATTTGGCAGAGAGAGGAGAGAGATCACAAGCAGGCAGAGAGGCAGGCAGAGAGAGAGGGGGAAGCAGGCTCCCCGCTGTGCAGGGAGCCCGATGTGGGGCTCGATCCCAAGACCCTGAGATCATGATCTGAGCCGAAGGCAGAGGCTCAACCCACTGAGCCACCCAGGTGCCCCAAGATCCTGTTTGATTAAACTTTGCATTTCTCATGTCTCTGTTGAGTACCTGGATCAAAGCAAGCATTCACGAAGTGTTTCATTCAGTTTTGTTTTTTTTTTATTTAATTCTCACATCAACCCTATCAGGTAGGTACTATTATTCCACTTCCTAGGTGTGGAACTGAAATGCAGAGAGGTTAAGTAACTTCCCTGGGGTTGCACAGCAAGTCAGTGAGGGAGCCCTTGTGGTCTGACTCTAGATCTGAATCTAGTCTGATGCTCCTGATCATGTCCCCCCCACCCCCCACACTGCTGAAAGGCCGGTCCATACACAGCAAAGAGGCAGGCCCATGACAAAGGGCTTTATCTACCTAGGGCAAGTCTTCTTCTTCACGCACAATCGTAACTTCAATAAGGACACAGGATTTGGTTGAGCTGTACTGACTAGCAAACAAGCAAGAGCTCCATGAACCAACATTCATGTAAGGATTCCATTTGTCCAACATTGTGTGTGCCTCTGTGTGTGTGTGTGTGTGTGTGTGTGTGTGTGTGTGTGTGTGTCTATAAACTGACGCACAAAAGAATATTTACCAAAATATGGTGTTTGTAATTTCAGGGTGATGGGATTTCAGGTGAATTTGACCTTTTCCCTTACATTTTCTTGTGTGGCTTGAATTTTCACAATATTTACAAATACACAATTCATATAATCAGAATAAAGCACACTAAATTATTTTTTATGGTGAAATAAACAGTAATGACTCTGGAGTCAGCTAGGGTTTGAATCACTTTGTTCCCGAACTTGGACAAGTTTCTTATCCTTTGCAACTTGGGCTTCTTTATAGGCAAACCGGGCTCATGCAAGTACCAGTACCAGCTCGGGTACTGGAGGGAATAAGCAGGACAGAGGACGGGGCAAAGCCCTATTCACGAGTGTTGTTACTCTCATCAGTCCTGAGGATGACAAAGGACGCACGCCCCTGTGTTCAAGGAGCTCATGCAGGTGGCTTCTGGAGAACAAATGGAATTTGCATGCTGAACACCGCAGTGGACTGTCATTTCCAAGGACGGCCAGGCCACCCTGTGGCCACGACGCAAGCAGCTAGACAGGTTCCGACTCCATCTGGGTTGTCAAAACCCCTTTTCTGGTTTGTATCAGTTCAGAGCAGTCCCAGGCAGTAGCCCTTCTAATGACTCTGCCCTTGGCTTTCCTTGCATGGGAATCTGTGTGAGCAACACTCCAGAATGTTTAGTCCATTTGTGTCCTTTTATCCAGCCAAAGAAGAGGCTTTTCACATGAGACAGGTACTGTGTCATGCTTTTCCTTCATGCTGTCATGACATGTGTGTTCTTTGAAAAGAGCAGCAATTGGCAATAAAATACATCCGGCGAGGGAACAGAGGATGGAGAGAACGGGGACGACCAGTTTCACGGCTGCTTGTGGGGCGGACACTCCTGGGCAAGGTCATGGCAGCTCAGAAAGGAAAACGCACGAGTCCTGGGTCTGAGCTGTCATAGCCACCCCTTGTCATTCCCTGGCTGCGGGAGAACTTCGTGCTATTTGGAGGAATTCCTTGACATCCATGGCCAGGTTCAGTAGGAACCTGCACGCCTAGGCTTCTGTAACCGCCAGGGCAGGGCTGTGACGGGAGCTCCTCTCGTCAAGCTCACTCAGGTAAGACTTGCACTGCGGGGGACCTGGTCTATTGGTAAGGGCTGCATGGAGGTGTCTGGCTTCCAGAGGTGCCGGAGGTTTACAATGTCAAGTTCCTGGTAGGGCAGTGGCCCCAGTGGTTCTCTGCACGTCTAGTGGGGCAGCCATTGCACTTTCTCTATCAGACCATCCTAGGCGTGGGTTTGTGCCCCGCTCCGGGAAACTTAGCCTCAAATCACCCCATACCTTTTTACTAACTATCCCTGCGTAGTTAGCAACAAGCTTCTTTACATTCTAAGAACCCTGAGAGGTACAAGGGCCGAATACTGCTGGGCAAATCTGCTGCCGACAAGTCATGCCCTTTGAGACTCTGAGCACAAGTGCACCCTTTGCCGACCCTTGTATCGCCATCCAGGACGGCGGTGATCCGAAGGAGCTGCTCACCTCTTCTCGCACTCTGGGATTCTAATGTCCTCACTGTTCTTCACGTAAGTTTTTGTCCCATGTCAGTTGTTCTCAAATTTTGCCACACATTACAATCATGTGGGGAGATTTAAAATCTCTCATTTAGGGCGCCTGGGTGGCTCAGTGGGTTAAAGCCTCTGCCTTCGGCTCAGGTCATGATCTCAGGGTCCTGGGATCGAGGCCCATACTGGGCTCTCTGCTTGGCAGGGAGCCTGCTTCCTCCTCTCTCTCTGCCTGCCTCTCTGCCTACTTGTGATCTCTCTCTCTCTCTCTCTGTGTCAAGTAAATAAATAAATAAATCTTCAAAAAAAAATCTCTAATTTAATCTTGGTCAAATTCAAAGAGTCCCCCGGGCCAGAGATGGGGGCGTGCAGGCATCATTCATTTTTAAGTGGCCAAATCTCCAAGCCACTGGTCTTATCAGTGGTTCTAAAAGCACCTCCCAGCCCAGTGTCCCCTGAGAGTTTGGTAGAAATGCAGATTCTCCAGCTGCTCCCAGACTGAATCAGAAACTCTAGGGAGTGTCTGCCACCCCCCAACACAACAGCCCTCCGGGTGGCTTCGTTGCACGCTTGAGTTTGAGAATCGCTGAGCTAAATCACTCTCAGGCTGTCATGTAGATATTTTTAAAGCTTACTTTTTACTCTTGCAACGAATAGATCATGATGCTAATTTCTGCATACAGAGAATCTTCTGTGTCCCAAAGTACAGATTCCAAATCCATTCTATTCCCCTCGCTCAAGTTTAGGGTGAATCCATTTTTTTAAAGCCTAAAGTATGTATTTCATTATGTTTATTTAACCAGACTAATTTAATTTTGAAAGGTTGAACTAAAAAGAAAATAAGGGGGATGCTTAGCATATAGAATACAACCTGAGACTTGAACCACAGCAAATACATACCCACATGCATGCACACAAATGCACACATCCACACACATGCACGGACTCTCGTGGACATACACGCAATTCCATGAAGTGAATATGGCAGATCCCTAACAGCACTCCTGGATCTAAGGGACAGGAAGAAACAGGTGGTTGACCAGAAAAGACCTAAATGAGATCCTGCACTGCTTAGCACAAACCCCTATAGTCCTGGGTGAGGAAAGGTTATCCTGTGACCTTTTCTAGGTAACAGAAAATTGGATATGCTTTCAAAGTCAGCTCCTGACACTTACCAGCAATGAAGATGAGAATAGAAATTTTAATCCTATAGTAACAAGTCCCATCAATAAATGGTTTTATGGTTGTTGATTTTATTATTGCGATGATCATCATTATGGCAATGGGTACCTGGAGGGCTTCCAAATACAACCGTCCACTGGAGACTTGCAAGCACAGAGATGGATTTTCTCATCAAATTTCTTTTTTGTGTGTGTCCAATCCTGAAAACGGAACCCTCAAAAAAGCCTGAAAGGGGAGATTGGGTACACTTTCATCACAATGCCCCCTCCCCAACCTTCAAAATAAAAGGGATCATCTGGATTTCGGGAAGTCATATAAGAAAGTAGGTCATTAAGAACCCTAGAAGATGTCTATTCTGTACATAATATGCCCCTATTTGTTATTTTTAAGATAGCATTGTGATTAGTAGCCAAAACCCTTCCCTGAAGGGCCTATGAAGCGATGAGTAGAACAAGAAGAGGAGCACCAGGGTGGCTCAGTCGATTAAGCATCTGCCTTTGGCTCACATCATGATCCTAGGGTCCTGGAATCGAGTCCCTCTTCTCCCTCTGCCCCTCCCCACCCGGCTCGTGCTCTCTCTCTCAAATAAATACATAAAAAAATTTTAAAAAGACAGAAAAAAAAAAGGAGACGTTCACACTACATCTTATGCAGTGGAAGCCCATAGAGGAAATCTTAACAACTTAGAAACAAAGAATACAGAATGCCATGGGTCCCAGAAGTAATGAACACAGACAACATTAATTAAGCACTTAATTAATGCAAATTCAGCACTAATGGTCAGGTCCTGAGATGAGGACTCCACCTCATTTTATCCATGTCCAGTCATGAGCCCTAGTACCAATGGAAACTGAGGAACAGGGACATTGCATAAATGAAGTCTTCCAACTGGCGAATGTCTAAATTTTAACCTGTTTGCCACCCCCAACCAGCCAAAGAGTAAGAGGTGACTATCTTCATTTCATGACGGAAGCCTCTGGAGTCCTGCTTACCCCTACTATAAAGATACCATCGTATTTACGGTCTACCAATTATGTGATCAGTACTGCCTTCGTGTGGAGGGGGTGTAATGGTGGATGAGGTAGGCACAGACCATCTTCCAGTGGGTGTACAATAATAATTGCAGGGGCACTTGGGTGGCTCAGTTGGCTAAGCCTCTGCCTTCAGCTCACATCATGATCCCAGGGTCCTGGGATCGAGCCCCGTATCGGGCTCCCTGCTCAGTGGGGAGCCTGCTTCTCCCTCTTCCTCTGCTGCTCCTCACTGCTTGTGCTCTCTCTCTCTCTGTCAAATAAACAAATAAAATTTAAAAAATAATACTAATAACTGCAGTAGGATGTGATCAGTGTCACCCCGGGAGCTTCTCAGTGGGAGTTACAGCTGAGCTGAGACCTGACAGCATTATCACTGGCCAAGGAGGGTGAAGAGAATCCCAGGCTGAGGGAACAGGCTAGTGAAGGGTGGGAGGCCAGAATACATGGCCCTTCAGCAAGATGTGAGTTAGCTTCCTTAAGGGCTTTTGAGTTGCCCTTGGTAACTGAGAAGTCATTGAAGGGACTTAAACAGGAAAGGGGCTTGACCAGATTTGAGTTTTATGAATATTGTCTGGACGGCAGCGTGAAAAAAGTACTGGGTTTGCTAGTGGCTGCCCAGAGGCAAGGAACCCATCAACAAATATTTATCGAGTGCTTATTGGACCATTGGGTTCTGTAGTATTGAGCATTGGGTTCTATAGTAAGGAAGACAGCAGGAGCTATGTTTTCCTGGAGCTCACATTCTAATGGGGGAAGGAAGAAGAGTAAGTCTCCACATACAGAGTCCATGGTAACCTCCCTTCAGTGAGAGGCACCCCGCAACTCCAACTATCTGTACTGAAAGATTAGATTTCTCTACCACTCGTCCCAGGCTGATGTGTACACCCTCATGCCACAGAGGACCCACCACCTGAATATGACAACACCCGAGCTGCCTGCCACTCCGCCCCAAGAGACAAGTCCACTGATTTTGCACATAGATGTTGCAGCAATGGGAAATTGCGATAAACATGTTAAACCCTTACTCTCAGTTGCTCACAACTGGGGAAGTTAGGAGATAGAAGGAGGTCTGGAGGAAGGTTTGGTGTTGGAGACACTGATGATGCTGGTAGAACATAAGAGATGTCTGGGCAAATGGATATGTGGGTTTGAATTCTAACCCACAGACTCAGGTAGGAAGGGAAATTAGGCATGCTCATTTCCATTAGTTCCTTCAAGTCAACTTAAATCTGCTTCTTTTTCAGTGTCCCAGAATCTGGGACCGACTAATTTCATGATAAAGCCTACTGCAAAAGACTCAGGGTGAAAAAGAAACAGATGATCTTGTTAACCCTATTCTCTTTCAGGGCCGTGAATGGTGGGAAGGGAAGCTGAGTGGAAGAGACCCAGAAGCAGCATGATTCCTAGTATTCACAGTCCCTGCAGGTCACCCGCTGGTAGGAAACTGCATTTTCCCAAGAGGCCTTGACTCCCTGGTGAGGTCCAAGGTCTGAAACCTGAAGAGAAATTCTTGCTCCCTCAGGTGTTGGAAGCAGAGGGAGACCCCAGCTTTCTCCTGCTGGACAGCCAACAGTGGAATTGCCTCAGTGGCTCTTCCTCCACTCTTGCCGTCAAGTTTTGGGAGCAGGCTCTTCTGGTGACCTTCAGCCTTGGGGCAGTGCCTGGCTGCAACGAGCCATCCCAGAGAAGCTCTAAACACCCCCAGAGAAGCACTTTGGAGGCCTTCCTACCCCCAAGAGAATGTTTCTAACAAACATGGCATCGGGGAAAGGGCACACAACATTTCACCTTGCTTGTGGGGTATTGGGAAGACTGGCGTGGGGACAGTTCTGCATTCCCCACCTCCCCCTTCCCTTGCCTCCTCTCACTCACCCTTCCCTGGAGGCTCCCAGAGAGCCAGTCAACCTCGACACTATCACTGGGTGGGTGGGAAGGCCTTTCTGTCTCACCTCATTGTGGAAAAGGGTCTTGCCAATCATCCCAAACGCAGCGTCAGATGTAGTCACAGTACTAAGATACTGTACTAATATCATGTACAGTATAAGTACTAATATAGTACAGTATACAGTAATACAGTGCTAATGAGTACAGTATAAGTACTAATATAATGTACTAATATATTAATAGAAAACTATACTACGTCTCATCACTAGGCCAACTACCACCATACTTTGAATTGATACTTTTACAAATCTCATCCTTTCATGGAATCACAATTATAGTATATTGTATTTGTATGTGGTTTTAAAATATCAAGCAGTTAAATATAAACATGTTTTAAATATCACAGTTACCATTTCCTCATTTTTTAAAAAGCAAACTAAGAATCTCAAATAATGGAAATTTCTGGCCCTCTCCTTCCTTCTACGACACTTTGCTCACACATCCATCCCTGGAACTTGTTCAGTTCATTTCCTCAATTACAAACAAAAAAAGAACAAGAAAAAAATGATTTGCCCAGCAGGGGGCAGCAAGAGACAAAGAATATAATACAACATTTAGCTTCACCACCCCCCACCCCCAACCCCCAACTTTGTCTAAAATCCTAGATTAGAAGGGTTTAAATTGGGAAGAGGGCGGTAGGGGAACAGGGATGGAATCCAAACCACAGAACCCAAATTCATAAAGTTAAGTGGATGCAGAACTTGCTGGAACAAGATCTACCAAGAACAATAGCTAGACTGCCATTTTCTTGGAGTTCCATGGAAGAAAGCAGCCCAGTGGAATTTTTAAAGAAATCTGGCTCTCTTTGGTGACGTCCACAAACTTGGTTATATGAATGTGATTTAGGAAATATCCCATGGATAGGATGAAAGAGTGTGGTTCCCTTTGAATAAAATCTCACAACCTGTATTCGTGCCACGATGAACTGGAAACAGCTCTCACAGGCCGGGAATACCTGGGCAGTTGGTACGTGTGGTACCCAGTATGGGGCATCTTAGGTAGGACTCACCTGACCAGGTAAGAAGAGATGTGTGATGCTGGAAAGCGGATGGAGGAAAGGAGGCATGTGGTCTGGGACAGAATCTCTCTCTTACCCAGGAATCCTTGAGGTGGATAAAAATGTGAACCCCAGGGGTGCCTGGGTGGCTCAGTCGGTTAAGCATCTGCCTTTGGCCCAGGTCACGATCTCAGGGTCCTGGGATCGAGCCCTGCATCGGGCTCCCTGCTCAGCGGAGAGTCTGCTTCTGCTTCTCTCCCCCTGCTCGTGCTCTCTTGCAGTCTCTCGAATAAATAAATAAAATCTTTAAAAAAAAATTGTGAAACCAGATATAAAGACCCCAGACCCAAAGGAAGAGTGTAAGGAGAAACAAGAAAGAAAAGGATTGTGATGGGGTTTCTGGTTGTAGGGGTCCTAGGCTGTAAACAGTGTGATTAAAAATCCTTGCAACAATTATATGGAACACGTGGGCTTGTGTCCATTTGGGGAAATCTATACTGGTTTCCCAGGGTCGCCATAACAAAGAACCACCAACTGAGTGTCTTATACCCACAGAAATTTATTCTCTTACAGTTCTGGAGACTCGAAGTCCTAAATAAGTTGCTGTTGGGGCCGTGTTCTAAAGTCTCTAGGGAGGAATCCTTCTTTGTCTCTTCCTAGCTTCCGGGGGTTGGCAGCAATCCTTGGGCTTTGTGGCTGGGTTGGTGCTACATTGTTTGATTCCTGCCCCCATCATCATATGGGCTTCTTCCCTGAAAGTATGTGTCTGGGTGTCTGACTCTCCTCTCCTTTCTCTTACAAACACACTGGTCACTGGAATTAGGGCCCACCCTGATCCAGTTTGACCTCATTTTAGTGTAACTCATGACGTCTACAAAGAACCCATTTCCAAATAAGGTCAGTTCTGAGGTTCTGGGTAGACGTGAATTTGCGGGAAGACAATATTCAATCCAGTACGGACCCCTAATAGTACTTACATTATGGCAATAGAGCCCGGCAATGCTGCTCTCAGGTCCTGGCTCCCCACCTCCTGTCCCTTTTTCCCCTACACCTTGAAATGGTAGCGAGAATCCCTAATGGGACTGTGAGACCGGTCAGAAGTTATGTGCTTCATGCACTCAGTGCACAATATTGGTGCAGGCAAGAGGCTAGGAGAGTGGAGGCTCCCCTCTCCCATGAGCAGTCTGCCCCAAGGGAATCATTCAGGGCTCCCAGAATGTTCTAGGTATCTTCCCAACTGCTTTGGCCCAGACTTTCATTTCAGGAGTTTTACTTACCAGGTTTCTTTGTTCGTACCTTGGGATCTAGTTTATTTACCTTTACTTTTGAGATGGTGTGTCGCCTCCGAGGTGAGATACCTTAAAGGGGGTAGGTCCTACTTAGATGCTTCAGCTTCCATGAATGGTGGCAGGAGTCTCGGAGCCTATTGCGGACCCATGGGGGAAGAGTCAGGGGGACTTTGAGGAGGGCCATGATTCCTCAACCCACAAATGACATCCAGTGGGGGGCCATGGAGAAGGGCAGCAGCTTGGGTGTAGCAGGGCTTTGTTCTGGAAATCTGGTGCAATCAGCAGTCATAAATCCTGGGGCGGGGAGGGAGAAGATGGAGGAACATTCAGACTTGTGCTGCAGGCTTTTTATAGGAATATTTCATGTTTCCAGTGGCTCTTACTTTGAGGCTGGTCTAGGCCTGATTTCTGGGTTTAGCCTCCACACCAGATTCACTGAGACAACTACAGCAGTTATTTGATATTGGTGTTCACTCATTATTAGTCTGAAGTCTTTACTGTATTTCTGTTGGACAAATTTATTAATTCCAAGTGTGGATTTTTGGGGGGCTGATAACAATCTTTTTCTGTTTAATCAAGGAAAAGATTTTCTATTTAAGTCCAAGATTTTTATAAGCCTGAATTTGTCTGAGTGAATCAATGATAGCTCACTGAAAATGCTTACCTTCCACAGTCAGACTGGCAGAACCCAACCAGACACAAATAAACATTTTAAGGAAGTGCCCCTCCATGCTCTACTGATTCAACATAGGTGTAAGAACATCTAACTTTCTAACAATTAGAGCCTTCCAATGAGCAGTGAACAATATTTATTGTCTTATAGCTTCTGTGGGTCAGAAATCTAGGCATGGTTTAGTGGGTGCTTCATTGAAAGGTCCTTTAATCTTGGAAGTGTCAACCAGATGGATTGACTTTGTCAAGAGTGTCATATCATTTGTTCCTTCATAATAATTAGCATCAGACTATATAACCTCATTTACCCAGTTATTCATTCTTTCAACAAATACCCAGCATCCTATGGTAGTCTGCTTTTAAAATGTCTGCCAACTATCTTTACCTCTACCATGCACTTAATATATTCTCTTTCACAGGAGTGTAGCCTAGGCTAAGTGACTTGCTTCTGACAAAAAGAACAGTGCAAAGTAATGGAATGTCACTTAAAAATTGGATTACAAAAAATTGACTTCTGTCTTGCTCTCTTTCTCTGTCCCTTTCTGTCTCTCTCTCTCTCTCTCTCTCTGGTCTCTTCACACTTGCTTACTCTGATGAAGTAGGCAGCCATGTTGTGGGTTGACTGCCCCACGGAGAGGCTAATGAGGCAAGAAACTAAATTCTGTGAACTATGTGAATGAACTCAGGAGAATATTCTACCCCAGTCCAGCCTTGTGTTAACTGCATTCTAGGTTGACATTTTCATTCCAGCTGTTGAAAGACCTTGACTCATAAGACCCAGCTAAGCCACGCTCATATTTCTGACCCACAGAAACTATGAGACGATAAATATTGTTGCATGGAGCCACCAAATTTTGGAGTAATTTGTTACATAAAGATAGATATGTAATACACACTTCATTGGCTCTGAAGATACAAATTTGAAAAAAAAAATCCATGATCTTTTTTTCAAGCCAAGCAATGTTTTCTAGAGGAAGTAGTAAATGCCCTCATTGGATCTCTGTTCAAAACACAGTGGTTATATAAATGAAGATTGATCTGGGTTTTTAGTTAAATATATAGAATTCATGAAACTGGCCAAAGGTTAAAGTGATTGGGAGGGATTTTAATTGTGTGAAATATCTCTGACCGCTTGGAAATGGTATGCTATGGACTGGAGAATATGCATGCATTTCAGAATAAAAGGCGTCTGGAGCTTGGAATAGCAATTATATCAGGGATTACATCTGCCTCTGCAAAACCCATCTTTATTAAAAGAACCACTGAAAACAAAACTAGATAGGGAGGTAATGAAGTTTTCCCACCCATTTCTGTTACCTCATTTTCAATCAGCATTATGTTTTTTGCCTTAGATCAGTTGTAAAAGATAGACTAAAAATAAGGTATACAAACCATATTTATGCCAATGGGAACAGAAAGACTTTGAAGGAAGTCTAAGGGAAACCGTCTTGACAAAATTTTGGGCCATGATGCTCTGACTCAAGATACTGGACTGTAGGATCTGTTAGAAATATCCTGCATTTCTGCTCTATCCATTTCCATGTTGCCAAATTTAATTCCAGAAAATTAGGTTGCTACCCGCCATATGAACTGAAGATGAGTAAGGGAATATAAGAGCCTGAGGCTCAGGAGAAGGGTCCAGGCTGGGTGAGATCTCTAAGGGAGTGGTGGAGATAGAGAAGAACAGAGCTCCAAGGACTAAAGCTTAATACACTCTGATGATAGAAGGGCTGGAAGAAAAGGAGTCACAGAGAAGACTGAGAAGGTCTAGCACAACCCAGTCCAAAGCCAGGTTCACTGGGGGTGGGGGCTGGGACGCCAATGTTCATGTTGACTCATAAACATGGTGTGCTTGGTTCTTTCTGTCCTATGTGCTCTATTCCCATGGCTGCTACATAGTCATTCCCATGAAAATGATTCCAAAATCTATGTTTCTATTCCTACCTCTGGACATCTCTGCCTGGATATGTATACCCAACTGGCATCCCAGCACACCGCGTCCCAAACTAAACTGTCTTAAATCTCCACACAGATGCCGTCTTCTCCTGAGACACCTGCCTGGATCAACTTCCCCAAATAAGCCTCTTATCTTCTCCCCAATCACAATCTCCTTAAGTTGTTTTATTTTCAGTCATAGCACTTGCCAAAGTGATGTGCTCATTTCTTTGTTCCTTCTCGCTCTCCTATACTAGATTAGAAGTCCCCCGAGAGCAGGGACTTGGCCTCTTCCGTTCCTGATGTATCCTTAGCTCCTGAAAGGGTCCCTGGCCATAGGAAGTGCTTAGTATTTTCTGGTTCCAATTTTTTTTGAAGCCTCTCATTATTGGATTTTCAAAATCAAACTAATATCTTAATAGATTTCAATAAGTATAAAATTAAAATGATACTTCTAATTTTGAGATAATTTTAGGTTTACATGCAGTTGTAAGAAACAGAAAGGATCCAATGCACCTGTTACCCAGTTTCTCTCATCTTACAAAACTGCTGTGCAGTATCACAACCATAGTATTGACATTGATACGATCAAGACAGAACATTTCCATCATCACAAGGATGGCTTGCGGTCGCTTTTATAACCACATTCACTTCCTTCTTAGCCCCCCAAAACCACGAATCTGTTCTCCATTTCTATACTTTATTATTTCAAGAATTTTGTATCGATGGAATCATAGAGTATGTAAGCTTTTGGGATTTGATTTTTTCACTGAGCATAATTCTCTGGAGATTGATTTGGGCTGTTACGTGTATTAACACTTCCTTCCTTCTTGTTACTGAGCAATCCTACACAGTGTGCATGTGCCAGTTTGTGTAACCATTCCACCACTGAAGGAGCTCCGGGTTGTTCCCAGTTTAAGACTATTACAAACGAAGCTGCCATAAATATTTGTGTACAGGTTTCCCTGTAATCATGTCTTCATTTCTCCGGGATAAAGGCCCCAAAGTATGATTTCTGGGTTGAATGGTAGCCGCATATTAAGATTTTAAAGAAATTGTCAAACTTTTTTTTTTAAGATTTTATTTATTCATCTGACAGAGAGAGAGAGATAGAAAGAGAGAGAGAGAGAGAGAGAGAGAGAGAGAGAGAGCGCCCGCACAAGCAGGGGGAGCAGCAGGCAGAGGGAGAAGGAGAAGCAGTCTCCCCATTGAGCAAGGAACCCGATGCGGGGCTTGATCCCAGGAAGCCAGGACCATGACCTGAGTGGAAGGCAGACACCCAACCAACCAAGCCATCCAGGCACTCCAGTCAAACCGTGTTTTAGAGTGGCAGTACCATTGTACATTCCTCCCTGCGATGAATGAATGATCCGGTTTCTCCATATCCTTACCAGCATTTTGTGTTTTCTCTATTTTTCACTTCAGTCACTCTGATAGGTGTGTGGTGATACCTTGTTGCAGTTTTAACTTCCATTTCCAAAGGCCAATGATATTCAGCATCTTTTCGTGTATTTATTTTCCACTTCTATATCCACTTGGTGAAATGTCTGTTTAGGTTTTTTGTCTATGATTTAATTGGGTTATTTGGGAGTGGCTTTTTGTTTTTGTTATTGGTACTGTTTTTAAGGTTCTTTATATATTTAAATAGTAGTCTTTTGTTGGGGCTTGAAAATGTTTTCTTCCAGTCTGTAGCTTTCCTTTTCCAACTCTTACCAGGATCTTTCATAGAGTAGAAGTTTTAATTTTAATGAGGTTCAATTTATCAATTTCCCTTTGATGGATCATGCTTTTGGTGTTAAATGTAAGAACTCTTTGTATAACTTCAGATCCTGAAGATTTCTCCTTTGCTTATTTTTTTCTAAAAGTTTTATAGTTTCACATTTAAGCTTACCATCCATTTTGAGTTAATTTCTGTGTAAGCTGTGAGACTTTGGTCAAGGTTCGCTTTTTTTTGCCTATGGATATCCAATCACTCCAGCATTATTTGCTGAGAAGTTTATATCTCTTCCATTGAATTACTTTTCTACCTTTGGGGAAAAAAATAGCAGGGCATATTTCGGCAGCTCTATTTCTGTTCCATTGATCTGTGTGTCAAGCCCTCTGGCAATAGCACACAGTCTTGATAACTGTAACTATTTAATAGGTCTTGAAATGAAGTAAACTGATTCCTCTCACTTTATTCTTATTTTTCAAAAATAGTTTTAGCTATTGTAGTTCTTTTGCCCTTCCGTATGAATTTTGGAATAATATCGTTATATATAAAAAATACCTTGCTGCCATTTTGATAGGAATTTCATGAAATATATCAATTTGGGGAGAATGGGCATCTTTGCTATTGAGTCTGACAATCTATGAACATGGCATGTCTCTTCATTTCTTTAGATCATCTTTGATTTCTTTCACCAGCACTCTGTAGTTTTCAGCATTCAAGTTCTGTACATGTCTTGTTAGATTTACACCTAAGTATTTCTCCCCTGCCCCCTCAACTGTAAATTATAATTGCAATTTTAATTTCAGGGTCCACATGTTTTATGTTTTATGAATTCCATTTGCTACTATTTTATTAAGGATTTTTTTTTGTATCTAAATATTAATGAAGAATATTGGTCTATAGTTTTCTTTTTATGTACTGCATTCATTTGGTTTTGGTATCAGGGTAATACCACCTTTATAAAATGAGTTAAGAAGTATTCTTTCCTGTTTTATTTGGTGGAGGAGATTGTGCAGAATTGGTTTGATTTTTCTTTATGTGTTTGGTAGATCTCTCCAGTGGAACCATTTTGCCTGGAGATTTCTTTTGGTGGAATTTTAAAATTACAAATTTAATTTCCTTAATAGTTACAAAGCTATTCAAATTATTTCATGCTGGGTGAGTTCTGGTTGTTTGTGTTTTTCTGAGGAATAAGTGTATCAACATAATGTCAACATGATGCCAAATTTGTCATCAACAAACATCACATTTATGTGTGTAGAGATATTCAGAGTATTTTATCCTTTGGTGTTGCAGGGTCTGTAGTGATATTTTTTGTTTCAGTCCTGATGTTGATAATTTGTCTTTTCTCTTTTTTGTCAGTCGTGCTAAAGGTTTGTCAGTTTTTTTGTTATCTTTTCTAAGACTCAGCTCTTTCTTTCATTGATTTTTGCTATTGTTTTTCTGTCTCAATTTCACTGGTTTCAGTCCTTCTCTTTATTATTCCCTTCCTTCTACTCATTTTAGGTTTAGCTTGCTCTTCTTTACATATGTTCTTGAAATGGTAGCTTATACTATTTATTTGAAAGTTTTTTCTTTTCTAACATATGCATTCTATGTTATAAATTTCCCTCTTCCCACTGCTTCACTGTGTCCCACAGTTTTTTTTTTTAGTTTATTGACATATAATCGACAAATAAAAATTGTATTTACTTAAGGTATACAACTTGATATTTTGAGATACACATACACACACACAGTTAAATAATCTCCAAAATCAAGTTAATCAACTTTACTTTTCATTCTACCATCTTATCTTCTATCACTTCACACAGTTACTGTTTTTTCTGTGTGAGTGTGTGTGTGTGTTAGGTACACTTAAGATCTACCTTCCTAGCAAATTTTATGTGTACAATACAGTATTGTTAACTATAGTCACATTGCTGTACATGAGGTCTCCAAAACTTATCCATTGTGCGTAACCGAAACTGTCTCACACGTTTTTAAATGCTGTATTATCATTATCATTCAATTTTTTAAAAATTTCCCTTGAAACTTTCTCTCTGATCCCCAGAGTATTTCGAAGTGTGCTGTTTTCAAGTGTTTGGAGATTTTCCTGTTATCTCTTTTATTGATTTCTAGTTTAATTCCTTTGTGGTCTGAGAACACGCTCTCAACAGTGTAGGATCTCCATTTTTTCAATTTGTTAATGTTTGTTTTACGGCCCAGGATGTGGTCTGTCTGGGTATATGAGCACTTGAAAAGAATGGGTATCCTGCTGTTGTTGGTAGAGCATCCTGTAAATGTCGATTCTATCTTGGGTTGATGGTTTTGTTGAGTTCTTCTGTATCTTTGCTGATTTTGTTCTGTTTCAGTTGTTGAAAGGGGACATTGAAGTCACCAACTCTAACTGTGGATTGGTCTATTTCTCCCTTCAGTTCTGTCAGTTTTGCTTCACATTTTTTGTACCTCTGTTGAATAAACATTTAGGATTACTACGTTTTCTTGGTGGATTGGCCCTTTTATCATTGTGTATGTTTTTCTTTGTCTCTGGTAATCTTCTTTGTTCTGAGGTCTACTTTATTTGATATTAAAATAGCTACTCCTTCTTTCCTTTGATTAATGTTTACATGATGTAACTTTTCCCATTCTTTTGGTTTCAACTTTCCTACACCATTATATTTGAAGTGAAATTCTTACAGACAGCATATAGTTGAGTCCTGTTTTTTTTTTCCAGTGTTCCAAGATTCATTGTTTATGCACCACACCCAATGCTCTATGCAATACATGCCGTCCTTAATATGCACCACCAGGCTCACCCATCCCCCCTCCCCCCTCCCCCCTCCCCTCCAGAACCCTCAATTTGTTTCTCAGAATCTACAGTCTCTCATCTTTCATCTCCTCCTCTGATTTACCCCAATTCACTTTTCCTTTCCTTCTCCTAAAGTCCTCCATTTTATTCCTCATGTTCCACAAGTAAGTGAAACCATATGACAATTGACTTTCTCTGCTTGACTTATTTCACTCAGCACAATCTCCTCCAGTCCCGTCCATGTTGATACAAAAGTTGGGTATTCATCCTTTCTGATGGCTGAGTAATATTCCATTGTATATATGGATCACATCTTCTTTATCCATTCATCTGTCGAAGGGCATTGCAGTCATCAAAAAGGATGAATACCCAACTTTTGTATCAACATGGACAGGTCTGGAGGATTCCTGGTTTTTAATTCACTCTGTTTATCCCTGTCTTTTAATTAGTGTATTTGGACAATTTCCATTTAATGTAATTATTGATGTTAGTGCATAAATGTGCCATTAAAATTTTTGTTTTCTTCATTTCTCTTTTTCCTTCCTTTCTGTGAATTTTTTTAGAATTTTGGTTTTTATTTATCTATACTATTTTTGACTATATTTATATAGATTTTTTAGTGGTTGTTGCACATATTACTTTATATATACAGATGTTAACACAATCGACTGGTGTGGCAATTTTACCAATTCAAATGAAGTATAGAAAACTTACCTTCTTCTGAGTCCTTTTATTTTCCCCATTTACAATGTAATTATTGTAGATATTTTCTCTACATACATTTAGAACCCTAGAGACAGTACTATCCCTTTTGCTTTCACCATCAAAAATAATTTAGAAAATGCAAGAGGAGAAGGGAAGTCTATTGTATTATCTGCATGTGCTCTTTCTTCCTTCTTGATGATCCAACTTTTCTTCTTTGAGTGTTTTTCTCTGCTTACAGAACTTTAGTTAGTCATTCTTTCAGGGTTGATATGCTACTGACATAGTCTCTTAGTTCCTTCACCTGAAAAAGTTTTATTTCCCCTTCATTCCTGAAATACTGTTTTCACTGGGAATAGGATTCTGAGTTCTTCCGGCACTTGGAGAATGTTGTGCACTGGTTTTCCATGGTTTCTCATCCATTGAGAAATGTCATCCAACGTCATTCAATCTGTTTTCCCCCTTAGGTAAGGTTTTTTTCCTGTCTTATTGATTTCAAGATATTTTCCTTTGCCTTTATTTTTCAGAAGTTTGACGATAGTTTGTTTTGATCTTAATTCCTTTAGGTTGGTCCTTTTTGGAATTCATTCAGCTTCTTACATCTGTGAACTCGATCTTTTTCAAAATTTGGGAACATTTCAGCCATTATTACTTCAAATACTTTTTAAGCCCCACTCTCTTTCTTCCTCTCTTTTGGGGACTCTGATGACATGAACGTTAGATCTTTTGTTATAGTCTGACTATCTTTAGTATAGGAAACGTCATTCTGATAAATTGCAGGGACGGAGTTTGCCATTTTTCTTACAGTCCTTGACCAGGCACTGCATCCAGCATGTATGCAAAAAGAAACCTATGCCCACTCTGAATCCATTTTTCTCACAATGCAGTGACCTTCTGTTAGGGCTCCCACATTTCTTTCTTTATTAAAGACAGGTTGGGACTTCACAGTATTTAATGGGCTTTTTATCTCTTACAGACAGTTTTATAAAGGATATATAGGAAAAGCAAAATGAAACTTAGAATAATGAAAATAATTTTATAGAGAAAAAGATCAAAGCGGTAAAAAGATTAAATATAATGCTTTGTTAAAAGCCTGGCTCTGAACATAATACTCTCTCAAAGAGGCTTGAAGAGCAATCAAATGATGCTCTAAAACTCCTAATGCAGGCTTCACAGCAGAGTGATTTCCACTTGATTAACAATTGGAAAGCCCTGTTATGGAAGTAGTTTGAGCTTCCCTTATTGAAGACGAGTGCTGCCACAAAACAGTTTATCAGTGTTTATAAAGATGACAAGTCTATCACTTGTGTAAGCCCTGGTCCCCTCATGTATGGGCTCATGCCTTTGCTACCAAGCAAACTAAATTTGGCTTGACTGACAGGTGTAGAGTCTAATGGCAGTCAGAACATCATTACATGTCTACAAACCTCAAAGTGCTTCCGAAGCCTCCTGAACTTTCCCTGTTAACACTTTTCACACTTTGCTGATACTCCTTCTTGAACATCTGTCTCCTGAGGTAGACTCTGCTCTGTGAGGTCTAATGAAAATCCCGTATTTATGGGAGACCCGAGTGGCTCAGTCTGTTAAGCACTGGCTCTTGGTTTCAGCTCAGGTCTTGGTCTCTCAAGTCTTGGAATGTGGGATCAAGCCCTGAGCCAGACTCTAGGCTCAGCGTGGAGTCTGCTTGAGATCCTCTCCCTCTCCTCCTCCCTTGCCTTCTGCTCCTTTCCCCACTTGCTTATGTGCTCACTGTCAGTCTCTAAAATAAATGAATGAATAAATCTTTTAAAAATTCCCATCTTTTTCAACATCGAATGGGGGCCCTGAATAAATGTTTGTCAAGTAAATGCCTAAATGAACAAGATCTCCTTAGAAGGAGAGAAAAATATCTCCCCATTTCAAATTCTATACCTGATTCATTCAGTCACTTATTTCAAAAAATAATGTCAGACCTGACAGGAGGCAGGGCCAGGAGAAGAGGACAGTGGAACAGTAGGTAAGCAATTAAAGCCTGGCATCCAAGGATGAGGCAAAAAGCCTTAAATGGCCTGTTGTGGGCTTCCGGGAAGAAATGGTGGGATTCCCACAAAGGCAGAAACATAGTGATAGGAATGAGGCTTCATCTTAAAGGCTTGTCTATGGCTTGGGTTCACCGGCAGAGCTCAGCCCTTTGGTGGGGAGTAGGTGGGAATGACAAAGTTACTCTTCCAGACCCATGCTCCAGGTACCACTTACCTGAATTTGGGCTCTGATTCTGGGCTCCGAGTCTCTGCCTTTCCCATGCCTACTTGCCCCAGCCCCTGAGCCTTTATTCTGGGAAACTCTTCTACTGCCCAACCCGTTCCTGGGGAGGCTTGCTCTCCTCACCCTCTGACAAGTAGTCAAGTGCTCCAGCTCAAGATTATGAAAGTCCTGGATTTCAACAGCAGCCACTGTCCTGCTGTATAACAGAGCACTTCTCTCATGCCCTTAAAGTCTCAGTTTCCTGATCTATAAAATGGCATATCAGTAGCACCTCCCTCTCAGCATTACTTGAGTTTCCATGAGACTTAACACGAACCTGTCATACAGTGAGTGCTCCTGGGATGATGGCAGCTAGGATTATGAAGGTAACTTGCCTGCTTTTCACAGCTTGGTCATCAAGTTGGGTGACTAACTCTTGTGGTATAGAAAAAGATAAAATGAATCTAAGTTTCCTTTTAGAGTTTGAAAATTGGATATCAATGCAATTCTTCAAGAAAGGCTTTCATGTTTTTAACAATTACATAAGAGGGTCCTCTGGAAAAATCTTCGAGAGATGGTCCTTTTTATATTTAAGAATTCTAGTGTGTTTCTTAAAAACCAGTCACACCTAGATGTATGAGGTGCAAACCTCAGGAGGGGGAAAGGAAAATCTTCTCTTACCATTGTGCGAGTTCACACATCCAGAGCAAGACAGTTTTGCTTCAGAAAATTCTAATCAAGATGGCCTCCGTGATAATTTTTCCTACATGTGTAGCTCACCTGGCTACCTCACCAAATACCTTTTACTTCTTTTTAAGGAGATACTTCATTCATCAATTGTCCACCCTCTTGCCATAAGGAGACATCTTCATAGAGCTCATAACAAGACATTCTCCTTCAGCTCTAATCTGGTTTTCTAAGTTAGTAGAAGAGCTTTTGCAAAGCAACATGGTGTTATGCAGCAGAAGCCACAAAGATGTCAGAAGTTCTATTCCTAAGAATTTATTCTAAGGACATGTTAATCAGAAGGCAAAAATTATATGCAAGAAGATGCTTCCTGCAAATGTTACCTTAAAAATACCAAAAATATGAGGAGTGAACTAACTGTACAACAACGTGGGAATAATTTAGTAAGTTACAGAATATTGTGCAAACACTGAAATTTTTAAAAATGAAGGCTTTGGAAACATAGAAACTGTTTTTGATGTGCTGTTAAGTGAAATGGCAGAATTCAAAATAGACATTGCTTTGTGACTGCAAGTGTATAAAATGCTTATGCATGGATGAGCAGGGATAGATAACGGGCAAAAACGAAATGCTATTTGAAAGTGCTGGAAATAGAATTTTTCCCTTCAAAATATTTGTTGATGCCGTTGCTATGACAACTTTTCAACAGCAATGTTAGAAATAATTAAGTAAGCCCAAGGCACCAAAAACATGGATTCCCCAAGGCTGGGTGAAATGATACGCTCTCATATTCACTGATTACATGAGAAAATTCCTTTTCTGTTGCTTAGGCACAGGTTATAGATCACCTGCTGACATTTGTCTTCTCACCAAGGCAGGAAGCCACTGCTGCCTGGTAAATCTTCAATACGTGACTCGCAGACATCAGAGCCCCCAAACCTATGTAGCCAGAACCAGAAACACTTGCAGCCTCCACCTGGAGTTTTATAATGATTGATTTCCTGTCCAGAGAAACCGGGTCTGGGTAAAAGAAAATTTTGACTTATTCCCCTTTACCTATAGGAACCATATGGTCCGTGTTTTTGAATAATTAGTCTTCTAAAGCCAGACGAGGCTTGTAAACAAATTCATTTTTCCTGGCCTGTTGTCATTCATTCATTTGTTCACTCACCAAGCCCTTATGAAACATCTTTCATGTGTCCAGCACTTGCTCTGCATGAAGAATTAAAATTCAGAAGAAATAATCTTACCAAGGAGCTCACCATCTAATTAGAAAAGACAGACACATCTTTAATTTTAAACGATGAGTTAAGGGCTTGCTTCCATCATCTGTGAAGTGGAGGGAGGAATTCCTACTTCACAAAGTTAAGGGAGGATTTAATGAATTGACACACGTACGAAACACCCAGAAAATAGACAATGCTCAGGAAATACTGGTTTCTTTCCCATTGACTTGAGTATTGGACGGCTGCGTCCTTCTAACATGGAGGAAGAATAGAATTCCTAGGATTTTGCTAATGACAGGGAAGCCTCCTCAGAAACAAGGGCGCTCATGCTGGGCCTGCGAAGATGAGTGGGGTTTCTCCAGGGGGAAGAGAACAGACTAGACAAGAGAGAGGGGGAGGGAGAGAAATAATCCCAAGCAGACTCCCCACTGAGCATGGAGCCTGACCCAGGGCTCGATCTCATGGTCCTGAGGTCATGACCTGAGCCAACATCAAGAGTCCTGATGCTTAACCAGCTGAACCACCCAGGCACTCCCAGAGTTCTGTTTTTATATATGGTCTGGCCACTGTCTTTTTGCATACTCAGTCTCAATTGAAATTAAGTGACCCTGGTGTCCCATGTCACTTAGAGCAAAAATGTCTTTTTTTCTTCCCTAGGTTTCACCTACAGGCTTGCTGGTGTCCAAAGAACCAACTGTGAAGGCTTGGAAGATGCCCCCACCCCATCCCATCCCCCCAAGCTTGCTCTTACTCCAGGGAATGCTTCATTCCTTCCATGCGATCATCACTGTCATTCCTTCTGGCCATTCCTGGTCCTGGCCTTAGAACCTGCCCTTGTTCTGTCCAAAGGCACATTCTGGCTTTTCTCTCCTCATTGCTGGAACCGGAACTCAGCTCACTCTTAGGAAGCAGACATTGGATTGTAACTGACAACAACTTTGACTATGATTCTTCAAAAGACAGATTTCCCCCATAAATGGGTATTTCTAATATTTCCCTCTAGCAAACAATAACAACAACAAACGAACTCATAACCTAGTTCCTCAAAAACATTGCAGTGAAGAGCTTGAATAATAGAGCCCAGACCTGTTGTTTTTCTAATGAGCTGACTCTGGGCAGGGGCAGAAGGAGGTAACGGAGAGGAACAAGGAGTTAATATGCCGTTTGGATGGCCTCCCTGCACATCAGATGTCTCGAGTGCGCTCTTGGCAAATGCTGAACTGCAATCAATTCTTGGATAAATTCTCTGACAGGTGTTCAAAGTGATGATATTCTGGGCTGTTGATTAAAGAGTGATCCATATGTTTTAGGTGCCAGATGTGCAGGCAGCGAAGTCAACAGTTAGTTGAGAAAATGTAGGAGCCTGACTGATATTTTCCCCAGATGGACTGCAGGGGCATTGGCAAGTGAGCAAAGTATTACTTTTTTTAGGGGTTAGGTCATAAAGCATGAAAGAGATCATTCTGGCCTGCAGAAATAGAAAGCACATTCGAAAATCATTTTTAATCTGCCTGGATCTCAATCAGCTTATTTTTAAATGACCTACTCTTGCATTTAATGAAATAAGTGTACACTGAATGCCTGCGAGACTCGCTTTCAATTTACTGCAAAGCCAGGCATTTTAAAGGTAACCATAATATAAAATAAAGGGTAACTATTATGTATTGGCTGATCCTCACAGCACTATTTTGTGCCAGGACAGGGCCCCTGGCTACTGGCTAATGGAATAAGGCACTTTGGCTCAAAGGGGATCTGTCCTCCACTTGCGCATAGATAGACCTACTAGAGGGCGCCTGGGTGGCTCAGTGGGTTAAAGCCTCTGCTTTCGGCTCAGGTCATGATCTCAGGGTCTTGGGATCGAGGCCCATATCCGGCTCTCTGCTCAGCAGGGAGCCTGCTTCCTCCTCTCTCTCTGCCTCTCTGCCTACTTGTGATCTCTCTCTCTCTGTGTCAAATAAAGAAATAAAATCTTAAAAAAAAAAAAAGATAGACCTACTAGATGCAAGCACTGTACTTAATTCTCTGGTGGGTGAGCAAAGCAAGATGACACCTGTCTAAAGCAGTGGTTCTCAGCTGAGCCATTCCGTCTCCCAGGAGACATTTGGCAACATCTAGGCAGACATTTTCAGTTGTCACAACATGGGAAGCGCTATGGGCATCTGGGGGGCAGAGGCCAGGGGTGCTGCTACGCATCCTATCCCATCCACAGGAGAGCCTCCCATGGCAAAGAATTATCTGGTGGCTCAGTCAGTTAAATGTCTGCCTTCAGCTCAGGTCATGATCCCACCATCGTGGGATCGAGCCCCGTGTAGGGCTCTCTGCCCAGCGGGAAGTCTGCTTCTCCCTCTCCCTCTGCCTCTCCTCACTGCTTGTTTGTTCTCTATCTCTCTCTCTCTAATAAATAAATAATATCTTAAAAAAAAAGAATTATCTAGCCTGAAAAGTCAATAGTGTGGAGGTGGAGAAGCCCTGGTCTCGGGGGAAGTGCGTGCTCACCTCTCCTCTCTGGCCTCACCTTCCAGTGTGCCCCACGTCCATCAGCCAGTCTCCCCCACGGCAACCCATGAATGTTGACTCACACATGGTAGTCTCTCTGCCTGCGCATCCCCCTCCTCCTTTCTCTCTGGCAATTTCTTAACTACCCTTCAAGACCCTGTTTAAATGCTAGACACCCGCTTTCTGACACCTCCAATCCCCTCCTCTCCGCCCACCCTGTCTCTCCAGGCAGAAAAAATTCTCTCCTCCCCCCCTTCCCCTGTGCCACACATCACATCATATTACGATTGTTTGTTTGCATTTTAGAGAAAAATTGAGCTCCTGAAAAATTCGACACGAAGCCCTTTCCATCTCTGGGTTCCTAAGACCTGGCACTACCATTCGAACACCTAGTAGGTAAGCAGTGACTTGATACCAAATTATTCCTTTAAAAAGATCCCCGAGTACTATGCCTTTCCCACAGGGAGCCCAAAATTCACAGAGAGAAGCAGTTCTGTTGTGACTCAGGAGAGCATGTGTTGTCTGGCTTGCATGTAAATCACCTAGCGCAGTGCCTGACACATAGATTTCATTAAATGAGCATTGTTTCTTTTCGTTCCCTTCCCCTTCAGAGCAGCCTTGGCAGCTCAGGGAGACACATGGTAGTTTGGGGGAATACACAGGTGTGAAGACATCATACCACACGGCCGTTAGAGACTAGTAATTGTCACTGAGCAGATAGTAATCCTGCCCAGTTCTTTCCACCATGTCTCACCTGCATTCTGGGCCCGTTCGTGCGTGGCAAAGGAGACCAGGTGTACAACCAGATCCATCCCTCTCGTCATCACACACAGGTGCCGGTGAGAAGAGCTGCCTGGTCAAGGACCGAGTTGTCCAGGCTTCTTGAATCTTGCTGCGGGCCTAAGACCCGTTCCCTCCAATAGAATGTGAGCTGATGGGCGGTGTGTGCTGCAGGCCCAGAGCTTTTGAGAAGCAAGCATGCCTCCTCCATACCCTCTTTTCTCTTTTGCTAGCCAGGCACATGAGGGAAGGCAAACCCCCCAGGGTTCCTGAATCCCTGCATTGGGGAGAGCCACTGCCAGAAACCTTGGGCTATTATATTAATGTGAAATAACCTTCTATAATGTCAAATGCATTTTAGGATCAATGTGTTGCAGCAGTTTAGCCTACCTTAATCAGCTACAACACACCGTGTTTTTTATGAAAACAAATAGAGCAGTGCCTAAGGTGACAAATTGAGCATAATGTTTATCTCCTGTCTCCCATAATCACATTAAAATGACACTAAAGAATGACAGCCAGGACAGGAGGGAGCCCATCGGAGTATGAGAGATCTTAACAAGTTCCCGGGAGACTGGAAGCAGATGGAAGAATACTAACTGATGAAGCAGGTTGGACAATGCAATACCTAGTCCTGCCAGGCCCTATAAGGTCAAAGGCTGGAGCGAATCTGGGATCCTGCTTGCCAGAGGCCTGAGGACAGGCCAGCCTTGCAAACTGCACATGGTACAATGGAGGACAAAAATGAGAAGCGAGATAGAAAACACAGGCATTATTTAAGAGTCAAATGGAACAAATGACCTTCAGTGGCACCCCTTCCCCAGCTCTGTGCTCAGAACAACCAGCAGTCAGGCATTTAGCTCCTCTACCCTCCCAAAGACATGGAGGGTTCTTCCCCAGAAAGACCACAGAAGGAGAAGACAGAATCCCTGTGCTCTACATGTGGGAATGCACATTGGTGCAGCCATTGTGGGAAACAGTATGAAGGTGGCTCAAAAAGCTAAAAATAAAGGGGCGCCTGGGTGGCTCAGTCAGTTAAGCATCTGCCTTTGGCTCAGGTCATGATCCCACGGTCCTGGGATCGAGCCCTGCATGGGGGGGTTCCCTGATCAGCAGGGAGTCTGCTTCTCCCTCTCCCTCTGCCCCTCCCCCTGCTTGTGTGCTCTCTCTTTCTCTCCCTCAAACAAATAAATAAAATCTTAAAAAAAAAAACCCTAAAAATAGAATTACCATATGATGCAGTAATTCCATTACTAGGTAGCTACCCAAAGAAGACAAAATACTAATTTGATAAGATATAAACACCCCTGTGTTTATTGCAGCATTATTTATAAGAGTCAACACGTGAAAGCAGCCCTAGTGTCTATCTGTAGATGAATGGGTAAAGAACGTGTGGTAGGGGGGCGCCGGGTGGCTCAGTCAGTTGAGTGTCTGGGAGAGGGGTAGAGGCAGAACCTCAACAACACCTGGGCTTGGCTCAGCTTCGTAGACTCAGATTCGGGATTTTATTTTCTCATTAAGNGTGTTTATTGCAGCATTATTTATAAGAGTCAACACGTGAAAGCAGCCCTAGTGTCTATCTGTAGATGAATGGGTAAAGAACGTGTGGTAGGGGGGCGCCGGGTGGCTCAGTCAGTTGAGTGTCTGGGAGAGGGGTAGAGGCAGAACCTCAACAACACCTGGGCTTGGCTCAGCTTCATAGACTCAGATTCGGGATTTTATTTTCTCATTAAGAATAAGTCATCTTTTGGAAAGAAACTTTTTTTTAAGATTTTATTTATTTATTTGACAGAGAGAGAGAGAGATCGCAAGTAGGCTGAGAGGCAGGCAGAGGGAGAGGGGGAAGCAGGCTCCCTGCTGAGCAGAGAGCCCTAGGGCAAGACTCGATCCCAGGACCCTGAGATCATGACCTGAGCTGAAGGCAGAGGCTTAACCCACTGAGCCATCCCGGCACCCAGAAAGAAACTCTTGATAAACAAGTTGGTGAACATAAAAAGAATTAATCATATAATCCATGTATTTATTTTTAATAATAGACAATTATCTTCCCAAAGTTGTGAATGTCAGGTGTGTGCTTCCCTGCTAGCTACTATTGATACGCTTGAGAAATGAAACCAGCAGAAGATGCTTTTGGTAAGCAAAGCATCAGATCAAAAAATGGTCTAGAAGCCTATCTCACAGGAAAGGGACCCATTATGGAATAACCCCCACTTGCTCCCAGCATATCCAGAATATTCATAAAAGGTTTTTCTCTTACTTTCTTTTCTCACTGTCTCCCAGGCAGAAGGACTAAAGCTTAAAAACTAATCTCATTGAAAATCTGCCTCCGTCCCTAGAAGTAGGACTGGATAGGCACTTAGAAAGTCAGACTCCTAGCTAAAGAGAGAGCCTGCCTGCAAGTGGGGGCTGGGAGGGGTGAGGGAGGAGGGGTTGAGGGAGACAGTCTTAAGCAGACTCTGTGCTGAGGGAGGAGACTGACTGGGATCTCATCTCAGGACTCTAAGATTGTGACTTGAACTGAAATTGAGAGTCAGAGGCTTAACCGACTGAGCCACCCAGGTACCCCCTAGCTAGAGGTTTTTCAAGGGGTGGAAGGAACAGAAGAAGTCTTTTCATACAAACTGCCTACCAGGTAGTCTGCTGGCTGTTGGAAATATTTTATGACACTTAATCCTCACACCACCCTTTTATTTCCCTCTAATTTTCAGTAAGGATATTAAGCTCAGAAGCATTGTTAATGACCTGAACAAGATCACACATCTGACCAGGCTTTGAAGTAGATCTAACTAGCAAACATAATCGTTGGAGACTTTTGAACACAGAGCCACGCAGAAACGAAGAGTCCACTGCCATCGCGAGAGCTAGTGTTTGGAGAATGCGTAATGCAACAGAATTATCTGTATGCTAACAAATAGTAGTAATCAGAAAATAGTGTTCGTGCAATACTGATATTCTTATGTCTGAACTCAGAAATGGAAGGAAAGCCTCAGTGATTAGTCCCAAGGCCCAGGTCGTTATGCTTCAAAGCTTATTAATAATGTAGGCTGTGTCTCCGAGTTGAAGCCAAGGGAACCCAGGGAATCCAAGGAGATGTCTTCTAATTAAAAGCAAATGCAGCTCTTCAACAAACATGATTAGTACAAGTTATGTTGGATGTAAGGAAAGATAATCTGCGATTGCGTGATGGCAAACATCTGGGTTCGGGGGAACGGATGACCAGCTGAATTGAACTGCTCATATTTGGACAGCTGGATTATATCATATTTAGGGCAGTGTCTTCTCACCACCCTTGCCCCAGCTTCCCACCAAACAAAAATAAGTTACTTCTCCAAAGCAGGGCCAGGTCATGTTTCCGATTTCCACTGGTGTGCAGATGGCTGGGGCTAGAGGCTATCACTTCCTCACGCGATTGACCTGCAGCTTGAGGCTACCAGGGTTAGGCAGGAAGCTGAAACCCTTCCAGTCAGAATCTTAGCTTTCAGGAGACTTTGGCAAAACATCTCTCTTGGTTTCTGAAAGAGCAAAGTCATGTCATCTCCCTGCTGTTCCATCTCTCTTTGCTTTCTGCTTAGAGAAGGAAACAAGGTCATCATCAGATCCAAAGGTATTTTTTTATTTTCAACAATTCAAGGTCCCTGTTTAAAGTGACAATTTGGGGGTGCCTGGGTGACAGGGCTGGTCAAGCAAATGACCTTTGGTTTCCATTTGGGTCCTAAGAATGAGCCCCGCAGGGTTTCTCTCTCTCTCTCTCTCTCTCTCTCTCTTTCACCCTTTTACTTTCCTCCCCCACCTTATGCTCACACTCTCTCCCTAAAATAAATAAATCTTTTTTGAGGGAGAGGAAGAAGCAGGGTCCCACTGAGCAGGGAGCCCGATGCGGGGCTTGATCCCAGGACCCTGGGATCATGACCTGAGCCAAAGGCAGCCACTCAACCAACGGAGGAACAAAGGCGCCCCTAAATAAATCTTTAAAAACATGCAAACAAACAAACAAATAAAGTGACCATTTACAATACAATGCTTTTGTTCTCCTGTAGGCTTCACTAGAGCAGTGATTGCTTAGCTTCCTGCAAGGTGAGGAAGTAAAAAAGAGGTCAAAGGTGAGATCTCGGTTCATAGACAAGAATTTTCACTGTAGATGTGTCCATTATAATGAAAAAATGGAGACAGCAAAAATATCTAATAATAAGGGGTTTATTAACTAGATCATGGAACATCCATAATTACATATCTTGGCACTATTAAAAATTATGCATTTAAAGAAACATTTAATGACATACAAGAATGTTCACAATAAAACATATTGAGTGCTTAAAAAAACCAAAAAACAACCCCTCACCAGTTTTGTTGAAGAAACACAATTAGGGGGCGCCTGGGTGACTCAGTCGTTGGGTGTCTGCCTTCGACTCAGGTCACGATCCCAGGGTCCTGGGTTCGAACCCCACATCGGGCTCCCTGCTCTGTGGGAAGCCTGCTTCTCCCTCCCCCCTCCTCCTGCTTGTGTTGCTCCCGCTCTCACTGTCTCTCTCAGTCAAATAAATAAATAAAATACTAAACAAATTAAAAGAAAGAAGGAAACACAATGAAGTATAATGATGAAGATCGTTACAGCATAAGATGTAACCGTGGTGGATCTTACCATATTGCTAGTATTTTTTTAAGAACATATTCATTCCAACATGGATTTAAATTTTCCAAAGAGTTGCCTGAAAACTTTTTCAAAAGTGCACTTTAAGGTTGTGGTAGATTGCAAAATGGCCCCAGTTCGCCATCCCTCCCTGTATCCATGCCCTCTGCCAGGGAACTTAGCCATGCCCTCCCTCTTGGCCTCTAGGGCCAGCCATACGACTTCTTTAGACCAGTGGGATGATCACAAATGTGATAGAAGCGGGGTCTTGAACAACCATTACCACAAGAAGCTCTCCAGGCTACCTGCTAGTGACCAGGGGACCGGGCAACACAGTGAAGGCTGTCCCGGCTGAGGCCAGCAACGAACAGCCAGCCAACACCCTGACACTGCAGCTAGCCCAGCCAGGATCAGCAGAGCCCCTCGCCGACCACCCCACACATGTAAACAAGAAACCCCTACTGTTACATGCTGCTGAGGTTTCGTGTGGTTGTGAGTTAGCTACCCACCGTGGTTGGAGCAATAGGTGATTGATGCCATAATTACTACATTTAAAAATACTGACCTTTCTGGGGCACCTGGGTGACTCCGTCACTTAAGCGACGGACTCTTGACTTTGCTCAGATCCTGATCTCAGGGTCCTGAGATCGAGTCCCAGGTCGGGCTCGCACTGGGCATGAAGCCTGCTTAAGATTCTCTCTCTCCCTCCCTCTCCGACTGCCCCCCCCACTCCTGCCCCTCACCCCACTTGCACACTCTCTGTCTCTTAAAAAAAAAATGGACCATTTCAATGGACTTCTCTCTGGGGCCATAATATTTTACATTAAGTATATTTTCTCCCTGTAGATGCTGAAGTACTTGGTAGTTTTGAAGCCCACTGTGGTAAGTGGAGGATATTCTCTATTTTTTATATTTTTTCGTGTCAAAATGTGTAACTATCCTAATTGAAATATTTTCTCTTTTCTTCGTTCAAGTTGCCATTTGGAACCTGAGGAGGAGGGTGGAGAGACGCCGGTGGGCGTTCCTGCCGCTGGCAAGTCATGGAGGTGACAGGGAGCGGTGGTGAGGATTCCGGCAGCGATGGTGACCAGGCCGGCGCTGGTGGGTATCAGTGGAAGAAGAAGAGGGGGCCGTGCCCTTCATCTTTCTTTGGAGAGAATCAGTGTGTTCTGAGAAGCACCTATTCCACTCTCTCTACATGTCTAGCTTCTTTCAATGGTCCTGAGCAAATGGTCAGACTTCAGCCATATAAGTGTCGCCCTCGCAATGTTGACATATTCATGTCTTATCTGAACTACGGTTTGTTTCTTTAAATCGTTAGCTTTTAAAATTCAAGGAATATAATTTTTTAAGATTTTTATTTTTAGTGGAAATTTTATTTTTAAGAGGAAACTCAATTGTTTATTTTTGCAAATAAAAGCAATGTATCATTTGGCATAAATTAAAAATGCTAGTCAAATTAAAAGCTGCAAAGAAAAAAAAAACCTTCTGTAATTAAATCCTTAATGCAACCAAGACTCTGAACCCATGATCTGCTCTTTCTTTGTTACAGACGAAGACTGAATTTCAGTTAGAGAAATGTTCGAGCATAATAGTGCAACCCTGAGGCTCTCCCCTTTGTGGAATCAGAAGGACTAAAGGAGAATCAAAAAGGAAATGGTTTTCTCGGAATGTGACAAAATGTCATTTAATGGAGCATCTGTGTGTCACCTAAAGTCACCTAAAAATCATGTCGTGTGGTTTAGAAACACTGCTCTAGGGAAAAGTTATTTCTGTGTGCCCGGAACACTGGGGACCCCTCTTTCTCAGGAATAATGGACTCCTCAGTGAGGAGGCAGTGACCAAAGAGAATCAGGAAGGGTAGAGACAAATAGGCAGGGTCTGTTCACGTGGCAAAGCCACTGAGGGATGGGGACAGGTGGTTCGCAAAAATACCTTTGCTTTTACTTAAAAAAAAAAGTGCCATTAGCAAGAAAGAAACCATATATAATCATGTAAGTACTTCATGGTCAAGAAGTCAGAAACCGAGAGAGAAAAGAACTTTGATACCAACAAGCTTTGGAAGATGCCCATATGAACAAACACATGGTTGCTGGCAGGCTCATGGAACGCCATCTGTGAAGTGATAGAATGGCTGGGGTGTCATCGTCTGTGGAAATGTAAAAGTGTGTATTTCTTTTCTATTTGGGAAAAAAAACCCCACAAAACCTTGACATATGCCTCCCAATTTATGTAGCTGGTTTCTAACACTTTTAAGAATCTAATCATGTCTTCAACAGTAGGAACATTTTTTTTCCTCTGGGAAGTAGATGGAAGGGGGTGAGACGGACCTCTTAGTATCTCTGCAACACTCCACGATGTTTGCATGAATATTCTCATTTTTATCCTCACAACAGCCCTACTAGCGGCGTGCTCTTACCTGGATCTGAGGCTCGAACATGCTGGTGAACGGCTAGTCTGAGGTTCATCCCAAGTCCCTGCTCTTCCCACCATTTCCACTGCTCCTGGGCAAAAGGAATGATCTCTTTGGTGTTCCAGACCTGTGTGTGTGTGTGTGTGTGTGTGTGTGTGTGTGTGTGTCTTTTCGTCCTTGATTGTACTCATAGGACTTCCATGCTTTGCTCAGCATTACCATCCGGTGACAAAGAGCAGCCCTCAGCACTTTGATGGGTTTTCTACATACACCTAGTTATTAAGCTGCCTGAGACTCTGGTCAGCCCACAGACATCTCACATAAGTGGGCAGGAAGCAAATGCCCCGCACTGGTTCCAAATAACATCCAGAAAACCCACTGAGTCATTTGATTTTAAGACTAGGGTTTTCACATTCAGAATATACTTTTCTTTAAAAGGGGTTGTTATTCAGGAACTGGGAAATGTCTGTTAGTTTGATGAATAGATATTAGCATCCTCAAACAACACTTACCCAGGGCTCACACAAGCATGTGAAAACTGCAGTATTGTTTGGTGTGCACGCAAATTAATTAGTGGCTGAAATTTTAATGACAAGTATCTTAGAAGTACTTCAAAAGAAGTTGCCAAATAAGTGTCTGAAGCTGACTCGAAGCGAGACCCTGTGGTCATCATTAGCACAGAGGTACTGGGCGGCTTCCTACATCCCAGGTAATTTTTACTCTCCTACGGGCACCATTTAAAATACCCCAAGAAGCAAATGTAATATCATAGAGTGAACTGCCTTCTGTTTCGCCACACGCTCTCCTAGAAAACTTTTCTTCCTGCCTCAGAAAACACTACATAGCTTGAGAGTGAGTCAGTGACATTAGAGTCAGGCAGTGAGTCAATGTTTAGGGGCTGTTTTTGCACCCAGATCTCTTTCCACAGAGGATCCAGAGTTCCCGGTTTTCTGAATGAGCAGACGATCATGAGAGATTGATCATTCAAGGTGGTATATGGATGGGGATCAAGAAGACAGATTTGTATTTCTACTTCCCCTAACTTGCTGGGTCTTGTGAGATACGTTACATTTTTACCTCTGTAAAATGAGGACAAATTAGAATCTCTCCCATTCCAAAAAGCAAGCAATGAGAAAAAAATTTTTTTTAAAACCCCAAACCTCTGAATTCAGCCTCCAAAGTGCAGTGTTTCTCAGTGTGAACTACCATAGCGAAGCTGAAATATTAAAGAGGCTCTGTGATTTATCAGGTCTACAATAAGCCAGAACAATGTCATCCCCAAGTCATTCTCAGCACACGGTCATCGCCTGTTCCTCTATAGGGTTTCTAGAAGTCAGAAGCAAGTTGCGGGTTCTCGCCTGGAACCTGGTCTCTCTAATTGCACCTTCACTCACCTTGGCTTTATTTCATGAGCTGATTTGGACAGTCAGTTTACAAATGAACCTTGGAGAACTCAGGTTCTTCTGTAAATTGATGCTGCCTGTTGTCAAGCAGAATTTGGAGTAGTGAAAACATTTTTTTTAAAGAGAGACAGAGATGGGGTGGGGGAGAGGGAGAGAATCTTAAGCAGGCTTTACACCCAGCACAGAGCCCAACTCGGGGCTCAATCGCATGACCAGGAGATCATGACTTGAGCCTAAATCAAGAGTCAGACGCTTAACCGACGGAGCCACCCAGGTGCCCCTGAAAACATGTGTTCTTAAATGAATGAATATAGCTCGGTTAGCTTGTAGTATTCACCTCCACTGTTAAATTGGATACTAAGGTTTAGTTCTACCTAGGTTTCAAGTACATGAAGAAGGAAGGGTATTAGAATTAGATTAGGTTACAAGAGACAGAAAACCCAGAGAAACATTGGCTTAAACTAGTGGAAACTTGCGTTCTCTTTTAGGTAAATGTAGGTCATCCATGTGCAGAAGAGATAAAATAGCAACTCTGAAACTGCTCTCCTTAGAAAGGCCTGTTTGCAAGGTCAGCCCTTAGCCAGCATCTGGAAATTTGGCTCTTGGCCATCCCAAATTGACAATACGCTGATATTGGGGAATCATAGCCACCTCTGCTACAGAATGAAAGAAAATACCAAGGGATTTTTTTTTTAACTGAGATCAAGAATCTTATACCAGTGAACACTGGGCCTCAACTATCTGTTTACCTTCCTTCTAAGAATTTGGAATTTTGGTATGTGCCAGGCAGGGGGCGCCTAACGTGACCAGCTCTCAGCTGGGTGCCGAGTCTCTAACAAGCTTCCCTGCGTAGAGACAGCTCACACATGTTGCTGCATTTTCACTGCTGGGGGAAGAGTGCGTTCTATGTGACCCCTCGCGGGAGGCGGAGAGCAGAAGGAAGCCTGCATATGGCTTCCTCCATAAATCTTAGCCATGAGCACAACTATATGCTGAATGCTGAGAGTCCTTCTAGCAAATGTGGGCTTGGTATTGAGGAGCCTGAAACGATTCAGGACCAGTGGGGCAGCTCCACAACGGTGGGGGACTCGGGCTGTCCCCAACATGCATCTGGACCTTGGGGTCCAGGATGGCTCTTCCCTAAGTCTACATTCCAACCAGCAGAAAGGAGGAGAGGAACAAGAAAAGAGATACTCTCCCCCACCAGGATTTAATGACAATTCCTAACTGTCACACAAATCAATTATAACCCCTTCACCAGAATTGAGTGAGCTAGCCACAGCCAACTGCAAAGGTGGCTGGGAAATGGCATATTTGTACCAGCCAGTCATGTGTCCAGCCGGCACCCTGATGTTGTCCACTAAGGGAAGAGAAAATGGATATCAGGAACAGCTAACAGTCTCTGTCACAGAAGGCAAGAAAACAGTAGTGGCGCTTTTTTTTTTTTTTTTTTTTGATTAAAATTAAGTTAAGGCTTTTTATGCTAGTGAACAAAATTAGACAGCTCAAAGTATGACATCAGTTTTAGGCTGGATCTTCTAACAGTGAAAAAGAGCCAGGCTTCTTGCCTATTAAAAGATTTATTCTGGAGCCAGTGACCAGCTGCTAAATCATTTACAAGCTATTAAATGATTTACATATGGATGGAATTGAGAATTCCTGGACATTGAGTTCCTACCATTTTCCTCACTCTTTCTGTCACCTCATTTCTAAATATTTCTAAAAATAAGGTATTTTGACTAAAAAACTTTAGACCAAATGGAAAAGTCAAGCCTGTGGTACTTGGTTCTCTATACATCTCATAAAACACCTACTATGCAGGGCTGTACCAGGTCACCATATTATAACTTGTCCTAAAGGAATTTCCAACTTAGTGGATGACAGTGTTGAATATTATGATACGTTTTTGTGCAAATGTGTTCCTACCAACCAGCCCCAGGTGCGTGGACTATGAATCTGGGTGTCCATGGATGGGTTCTATGGATAGATCTGAGATATGAAATCATGTGCAAATGTCCTTTTTTTTTTTTTGGTAGATTTCATCAGCTGATCAAGGAAGTCAAAAACTCCCAATGATTATGAATCTTTCCTTTCATAGTTTAATTTCTAGTTGTTTAGAGATGACAGATGTGCTGTGATTCATTCAAGCTGACCTCCTGGAGACCAGCAGTGAGGGGGAATACACCAGCCAGAGAGTCATTCACGGCCAGAGGTGTGGTTTGGACAAGAAGCAGAGCCAAGTAGCAGTCCCTAGACGATTAGAACTCACAAGCTAGATTTTCATTACAGAGTAGCTCTACCAAAAAACACATTTTCTTAGAACAAGTCACTCTTGAGCAACTTATCTGACTTTCCTTTAGGATGGCTCATAGTCTTCTAGATCAGCAGTTAGTGCCAATCCAGGACCCTCCATTTTCCATGTAAATCCCAAGCTCCTTCCACTGGGGCTCCTGCAGCGGTCTTACTGCTCTCACACCATGAGTGTGACTTCTACTGTGTCCTGGCGATTGCCACGAGGGATCATTAGGGCTATAGAGCAAAACTCAGAAGCCCTAGTTCAAACCGATAGTGGATCTCATCTGCTCAGGTATTCTTCAGTAGCCAAAATCAATGAGATCTGACAAGAAATGATACCATCAGTGCGTCATTAAGGAAGTGGGGAGATGAAAATGATAACTTTTGTCTGGCACATTTCCTTCTCTACACTTTTTACTAGAAGGCTGCAGAGTGATGTAACAGTGATCTGAGATGTTCTGCTCAGTGATGGGAAAGTAAACGTCTTCTGAGATTAGCAGTTGGGGCTCAAGAATGATTATAGTCTGCTACCATTTGACATCAGGTACGTGTAGGGAGCGGTCTGACCTCTGAAGGATGTATGCCCTGAAAAGCAATAGGAACCTCCAGTTTAGGGAGGAAGCCGGGTGATACCAGAAAGCAAATAGGCCTTTGTCAAGGGGTCTTAAATGGTAACCCATCACCATTAACCTTTTTATATATCTGGAATGAGATGACTGTGGCACCCTAAGAGATTTTGATTAGTGCTCTTACATCATAGAAATTATATCCGTTAGGGAATAATTTAGGAGACCAAAAAATTACAGTGGCTCAAATAGAATAGAAGTTTCTCTCTCACTAATTGCCCAGAGGTAGGTGGGTGGTCCAAGCTCTGCTCCACCAAATTGTCCAAGCACCGACATTCTTTCTAACTCGTCAGTCTGCTGTATCAAGGAAGACCACCAACACCATGCCCATGTTCCTGGCCACAGAGGGAAGAGAACAGTGGAGAGCAGGTAACCCCCCTCTCAGGATATGATGCCCAGATAGCTCACAGACACCTTTGCCTGCATTCTGTTGGGGAGAACCAAATCACAGGGTCACAGCCAGCAACGAGGCAAGCTTGGAGGTGGAAGCCACAGCTGGAGGGTCGTGTTCTCGGCTAAAACTGATGGGGGGGGGCGGGGAGGCAGTCCCAGAGCTAGAAGGAAGAAAGGAGAGCAGAGTCTGTGGAACAACAAGCAATCTCGGCCACACAGTGTGAATTCTCTTTCACAAAGCTAGTCAGAGGTAGTAGAGTGTAGGAGAGAGAGCAGGGGGTTCTAAGCAAGACAGACACCTTTCAACCCTGCGTCTCTCACTTAGTATCTGTGTGAGTTTGAACATATTACCCTACTTCAGTGAATTTCAGTTTCCTTAACTATAAAATAGGAATAGTACTTCCACGTCACTCACAGATCTGTGAAGATTAATTATATGCTCCTAGTGCCTGGCCTATAGGGGAAAAAAAGATGTGTATGCCCGTATACACACCATTTCTCTACATCGTCTGTATCGATAGGTATCTGTACCTGTATCAATCTGTATATACTTTGACCAAGTTGGGCAAGGAGCAGATGCAGAGAAGGCAATGATCCAGGCTGTACTGACCTTGTAAACTGAAATAAGAAATGAGATAACTTGCCTTTGTAAATGTTCCATCTAGTCTGTGTCCTTAACTAAATGGCACATTCCTTCCTGAGAAGGGAAAGAGACAAAATGCTTCCCCTGTGTTAATAAGCCAGTAGATTTATAGCTTCAGAGGCTGTTACATAATGAATTGAGGGCCCCTGAGCTGAGGCTACCCTTCAAACTTTGGCTAAAGCTTCACCCAGGAACGTTAAGAGTCTGAAGTGAATACTTCGTCCTTCTCCATAATCTTCTACCTTATCGTCTCCTTCTTCCTTATCTTCTCTGATTTTCTGGATCTTGCTCTTTCAAGGCCAGATTAGGAGCTAACTTCTTCCCCCAAACTCTTGCCTGTTTTTTTAACAGGCAGAACAAATTTCTCCTTCCACCCTTGTTCCCAAACTGTGGCTTCTGCCCCGGTCAAGCCCTTCTGCCTACAGGACAGCTGGTGGCTTACCTGTCTGCCTCCTCTAGAAGACACTAAACACCTTGATGGCAAAAACCACATTTTGTGTCTTAGTTATCATTGTCTCCCTCCCTCTTCAGTCCCCCGTACAAAACTTCATACAGAACACATCCAAAATAATCGATGGTGGCTAAATGCATAAGTGAAGGATAAATAAATAAATTCCTGCTTGGCCATTGCAGGTCCACATTCCAGGGACTATATATTCTGAATAAAAAAATTAGGACTTGTTATCTAATAAAGGAACATATTGGGATAAAGTCCAGATTGTCTTAAATCTTAACTGTGTTGGGGAAGATCGGAAACATTTGGTTACGTTCAAATGTCACGTATCTCTCAGTGAGTTAATATGACTTTAAGTTGGTTGTTTCTTAAGTAAGTCACATAACCTTGATAGCTTCTCATTTCTTCTCCTGCCCAATGTGGGTAATAATACTTGAAGTGCTAACCACACAGGGTCACGGTGATGAGGAGTGATTGAAATCCCAGTGAAGGTGAAATCTCCTTGAGAAATTCTAAATCACCGCAAGATCTGAGGTCATAGTTACAGAAGGAGCTCCCCATTTTATGGAACATAAAATTTAAGCCCGCAATTTTGACTTTCTGGCCCCACAGCCCTATAATCTTTCACGGCACAAGCTAGTATTTCTCCTCGTTTGGGGGCAGTAACCTCTTATCTTTCATAGCTAAGAAGTTTCAAGACTTGGAGGTCACTTAATAAACTTGGAGGTCTGAGTCAATCCAAAGAATTTAATGACCTGATCCAAACTTTCATTTTACCCCATAAAGATCAGACCCACTATTTCCTTTTTTCTATCAGTGATGGACTCTCCTCTCTCACCTTTTGCCCCAGAATGTACAATAATCTACCATCTTGAAAGGAAATTCTACAAAAATAAAGTTTCACCGAGATGATGGATGAAGGCCACCCTCGCTGTTAAGATGTTAGGTTTCCACAGAAGCAGAACAGACTGCAAATTTGAACCTTAACAGGGGTGGCATCAATCTAAGATACGGTCTAGTTTCCTAAGGCTAGGATCTACTAACATTACAAAGAGACTTTGACTGAGGACTGGCTTATATGGTTTTAGAATTAGGCCCGAGAGGAGGAAGAAGTGTGCAAAATTCTTCTGGAAACAGGAAACGTTCTGAGGATCAAAAGCTCTTGTCCCTGAAGTAAGCTTTCATTATTCATACAGTCCTTTTTCAAAAACCAGAAGGGTCCAGAGGAAGCACAGCAGATAAGTAACATCCTCCTCTTGGGTTGGAGCAGCCCAGAATACAAAGGAGTCATTCAGCAGGAAGGCATAGGGGCGCTGCTGCTGGTGCAAGGAGGTGGGGATGCCGCAAAGCTTAGAAGGCCTTGGAACGTGATGCCTTTTTATAATTTCCACATTTTTTTAGAGCAGGGTTTCTCAGCATGATTGTTATTTTGGACCAGATGAGCCTGTGTTGGGGAGAGCGGATCTCTGCCATGTGGGATGGTTAGCACTCTCCCTGGTCTCTACCCACCAGATGCAGGTGGCGTCCCACAGCTCTAACAGCCAACACGGGACAACAGGGACAAAGCAGCCTTCCTTCCCACCCCACCCCACCCCCAGTTGAGAACCGTTGTTCTAGAGCCCATGAGTCCTGGGGGTGTGGGGCTCAGTCCTTAGCTCACCATATTCATGCTTAGTTCAGAAAGAAGTTCCAAGTGTGGTTCAAGAATGTTATGCTATAATTAATGCTTCCTCTGATTTAGGATTTCCACTGCTAGGAAACTATAAGAAAGTGCTCTTAAATGCGAGCACTCTCTTTTCTCTGTCTGTGGATATGTTGAACAAGAAATATGGTTTTTGTTCATAAGATTTGTTTGTAGTATTTTAGTTGCTACTTAATCAAACATAGGTTATACCTTGGGGGGGGAAGAGAATGTGATGCTGCCTCTTGGTCTTGCTCAGACATAAATGGAGCAGGCAAAGCTGGGGCAGAGGGAATGGGCTTGGGAGAAGGACCGGACTGCTCTGGGAGGAGCTCCAGGGATCGCAGGTAAGGGGCGGGATTCTGGGCTGGGGAATGGGGAGGAGGTCCACAGTGACGCCGCAGGAAGTACACAGGCAGGGAAGACTCTTTGTAGGTAAAGTCAGCTCAGGTGGGAAGAATCCAGTCAATGCCACAGGCCCAGGCATCAAAGTCAAGAGTCCAGAGGGTGAGGGAACCGACACCAGCAGGAGTAATGAGCAACAGTCAACAAAACCAATTTTTGGCTGTGGAGCTGGGCCTAGGTTGCATCTCTAAGTCTGATGTACTGGCTATGCTTTATAACTGCAGAGTTACTATGCCCTAAATGCTCTATATAGTGGAATGCTTGGAATGCTTATGGCTGCAAAGTTACAGAGAGAACCCAATTTAAAATGGCTTAAACAACAAGATTATGATCTCAGATTCCAAAAAGCCCAGACATAAAATGCCTTCTGGTTTAGATAACTCAATTGCTAAACAATGTCATTGGACACAGAGGTTCTTCTCTCCTTTCTACTCTGCTATTCTCAGTGGGTTAGTTTGTCCCTGGCTAATTCCTAGCTCCAGAATGGCTGCCACAGCTCCCAACATCACAACATAGAAGAAACAACAGAAGGAATCACTTCTGGCTAAAGGAAGAGAAATTTTAATTTGCCTCCCTGGGCCTGGAGATGGAGCTTAGTTAGTTAGCGATCTTGAGCCTGTGATACTGCACTACTCAAACAAAACGTGATCCCTCAGCAAGGGAGAAACGGAGAACATCTATTGAGAGGGCATCCAAGGATGTCTACTATACATGGATGATTTAATTTAAACTTCACTACGATTCTGTGAGGGCACTATTTTTTTTTTAAAGATTTTATTTATTTATTTGAGAAAGACACAGAGAGAGAGAGCAAGAAGAAAGCATGAGCAAGGAGGAGAGAGAGAAGCAGGCTCTCGCTGAGCAGGGAGACTGATGCGGGGCTGGATCCCAGGACCCTGGGATCACGACCTGAGCCGAAGGCAGACACCCAACCAACAGAGCCACCCAGGTGGCCTGGGAAGCACCATTATTAACTTCATTTTATAGATAAGGAGTTTTGGCAAAGTTATTTCACGGAATGTCACTCAGTAAGCAGGTGGTGGGTAAGGCTTCAAATAGGTGGTCTGACTTCAGACCTCATGTTTCTTAAGAATCATTCTATGAGGGGACTCCTGGGCGGTTCAGTCAGTTAAGCATCTGCCTTCAGTTCAGGTCATGATCCCAGGTCCTGGGATTGAATCCCACATTGGACTCCCCGCTCACCTGGGAGCCCTTTGGCTGCTGCTCCCCCTGCTTGTGCTCTCTCTCTCCTTCTTTCTCTCTGATAAATAAAAAAAAATAAGTAAATAAATAAATAAACAAAATCTTTTTTAAATTAAAAAAAATTTTAAATCCCCTACAGAAAATTATACGTGATCTTTTCCTTTTTATATTCTCTTTTTTCCCTTTCTCCCTTCATCTCTCCTGACTCAATCTTTCACTTTTCTTTTAAACACCTAAGTCAATAAACAGATACTTTATGAGGATATCACTTCTCTTATTTTAAGCCCCCACCCAGAAATCTGTGGAAATATCTCCGGGACCACCCAAGAAATTGATACCATTTCTCCAAGTTACAAATAGTATGGTCATGATATGTTAAAGAGATCTTAATGAAGCAAAAAGAAAACCCAATAAACATCCCTTCTATGATATCATCTTCAACAGTAAATGGAGGTGGTCACAGCTCACTACTGAATGGAAGTCTAGGAATGAAAATTAGATTTCTGTGAAATTCATTAGATATTAAATCCACTGAGAAAATTCTGTGCATGCAGCTAGGTCAGACACCACATTAGCAAAACTGACATCAAGAAGATTTGCCTCTTAGCATTCTCAAAGCTTATTAAATATTTTTGCCTAAATGTAGAATGGTTCTGATGTGTTTAGAATACAGAAAGGCCAAATCAACTAATTCTTTGTCATGTGGCCACATCTTCATTACATTTGGGCAGTGCAAGAGCTACGAGAGCTACCTTCTCTGGCACTTGGAGTTTTTAAAAATTACTAGAACTAGACTGGAGCAGCCTCTCACTTCCTTGGGAGTTAACTGGCTAATTAGTGGACTATCCAGAATGCTGAGAGAACAGCCACATCAGTTAATGATTTTCTGCCTCTTCAGGTAGAAACCTCTCTTTTAGTTCTCCCAGCTTTGTCAGGATTTGGCCACATTTAACAGGGAAGAAGGTATGTGAAAGAGAGAGAGAGAGGGAGAGAGAGCACTTGAAACTTTGCTGCCATATCCAAGCTGGGCTTTGGGAGAAAATGCATCTTGGGTGACGAACCACATTGTAAGTCCTCTTCCTGTTGGTGAAAGTTTAGGAGTTTAGAGGATTTTTTATCATACGCTGTGTCATCAGAGGTGCCTGGGTAGCACAGATGGTATTGGTTCAGGTTGTGATGTCAGGGTTGTGAGATCGAGCCCCACGTCAGGCTCTGCGTTCAGTGTGGAGTCTGCTTAAGACTCTCTCTCTCTCTCTCCCTCTGCCCTTCCCCCACACTCACATGTGTGCTCTTTCTCTCTTTAAATTAAACAAATAAAATCTTTTTAAAGATTAATAAATAAACTGTGTTATCAGTTTGTCTTTATTTTTCTGAGCTTTAGCTATAAAACACTGAAATTCATCCAAGTGTCCAAATTATAGCTTTATCATTTTTTTTCTCAAGGAGTCAAGGACATCATTTTCCTTTCCAGACAATATGATCTTTTTAAATTTTTATTTATTTATTTGACTGAGGGAGAGAGAGAGAGAGATCACAACTAGACAGAGAGGCAGGCAGAAGGGTGGAGGGGAAGCAGGCTTCCCGCTGAGCAGAGAGCCTGATGTGGGGCTCGATCCCGGGACCCTGAGATCATGACCTGAGCCAAAGGCAGAGGTTTAACCCACTGAGCCACCCAGGCACCCCAGACAATATGATTTTTAAGTCTTTTGCTATTAAAAGACTTTCACAGCTCTAGTTAATGCTATACATTCTGAAGTACTTGAGAGGAAGTATACTGATGTCTGCAACTTCCTTGAAACGCATGAAAAAATAAAATGGATTGCCAGATGGGTAGGGAATTAGCTGGATGGATAGAAGTGTGATAAATCCAGTATACTAACGTGTTAGTTGTGGAATCCAAGTGGTGGCTACATGGGGGATCACTGCAAAATTCTTTGATGTTTTCTCTGTTTTATTTTATTTTTATTTTTTCTTCATTTATTTTTTTTAATTAACATATAATGTATTATTTGTTTCATGGGTACAGGTCTCTGATTCATCAGTCTTACACAATTCACAGTGCTCACCATAGCACATACCTTCCCCAATGTTTTCTATATTTAAAAAAATTTTATAATAAAATGTCAAGGAAAGTTAAAAAATACTTTCACAAACTCCCTGATTGTACATAGCCCAACCATTACCTTAGAGTTTGAACTGATATCAGACTTAGCTTCCATAAGTCAAATAACAATAGCAAGAAAAAGGATGTGAATATTTGTGCCTGGTTTAAGATAATAAAGAGATACAGTCTGATCAGTCTTTTAATGAAGTGATTTTAGAATGCTTTTATTTTATAAAATCAAAGTGTATGATGATTTCACACCCTTGAACGATATCCTGAAAGTTATACTATCATATAATATTTTAAAGGCAATAATTATTGTAGCAATGAGGGTTCATATTCTGCACATTGCTGTCTTGTATTAGCCAACTTATATAAATTTCTAAAATGATGGTTTCAACAACACAAATCTGGAGAAATAAGAGCTGACATTACTTCTTTTCTTTTTCTAATATCTGGATTGTTTTTAATCTGTCATATTTTATTTTATTTATTTTATTTTATTTTATTTTTATTCTTTGCCCAAGGGGTACAGGTCTGTGAATCATCAGGCTTACATCTTTCACAGCACTCACCAAAGCACAAACCCTCCCCAATGTCCATAACCCGTCCACCCTATCCCTACCCTCCCACCCCCCAGTAACCCTCAGTTTGTTTTGTGAATCTTACTTATTAAGATTTGTAAACCCTTATAATTTCTGTTGTTTAGATTTAGACATTACCTGTCTGTGAAATGGAAGATGAAACTTTTATGGACAAGCCATCTAACCACTGTATATTTTTTATCTCATTAGCATTATCAGATCACCTCTTTCAATCTTGACTGTTCACAAAAATCTCAGTTCAACTGAAACATATAAAAGGGAAATTATTTTCAATTTCCCACACACTTTCCAAGTAAAACATAGACACAAGAAAACTAGAGATACAATGACCCCAAAATGAATGTCTATTTTGCTAAATGTATACTTACTCAATAATTTTTCCTCTTGGGACACCTGGGTGGCTCAGTTGGTTAAAAGTCTGCCTTCAGCTCAGGTCATAATCCCGGGGTCCTGGGATCAAGCCCCGCATCAGGCTCCCTGCTCGGCGGGAAGCAGGCTTCTCCCTCTCCTTCTCCCCCGACTTGTGCTCTCTCTGTCAAGTAATACACAAAAGTTTTTTAAAAAATAATTTTTCGTCTTAAGACAGCCTTACACTAATTTACCTGCCTACTTAAAAGTTCAATTAAAGGGGGAAAAAACAGGGCGCCTGGGTGGCTCAGTGGGTTAAAGCTGCTGCCTTCGGCTCAGGTCATGATCTCAGCGTCCTGGGATCGAGGCCGCATCGGGCTCCCTGCTCAGCAGGGAGCCTGCTTCCTCCTCTCCCTGCCTCTCTGCCTACTTGTAATCTCTCTCTCTGTGTCAAATAAATAAATAAAATCTTTTAAAAAAGGGGGGGGAAACAGACTCTTACAAAATATAAAGGAATACATTTTCTTTGGCTTCAGATTATCAAGATACAATTGAAGTGTTTCTAAAATAGGAATGGCCATTTCCTCCTTTTTCTTTTCAAGTTTCTTTTGCTTATTGAAAGACATTAGATTCAGATCTGATCATTCTGTCTGGCGAAGAGAAAATTTCCTCTATCTAAATATCTAATTCAATTAATTTAGCCAGGAAGAGCTAGTCACCTAAACCAACATGCCCCTGCTCATGGCTGCTAGTATTTTTCATTAAGTGAGCAGTTGTGTACAGTGAGGACTTTGCGGTCTCCTTCATAAGAGGATGGAAGAAAATGCAACACCTATGCACACCCACAGTCACACGCGTATCCCAGAATTCCAAACGCACCAGAGGAAGGAAGGTGTAGGCGCTGATGGCACTGCTAACATTCATACATTGTGCAGCTATAACCTCTGATTACATAAAATGTAATTAAAATTATATAGCAAGGAAAGAAATTTGCTGTAAAATGCTCATTCCATTTTTATAGCATGAAAGCAATTCAATCAACTGTGTTGCAATAATTCTTGTGAATGATTTAGGATTTGTATGAGCGCCATAAAGATGCCCTGCATTGGCACTCATCATCCAATTGGTTCTAACACAGAGTCTGCATGAAATTGTTTCTCTATCTTTGACGTTCACTACTCTGTGCGGATCTCTTGCTTTTCACATTGACTTATGCTTTCCGAGGAAGTGTTACCTGAAAAGAATAGGTGAGGTGAGCTAATGTGAGGACCCCCAGAATACCCCGCTGCTCTCTGAGCATGATTAGGACCACGTCCTCAAGTGGAATTTGCTCCTGGACATAGAAGGGTCTGTGAGCATTAGGCCACTCAAGCTGAGACTGCAGTAATCTCTGTTCCTCCAAGCAAAAGACAAAGGGACCATTGACCTCGTGGGTTCGGGCAATGTACGAGTGGCCATTCTGCATCACCTGAGGCTGAAACTACCCCAGTATCTTCTGTGAAGCCTCAAGCAAGCACATTGCCTTTATCTTGAAATGAGCAGCATCTTCCCCCACGACATTTAGCATCCCCTCTCAGGGAAAGTAGACAATGTAGCAGAAGGACTGGGCTGCAGCTGGAAACTGTGGCTTATGTCTACGCTGGCTGTAACAGCGTTGCTGCTGGTGAGACCCCTTTCACTTGGGAGAATTTTCCAGTTCAGCTGCCAGGGCAGAACAATGACTGCAACCATTCCATTCCAGTGCAGTGCTATTCCTATTTCAAAATTTATCCTTTTACCAGAAAACAGCTTTTCAAAGTTGAAAATGTTCTCGAGTCATCTTCAAATGCCTTCATCTGAGAGAGGAAGCCAGGGTCATGGTTGCCAGCAACTGCCCTGATCTTCACCTGAGGTGGATGGCTGAACTCTTGACATCTGCCCACACCATCTGTGAACCTAGAAGGAGCTCCACCCTCTGAGCATCCCTCAGAGTAAAGATGGTTTCAGGTTACAGCAACCACAGATGTTCTGGAAGTTTCTCTCCAGTGGCTGTTTTCTTCATAATCCGACTATCTAGTGACTTCTTATTTGCCCAACGAAGTGACTTTCAGCCAAAAACATGATCTGGGTTAGCACAAGTTCAAGAACTCTTGTTCTCTGTGAAAAATGTCATTTTCACCTCAGGCCAACTATACTGAAAGATCAGTAAGTAATAGATTAAAAATTCATAAAACAGGAGAACTGCATAGAGAACAGCCATGAGCATCAACTGCAAATAGCTCTTTCTCTTTAACAGAAAGAAAAAGATTCTGCCTTCAAAATCCTAACCTGATTGAAGACTTTTCTTCTGCATACACCTAGTTCCAATGGTGACCTGTTAAATTCAGTAGAAATTTGCCATGAGAAAACTTGGAGATGCCAAGAAAGATGAAGATGTTGTTCAGATCTCTGCTTAACACCTGGTGTAAAGGCTTCAAGTTGGCACACACTCACCAGAAACAAAGTGTGCATGTATCTATTTTATATTCCTCTGGTCCCAGGTGTTACCCTATTTATGCATTTGCTTACTTACTTTTTTATTTTCTTTGGTGCTTAGCATTGCCACTTATGGAAAATGAAGACAGGTCCTTGTGCTTCAAGTCCTTGAACTAGAAGGTTAAAGATGAAGAATTGGGGGATGTGGCTAGAATTTTCCATCTGTATAAAATATGGAGTGGGCTTCGGGAATACTGAGGGATTTGATTGCCACAAGCCAGTCCCAGAGATCCTTTGGAGGTAGAGTTCCCTCCCTCAAAATGTCATAAGCTTTTGCTCTATTTGTTTCTATCAGAGTGTTCCAGTAATCACAGCCAATGCTTCTGGTCTTATACCTAAAAGGACTGAGAGAACTTATAAGAATATTTTTTTGGAATTACTGTTTAACTTAAAGCAAAATTAGCTTTTTAATGTACAGCTGTGTAACTTTTGAAATATCATAGATTCGTGAATCCAGCTCCACAATCAGGATACAGATTAGTTCCCTCCCTCCAAAGAGATCTATCTGCTCCTTCTGCTGCTGCTCTGTGATCAAACTTCCCCCACCTCTAACCCACTGACCTGTTTTCCATCCCTATAGTATTCCCTTTTCTTTCTTTCTGGTTTTTTTTTTAAGATTTTATTTGTTTATTTGTCAGAGAGAGAGAGAGCAGCAGCAGCAGCAGCAGGCAGAGGGAGAACAGGCTTCCTGCTGAGCGGGGAGCCCAATGTGGGACCCTGGGATCATGACCTGAGGCCAAGGCAGACGCTTAACCAACTGAGCCACCCAGGTGCCCAGGATTACCTTATCTAGAATATCATGTAAATGGAATCAGACTGTATATAATGTCTGAACCTGACTTCTTTCATTTAAATAATGCATTTGAGAGTCATCTATGTCATTGCAAGTATCAATAGTTCATTCCTTTATCTTGCTAAGTAATATTCCATTGTATGGATGAACTTTCTTCTGCTTATTCATTTACTAGTTAAAGGATAATGGGTTGCTTCTAGTTTTGGGTGATTATGAACAATGCTTCAATGAACATTTGCCTCCATGTTTTTGTGTGAACATAACTTTTCACTTCCCATTGCTGGGTCATATGGTAGGTATATATTTAAATTTATAAAGAACTGCCAATGATTTTCTAAAGTGGCTGCACCATTTTGCATTCCCACCAGCAATGTAGGAGAGTTCCAATTGCTTTACCCTTGCCAGCAACTGCTATTCTCAGTTTGTTCTTATTTTACCCATTTTAATAGATGTGTCATGGTATCTTGTGTGCATTTCCCTAATGACTAATGATGTTGAGCATCTTTTCGTATGTTTATTTGCCATCCATGTATCTTTTTTGGTGATGTGAGTGTTCTTTCACTCATTTTTTAATTGAGTTGTTTGTTTTCTTAGTTTTCAGTCTTGAGAGTTATTTTCAGATATAAGTCCTTCGTTAGATATTTGATTTGCAAATGCTTCTCCCAGTCTCGTTTTTTTCATTTTCCAACAATTTCTCTTGCAGAGCCAAAATTTGGAATATTGATTAAGTCCAATTCATCATCTTTTTAATTTACAGACTGCGCTTTTCATGTCATATCTAAGAACTCTGTGCCTATACCAGCATCATGAACATTTCCTCCTATGCTTTCTTCTAAAATTTCATTGTATTACATTTTACACTTAGGCCTATAATTCATTTTTATAATTTTGGTATTAAGTGTGAAGTGTTGGTCAAGAGTCATTGTTTTGTGTATGGTTGTCAATTTTTTCAAGCATCAGTTACAGAAAAAGACAATTCTCCATTGAATTGACTTTATACCTTTGTCAAAAATCAAATCAATTAACCATATATTAGTGTGGGTCTGTTTCTTGACTCTGTTCCACTGATGTCTATGTCTATTCTCTCAGCAGTATCATGTTCTCTTAATTACTGTAACTTTATAGCAAGTCTTAAAATCAGGTGGTTTGAGTCCTCCAAACATTTTCTAATTTTTTAAAACTATTTGAGCTGTTCTAATTACTTTGTATTCTGTATAAATTTTAGAATCAGCTTTTGATATCCTAAGAAAACCTGAAGTAATTTTGATCGACATTGCAATAGATCTGTAGATCAATTTGGTGAGAATTGACCTCTTAACAATATTGAGTCTTCCAATCCATGAACATGATATATCTCTCCACTGGTCTAGGTCTTTGATTTCTTTCATCAGCATTTTTTAGTTTTAAGCATACACAGTCTGTTTATACTTCGTTGGATTTAAATTTAAGCATTTCATTTTGGGACAACTATCGAAAAGGCTAGTTTTGTAAAGTTTTTGTTTCCAATTGTTCAATGTGGTAGAGAGAGAAATACACTTGATTTTATATATTGATCATGTATCTTGCAACCATGCTAAAGTCACTTATAGTTTTAGGAGCTTTTTTGTAGAATTCTTGGAATTTTCTATGTACACAATCATGTGGTCTGAGAATAAAAGCAGTTTTATTTCTTTCTTGGAGTCGATATATCTTTATGTCTTTCTCTCATTTTAATTCACTGACTAGAGTGTCCAGTATGCTGTTGAATAGGAATCATTAATGCAAACAGCCTTATTTTGTTCCCAATCTTAGAGAGAAAGCATTCAATCTTTCATTAAGTAGGGGTGGGGTTTTTTTTGTACCTTGTATCAGTTTGGATTTTTGTCATGAATATATGTTGAATGTTGAATTTCGTCCATTTTTTGCACCTGTTGAAATGATCTTATGCTTTTTTTTCTTCTTTAGTCTTTAATATGAGTTATGTTGATTGATTTTAGAATGTTGAAGCAGCCTTGCATTTCCAAGATAAACCACTCCTCCCACCCCACTTCAGTAGTGATATATTTTGTATTTATCATTGGATTTCAACCATTTGTAGTTGTCCTTACTTGATTGGATTTCAACCATTCATAGTTTGTTAGGAATTTCTGTACCTGTGTTCATGGATATTAAGCTGTGGGCTCCTCCTCCTCATTCCTCTTCCTCCTCCTTTTCCTCCTTCTTTTTGACTTTCCTTAGTACTGTATGCAAGTCATGCTGGCCTCATAGACTGAGTAGAGATCATGTGGAATTGATATGATTTCTTCCTTAAATATTTGGAATCATTCCCCAGCAAAGTCATCTAGACTCGAAGTTTTTCTTATTAGGAGGTTTTTAACTATGAATTTCATTTTTAAAATATATATAAAACTACTCAGGCTATCTATACCTTCTTTATGAGTCTTGGTAATTTGTGTCTTTCAAAGAATTGATTCTTTTCACCAAAGTTGTTGAATTTATAGGCATAGAATTATTTATAGCATTCTCTTGTATTTTCAATGTCGATGTCACTGGGATCCACCATGATATCTTTTTTATTCTTCATATTGGTAATTCCTGTCTTCTCTCTCTCTCTCACCTCAGTACAGATTTCATTCATCTTTTCAAAGAGCCAGTCTTTGGTCTCATTGATTTCCTCCCTAGTTTTTCTGTTTTTAATTTCATTGATTTCTGCTGATAACTGTTTCCTTTCTTCTGCTTGCTCTGGATTTAATTAATTCTTCCTTTTCTAGTTTCTTAAGGTATAATACCAGGTTTTTATCTGAGACCTTTCTTCTTTATTAATATGTCTTAATGTTTTAAATTTCATATTTTTATTTAATGTTTTAAATTTTCCTATGAGTACTGCCTTAGTTGCATCCCACAGGTTTTGATATGCTTAAGATGTTTTTAAATTTTCTGTGGCTAATTTCTATGTATCTATGTTCAAGTTTCTTGACTCCTGAATTATCTCCATTCCGCTATTGAACCATTCTGTGGGGCTTTTTATTTCAGTTAGTGTCAGAGTTGAGGTCTAAAATATTCCTATAATTCTGTCTTATAGTTCTTACTTATTTGCTGAAAATTTCAATCTTTGCCTTCATTTCAGGAGTGTTTGTCCTTCATAAATTATAGATACAATAATTGCTTTAAAGTCTTTCTCTGATATCTCCAACATCTGGGTCATCTTGCGATTAGAACCTGTTGATTATATTTCCATGAAAGTAGTTGAGATTGTCCCTGATTCTTTGTATGTTGAGTAATATCAGATAATATCCAGGACATTTTGAATGTTTTGTTTTGAGTCTCTGAGTCCTGTTTAAATCCTCAGGAAAATGTTGATGTTTTTATTTTTGCAAGCAATCAATCTGATGAGATTTAGAATACAACTCCTGATGCTCCTTTGTGTGCTGTGGCTTCCATGACAGTTTAGTTTTCAAAGCCTTTACTGTACTCTTTGAGTCTGAACCCATGTAAGCACTTGCTAGGTCTGGGGCCTGAGAAATGATCTACATTGTAGTTTGGTTTCCCAAACCTTTGCAGGGCTGCTTCACGTCACTTTCATACACCTGCAGCTCAGTGATGGGTCGGGGATTTGACACACAGATTCAGAGCATCTCTTTGTTCCAGTGCCTTCACCCACACTCTCTATCAACAAAGGGTCCTCTAGCTCGGAATCTGGATATTTATCCTCTCTGCACATACTTCCTGTGACTGAATCTGCCTCAAGGACACAGCAGTGCAAGGCCACAGGGCTTGCTAGTCAGAGAGAAAGGTTTTTCTCTTAGAGACTTAGACGTCTGTATTTTAAATCTGAGGTTTAGCTGTCTTGGTGATTTCGTATACAGCCTCTGCTGCCATCTAGAAGTACAGCTTCACGATGGGGGCTTGCCTCAGAGTAGGATTGGGAGAGTGAGAAAGAGAGAACTTGCAGGGACATTTCTTCCCCATGCTCTGCCTTGTGTGAGTCCTACTTGCTGGTCCACTGGTAAAAAGTGAAGGGTTTTCTTGGAGCTTTTTCTGTCCTTACCTCCTGCACAATTCCAGGATATAGGCTGCTCTCAAATTTCAACCAGAAGGTATGGTGGATTCCAAAATAAAGAAAGAAATTTATCTCTGTATCAGTCATTCCTGAAGAATTCTTTTGGAGTGCCTGGGTGGCTCAGTTCGTTGGGTGTCTGCCTTCGGCTCAGGTCATGATCCTGGGGTCCTGGGGTCAAGCCCCACATTGAGCTCCACATTGGGCTCCCCACTCGGTGGGCAGTCTGCTTCTCCTACATCTCCCACTCATGCTCTCTCTCTTTCTCTCAAATAAATAAATAAATAACATATTTTTTAAAAATTTACTTTTTGGCCCCAATATGCCTACTAGTATTTACTCATCAGAGTTCTCAGACATTGCTTATGTATTTAGGGTGGAGCGTGCTTAATCTATCACAGCCATTCTGAATTTATTTTGTCTATGAGCTACATATTTTCACTTCATTCACTGACTTTCAAATCCAATCCCTGATTTGAAATTCAGCCCCACTCTTTTTCTTCTCTATCACAGCAGCTGTTTCAAAGTGTCATCAGCTGGAACTAGTTGTCACTTTTCATGTGAAAGCACTTAAAGCTGCAAAGGGTCCCACAAATAATGACATTGTGTAGGATAAGAGCACCTGGTTTGGTGAGGAAGAACTTGGGTCAAGTCCAGTTCTGTCACTTACCAGCCATAAGATGGTGAGGAAGTTCCTGAATCTCTGACCTGTGATTTCCTCATCTGTAAAGTAAGGTCATTATCCAAACCTCATAAGATTGTTTTGAAGAGGAAGGTGGACACTAAGTGCATAGGGTCTGCCAATAATAAACACTCAAGAAGTGGTAACTATTTTTATTGTTGGGAATGGGTTTGCATTGTGGATGTTTCTTCAGCCAGTTTTGATCTAAAGACACTCCTCTGTTTTGTAGTCTTACTCAGTGCTCATAGTAACAGTTACCATCACACCTCAATCAAGATAATATCGCACTACGATATGAGGCCAATCAGAAGCATCTTGAGAATGAAGATCCATAAAAGATGTGTTTGTGTATTTTTTGAGAATGTGATTCTGGCAAATGGGAATGACCCAACAACCAGCAAGTGTCTTTTGGAGAAACATTTACGAGGGATCTGGCAATCCTGAATGAAAGAATCAAAATAGTGGTGGAAAACACACAAGAGGGTATGAGAATATGGTGATATAGTCTACCTTTGGCAGAATTTTTTAGTATACTAGCTTTTTAAATTATTATTATTATATCTTGGACTCATTTATTTCTTTGTTCCCTGAAATATCCTGATAGCAATTCTTTTCTATTCATCAATCCTCATTGTAAGTTTAAAAGCTTGTCACTGCCTGGAATTTCTTTATTGAAACTGAAGTAACATCTTCCACAATTCAGCCTGTGGGGGGAGTTAATTATCTTTTTCCATTTGCTAATTAGTGGTCATAACTGTTCCTTTCATTCCCTTTCTGATTTTCTATTGCATTTCTCCTATCTGGCAGGTTATAACTTGCTTCAGTGTTTGCTTCTTGAATTTTTCTTCTTGCTAGCTCTCTTGTTTATGAGCTTTAAAGCTTGCCTGGGACTTTTTAATTGCACTTTATTTGAACACAAATGGCTTCTGAACTTTTTATTCTTCACATTTCTACAATGATAATAAGTAATAGAGCCAAATTCAACTAAAGAAGAAGAATATCAAAAGTTCTCTAGAGCAGAACACCGAATAATACAGCATTTCATTAGTTTTCAACACCCACACTAGGAATCTCACTTGCTGATAATTCTTTTCCATTCCGTTGCTATTGCTTCTGCATTCACAATTATTTCAAAAGTGCCATTATTTCAAAAGTGCCAAAATAAAGCAATGATTCCTACCACAGGGAAATGTTGGGCTGAAATGAGCTGACTGCTAAGAAAGGAAAAGTACCAATTATACTGATTATTGAAAAGCCACATCCACCAATCACTGTGTCTATTTTCTATATGAGTGCCTACTCTATACCTAACAATGCACAAAAATAAAAATGAAATAAGTCCCAAACTCCTCCCTTCTCCATACCATCTCCTGCTCCCTTTCATTCTAGCCAACCAATTTTTATCCCAAGCGCTCTTTCTTGAAAAGCATGAACCTTAAAGCCTTCGCAGGCTTGACTTTCCAGCCCACTATCATATGTAGGTACAAAGAATGGCCAGAGCTGGAAGGAGCGGACCACCAAAGCTCCACCATGGCAATGTGGTAATGCCTCTCAGGTTTGCGAGGGTTCTTGCCGAAATGGCCCAGGAGCAGAATTCAACTGTGAAACAAGGGTACAATGGATCTCCTCTGTTTGGAGTCTGGAAATCTGCCCTGAAACATGTTTATATGATCCATTTAATCTTTTTCTAAAAGATATTATCATGATGGCAGGAGGAGAAGGGAACATCTGAAGAAAGGCCTACATTAGCAAAACATTCTGAGCTGTGATCTGGGTTTATTGCTGCCTTTTGTGTTTCCAAGATGTTTAAACGTTTTTAGTCAGCTAAGGAAAAAAAATGCAACTTAAAATGATAATGCTGTGTCAAAAATAAATTTCTAGAGAAGATAATGAAAGTAAATGTCTACATAAGAAGCTGTCAAAAGCTTACCTAAGGGATGTTTTCTTCCCAGCGTGATGGAGTCATTGGTCCTGAACCAACCCTTCTATGGAAAACAAGTATAAAACTGAAAAAGATACATGAAACAATTAATTTCCTGGCCTACAGGAAGTACAGAACTGTGATCCTTGAGTGAAGGGAAATGAACAAGGTGAGCCCCACAAATGGCCCAGAACCTTCTGGACTGCTGCACAGGAGGCAGAACATTGTTGGCCGCTGGGCCATCTCCTAGAGATGAGCGACACAGATTAGAATTAAGATTCTGAGTTGGTTAAGATGGGCGGGGACCACCTTGGCTGCTGAGTATTGTCCTGTCCACTGTCAGGGCCTCCCTGAAGCAACCTGCAAGGCAAGGTATAAAGGATAGGCCTAAAAACCCTCAGGAGCAAGACTGGCTCCAAATCTCCCTGCCTGCAAGGTCGGCCAAGCTGGCTAGGTCTCCACTGAACTTTCCCTTCTACCTTGAACCCACACTCTTCCCTCTCCCAGCATAGGTGTTCCTCATTAAGAGATAACTTTCACCCTCATACTCCTCCTCAGCATTCACTTATAGAGAATCCAACCCAAAATCTGCCATACTGGTGAATTCTGACATTCGAGTAGGACATTATAACAATCTTGACACAGTCTCAAAATAGAGGAGGAGAGAATACTCCCACATTATATGACCAGCATAATCCAATAGCCAGAGTCTGACAAGGACATTATAAGAAAACTAAGATCAGTGTCCTTCAAAACAGGGGTGCTTGGTGCTCAGGTAAGCGGCTGCCTTCAGCTTAGGTCATGATCCCAGGGTCCTGGGATTGAGCCCCACATCAGGTTCCCTGCTCAGCAGAAAGTCTGCTTCTCCCTCTCATTCTGCCTGCTGCTCTGCCTACTTGTGCTCTCTCTCTATCTCTCTGTCAAATAAATAAATAAAATCTTAAAAATATATCTATCCTTCAAAACATAGGCATAATTTTTTTCTAATTCAACAACACATAAAAAAGGAAAATATGTCATGATGAATGGGGTTTATACTAGAAATGCAAGATAGAATTAACATCTGAAAAAAGGAAAATAAATGTAATCTGCTACATAACAAGATAAGAGAGTTAAATCGTGATTGTTTCAATAGAAGCAGAAAAGCTTTTGACAAATTTCAACATGGCTTCATGATTAAAAAAAAAATTCTCAGGAAAATAGAAAAGAATACCCTCAATCTGATAAAGGGCACCTATGAAAAATCTATAGATAACATGATATTTCATGGTTAAAGAATGAGTTTCTTCTTCATAAGATCAGGAATGAAGTGAGGATATCTAATGTCAATTCTCTATCCAATATCATACTGGAAGTTCTAGTCGGTTCAATACAGCAACAAAAGGAAATATAAGGCAAAAATCTCAAAAGAAAGGAAAAAGTGACTGTCTTTATCCACAGACAACATGATCGAGTATAAGTGAAACCCTAATAAATACATAGAAAATGTCGGGACGCCTGGGTGGCTCAGTAGGTTAAGTGGCTGCCTTCAGCTCAGGTCATGATTCCAGGGTCCTGGGATCGAGCCCCGAATAGGGCTCCCTGCTCAGCGGAGAGCCTGCTTCTCCCTCTCCCTCTACCTGCCGCTCTGCCTACTTGTGCTCACTCTCTATCTCTCTGTCAAATGGATAAATAAAATAAAATAAATGTTAAAACAATCAAGTGAATTTAGTAAGATTATAAAATCAAATACACTTAACTCTAGGAAACAAACTGAGGGTTGCTGGTGGAGAGGTGGGTGGGGGATGGGGTAACTGGGTGATGGGCATTAAGGAGGGCATGTGATGTGATAAGCACTGGGTGTTACATGCAACTGATGAATTATTGAACAGTGCATCTGAGACTCATGATGTACTACTATATGTTGGCTAACTGAATTTAAATAAAGTAAATAAATAAATCATACATATGTTCATCCTTAAAAAATAAAATATATGTATTCATATCAGCAGCAAAAAATGAAAAGTATTTTAAAACAATACCATTTACAATACAAAAAATACTAAAATTTTTAAAAATAAAGGTAATGAAAAATTTGCACTACCTCTATTTTGAAAGCTGAGCAAATAAAGACTAAAATAATGGGAGTGTTGTCTTATATTCATGGGTTGGAAGACTTGATTTTATTAGGATCTCATTTATCCTCAAATCAACCCATAGACTAAAAGAAATCTCAATCAAAATTCCAATAGGTTTCTTGTAATAATTAATAAGCTGACTCTAAAATGTATATAGGAATGCAAAGACATAGAAGAGCCAGAGCAATCTTGCAAAGAAGATAAAAGTTTGAGAACTTAGTTGATTTCATGACTAAGTATAAGGCTATAGAAACCAAGACTGCATGGTACTAGTGAAAGGTTAGACAAATAGATCAGAACAGAACAATCAGGATAGAGAGTCCAGAAATAGACTTTTATGGTGATTGACTTTGACTAAGTTGTCAAGGAAATTCAGTGAGGAAATGTTAACAGGTGGTGTTGGAACAATTAGATACCATATTGGGGGGGGGACCTCAACTCTTAACTCATACCATATAGAAAAATTAACTTGAAATGCATTCTAAGGCTATGCAGAAGCTAAAACTCCAAAAATCTGAAAGAAAACATGTAAGAAAGTTTTCACCACCTTAAAATAGAAAAAGATTGATAGACAGGACACCAAAAACAGGGTGTCTTTAATGAAAGATTTGATCAAATAGACTTGCATCAAAATTAGAGTTTTCTCCCCTTTGAAAGACATTAAGAAAATTAAAAAAGCCAGTTACACACTGAAAGAAAATAAATGCAGTACAAACAGTTGACATGGAACTTATTTAAAGAACTCCAAGAATTCAGTATTAAAAAGAAAGACAATGACATTTGTTTAAAGGGCAAAATATTCCAGCAGGCACCTCACAAGGAGATAAAAAATGACCCAGAAGCAAATGAAAAAAAAAATGCTCAGCATCATTCAATCATGAGGAAAATGCAAATCAAAACCATGACATAGCACTTCACATACTCCAGGATGGCTATCACAAAGACAGATAATAGCAAGGGTTGGTTACAATGTGGAGGAAGTGGAGCCATCATACATTAATGGTGGGAATATAAAATGGCAGATCCTCATCCTCAGGAAAACAATGTAGCCATTCCCCAAAATATTAAAATATTAAATATTAAAACTATATGAGCCAGCAATTACACTATTAAGTATACAGCGAAGAGAGTTGAAAACATATGTCCACACAAAAACTCGTACTGGTATTTGTAACAGTATTATTCACAATAGCCAAAAAGTAGGAACAACCTAAGTGTCCACCAACCAATTAATTGGGACATAAAATGTGGTATATCCATAATATGGAATATTATTTGGTCATAAAAAGGAATGAAATTCTGACACTTGCAACAATGTAAATGAGCCTTGAAAATATCATATACTAAGTGGAAGAAGCCAGACATGAAACACCGTAAGTTGTAAGATTCCATGTCTGTGAAAGGTCCAGAGTAGACAAATCCAGATGGACAGACAGTTGATGGGTACTTGCCAGAAAGTGGGGAGAGGAGGAAATAGGGAGTCACTGCTGATAGATAAGGGACCTCTTTTGAGGGGTGATAAAGGTGTTCTGGAATTAGACAGTGGTGATGGCTACACAACATTGTGAATACACTAAACCCCATTGAATTGTGCACTTTTTAAAAAAAGACTTTTATTTATTTGACACAGAGAGAGATCACAAGTAGGCAGAGAGGCAGACAGAGAGAGAGGAGGAACCAGGCTCTCTGCTGAGAAGAGGGCCCAATGTCGGACTCTATCTCAGGACCCTGAGATCATGACCTGAGTCAAAGGCAGAGGCTTTAACCCACTGAGACACCCAGGAGCCCCTGAATTGTGCACTTTAAATGAACTTTATATTTTGTGAATCACATCTCAAAAAAAGTTGGGTTTTTTAGTAGTATAATAATAATAAACAATAATAATTGGCACAAATTCCCAGAACACTCCTGTCATTATCAAACCAGAGTTTCCACTAATTCCTTCCTAATAGCCATTGCTGACATTACTTAATTTTTGGAACAGAAAATATTGTCACAGTATCCAGAGAAATTACGATTCTTCCCAATGTCTCCTCCAAAGAGACTAACAGTTCTCCTCTTCTACCCACACACGAGGGAGAATGGGGCATGGTCTTACTTATATAAACTCTGCCACAGCAAGTGGTTAATTTATTTTTGAGCTTTGACAAATCAAATCTGGATTTTAGTCTGCTCAATGCATAATGCTTACAGTGTTTCTTTGTTCTAACACTTGTGTTTTCACTTTGGTGATGCTGGCGTTTGCTTGTGGAATTCAACCAATTCAGCTACCAGACAGGTTTTAAAGGCTGTTCTGTTCCAAGGCTGATCATTAAAATAGCAAAATATGTTTGTTTTCCACATCTTTCCATCATTTTAGCCTAGGAAAAAATTTTATATAAGAAGTGATTTTTTATTTTACAGTTTCTCCGGAGATTATTCAAATAATATGAGGCCTAAGATCGGCTTCACTTGAGAAGCAGCATGTGAATATGCCTTTTAGTGGAAAAGCGTCTTTTCGTCTGCAATGTGACCTGAAAGACAAGAAACACTCTGTGGAGAGAACATTAGAATGACTATTAGAAACTAGGTCTAGCTCCACATTAGTGGTTACCTAATTTATGGGGACCATAATGATTCTGGGCCCCAGTTCTCCCATCTGTTACATATAGAAACTAAATAGCTGGTTTTCAAGTTTTGGGTTTTTTTTTTAAGCTGGCTTATTAGTGAGTCTTATCCAGATAATCAGAACCAACAGTATACGGGGATGAAAGGTATTACAAGGATTTGGACAAGTGATTATGGAGGCTGAGATATTTCAAGATTTCCAGTCAGCAAGATGGAAACCCAGGAGAGCTGATGGTGTACGTTCCAATCTGAAAGCTAGCAGGCTCAAGGCTGAAGAAGAGTCAATGTTTCTATTTGAGTTCCAAGGTAGAAAAAGACCAATATCCCAGCTCAGGGCAGTCACGCTAGAAGAGTTCTGTCTTTCACGTGGGAAGGTAAGTCTTTTTGTTCTATTCAGGCCTTCAACTGATTGGATGAGGCCCACTCGCATTAGGGAAGGGAATCTAGCTGCTTTACTCAGTCTACAGATACAAATGTTGATCTCACCCAAAAATATCCTAACAGACATATACTCAGAATAGTGTTTGAGCAAATATCTGTGCACACTGTGGCTCAGTCCCAAAATTAACCACCACAACTGGGTAACCCTTATTTAAACTGTATCTAATGCGAAAGTCAAATATGTGAAGGAAATGCTGCTCATACTGTGATGATCCCAAGCATGGACGTGGAATAAGAGGCAGGGCAGCCACCTGCCCAAGTGCCAATCTCTAAGGGAGCACTAGAAACTTTAAACATCCTAGGAAAAGGAAAGAGTTGCTGGTTTGAGATTGTGTCCATCTTCCTATCACCTGTGGCAATTTTTTAATTGAGCATAATGACACTCTGAAGAAAGATCATACAACGTAGGCATGCTTGTGACTGGGTACTGGCCAAAGGGATGAGAATAAAGTTATGTGAGCCACTCTGGGTCCTGGCCTTCAGAGGAAAGATTGTACATCCTCCTTCCTCTTTCCCCATTCCAACTGGCTAGAATACAAACATGGCGGTGAGTCAGCTTGTACCATATGGATGAGAACATCACCACACAGTTGGTGGGTCAAGAAGAGAGGAGTCTGGGCTCCCAGGGATCTTGCAGAGTGAAGCTGCTATACCAGCACAGATATCTCTGTGTGAGAGAAATAAAGTTCTCTTTCATTTATGCCATTGCTATTTTGTATTTCTGTTACATGCAATTGAAATTATGAAATTATGAAAAATGAATCTATCAGAATTTTTCTGAGGGAGAATAACATGTATGTTTAGAAGGAATACTTGGGAGAAGTGAGATCCTTCACAAAGAGCGTGCTTAATGGAGACATTTTACGTCTGTGGGGTAGGAGTATTGGATCAGTGCTAGACTGCTTGTTCCAGAAAGATTGATAATGACCATCAGTCATCCACCCTCTCATGAACAGGACAAAGCTTGTTACTTGGACAAGACTCCAAATAAACTTAAACAAATGTTTTAAAAATATAAATATGAAGAGGAACTAAGTACTAGCATGTGCAAGTCACGATGTGTCTCCATGCGATCTTGAGGGGCAGCTCTCTGGATTTGGTTAGAACTCCCCTTAAAAATCACAGAGGGTATGGTTCCTAAATCCCCATCCAACATCATCATTCTCTGTATATTCTTTCCAGATTCCATTGTCCCAGATGCACAAGTATCATTCAAATGTAAGAAGCAGCCATATCATCTCATTTGGGCAACACAGAAAAACAGCTCCTAGCAAGTTGTCTATACTTTAGTGCCCTTCATCTATTCTCCTTAGTCCACTTCAATCAGACTTGCATTCTACCACTCCTTTTGAAAATTTTGTAAATTTCATTTTTAATCAAAGTATAAGTGACATGTAATATTGTATTAGTTTCATGTGTACAACACGGTGATTGGTTGATGGTTGACACTAGGATATGTTCACCACGATAGTATAGTTACCCTCCATCAGCACACTAAGTTATTACAATATTACGGACTTTCTTTCCTATGCTGTTCTTTCCCTCCCTGTGACTTCTTTAGTTCATAACTGGAAGCTTGTACCTCATAATCCTCTTCTCCTCTTTCACCCATCTCTCAACCCCCCTCACCTCCAGCAGCCACTAGTTTGTTCTCTATATTTATGAATCTGTTTCTCTTTGTGTTGTTTTTGTTTATTTATTTTGTTTTGTTTTTCAGATTCCACATATAAGTGAAATCATATGGCATTTGTCTTTCCCTGTCTGACTTATTTCATTTAGCGTAACACCCTCGGGTTCATCCATGTTGTTGCAGATGGTGAGATTTCATTCTTTGCACTCTCACATTCTTATGTATCTTTTCTTTGAAAGCTACCAATGACTTCCATCTTGGAAAAATGGGTGGGCAGTTGTGAGCACTTATCTTACTGTATCTCCAAAGAGAATATGACATGATCATTCTGTCCTCTTTGAAACACTTCCTTAATTTGACTTCGTCATCCTGCTGGTTTTCTTGTCTCTCACTAGTTGATAATTTTCAGTGTTCTTTGATGGTTTTCCTCTATTGCCCCAAATTCTATGTGTTAGCATGCCCTTCAAGCCTTGGTCTCTGATGTCTTCTATACTTTTAGTATTGGATGGATCTGATTTGGTTCTGTGGATAAAACCCATGTCTATACAATTACTCTCAAATTTATAACTCCAGCACCAACCTGTGCTTTAGACTCACATACCCAATTTACATAACACTTTAATATCTGTTCTTTGACATCTAACAAGAAACCGGAGTCATAACATATCTAGAGCAAGGTTTTATAAATTTATGCTCAATTTAAATACTGAGTATATTTTACATATAGCAAAATACATAGATTTTAAGTACAAACTGTGAGAAGTTTTGATAGATGTATGTTCCTGTCTATAAAAAATATCAAGATTCAGAACATTTTTGTCACTCTAGACAATTCCCTCTTAATCTTTTCTAGTTAACCTCCCTGCCCTCTGCCCCCAAAGAAGCAATCGCTGGTTGCATGACTATTAGCAAGGACTGCTGTTGCTCCTCTTGGCAGTTATTGAGGAACAGCTGTTCATATATCCAATTGTGATGTGCTTATTTCTTCCTTTACCACTGACAGTTTTGCTTCATGTTGTTCTTAAGTGCATACATATTTATGATTTCCTTGTCTTCTTCATGGATTGGCCTTTTTATCATATGAAAGGTGTTTCTTCACCTCCTCATCTTGAAGTCTACTTTGTCCAATGCTAATGTAGCTGAATCTGCTTTCTTAGTATTAGTGTTTATGTGATATTTTTCTATCCTCTTACTTTTCAACTATCTTAGTCTATACAGTCAAAGTAAATCCTTTATAATTTTTCTTTTTTAAAAAATGAGTCTGACAATCTCTGCCTTGAATTAGGGTATATAGACCATCGACATTTGCTCCAACTATTTATGTGGTTGTGCAGGTGTCTACCATGTTAGTATTTTCTTCTATTGATCCCATTGGTTGTCCTAGGGATTTTTAACATGCGTACTTAACTTTCACAATATACCTTGAATTACTATGATCCCATTTAATGTGTAATGTAAGAATCTTACAAGAGTAAAACTCCATTTATAATCCTTATTTTCCTTTATGGTATTATAGCATTATAATTTACTTCTACATTTGTTATTAAACTCAAAATACATGTTTTTTGCTTTAAATAATCCATTGTAATTTAAAATGATTAAGGAGATAAATCAATTAAGCAAAAAAAAATTTATCTACCCATGTTATCCATTTCATTTTCTTTATTGATTTTGAATATCCAACTAGTCTTACTTTCCTTCTACCTGAAGAGCGTCTTTCAGCATTGCTTACAGTATGAATGAGTCTACTGGCAACGAATTCTCTCAGCCTTTATTTTTATGAAAACATATTTATTTCATCTTCCTTTGTTGAAAGAGATTTTTAATAAATATAGAATTTGCAATTGACAGACTATTTTCCTTTTAGGATTTAAAAGATGTTGCTCCTTGTCTTCTGTCTCTGTGGTTTCTGATGAGAAATTAGCTGTCATTATTGTCACTGTTCTCCTATATGTGATAAGACTTTTTCCTCTGGTGGCTTGTAAGATTTTTCTTTCTGTCTTTGGTTATCAGCGGTTTGATTACAGTGTGTCTAGGTATGTTTTTCCTCACATTTGTCTTCTTTAGGATTACTGAGCTTCTTGGTTTTGTACGTTGGTATTTTTCACGAAATTTGTCTTTTTTTTTTTTTTTGGCTAATGTTTTAGCCTCAGTAGCTTCATGACTAATCCTCAAAGAAGCCAAGCTCTTTCATTGGCTTTGCATGTACACTTTAGTACAAATATCTCCTCTTCATGGTGGTCTTCCCTGGGAACTTTGTCACTCTTTAACGTCTTATCTACATTGTTTTTTCATAAGATTTTTCACCACTTAGCATTATAATATATATACACTTGTTTGTTTCCTACAATCTTCCTCATCAAACTCCATAAGGCAAATGATTTTATTTTATTCATCAACGTATCATCTATAGCAATGCCTGGGAAGCAATAGTATTCAATAAATATCTGTTATCTGTTGAGTAGCTCAAAGCAAAGTACTCTCAATGATCTAGTATGAAATGGTTTCCTCCTAAATTAGGCTCCTGAGAAGATAAATTCCCTGGTGCTGCAGAATTCTGAGAGGACTTTCATGATGAGAAATGGAAATATCTTTGTAAAGAATGAGGGCTACTTTGACTATGGTCTTTGATCTCATAAAAGAAAATTTGCCAATGATAGCAAAGTGAGGGACAGCGCCTTAAAAAATTTTTGTAGACAATATGCTCATACCTCCCTCCACTAATACACTCATGAGACTATGAATCTGCAGCCAATCAAATAGAGAGAAAATCTTTCCAGGAGTGCCTGTATCCATGTCCAGATATGGCAGGAGACTACGTGTCTCGTGCAGAGAGACAGCCATGACAAAATGGATTTCAAGAATGAATATGTGTCTGGGTGAGAAAGACTGCCACAATTTCTCTGATTCTGTTCTCTGGTGATAAAAAGAGAACTTTTGGATAACTGAAACTAGCTCAACTCAATGTGACTTAAGAAACATTTCTCCAGCAGGCACTATGAAACGTGCACCATAGAAGAGGAGGAAGCCATGAATACCTACATCATGGTCTTCAACTGGGTTAAAGTCACGGGAGTCGAGACTAGTCCAGGCTAGCCTAGTTCAAGTGCAAAGTGCACTTCTTTTTAACTCTCCTGCGCTTCTCATTTTGGATGGGGGATGAACTCTTTCTCCAATCTGGTGATATTTTGCTACATTTTAAAACACACTTAAATAAAACACATCCCCTTTCGTATTGGCAGAATATGTTACAATAGCTTTTCTGGAGTTAGAATGGTCTATTGTCCTCTTTTGTTTTCTCTGTGAAAACATGCTATACTTTCATTGGGAACATGCGGGAAAAATCAACAGAAATTCAGCTGCACTGATCTGATGTAGCTGTCAACTTCAATAGAGTGTGTTGCCTTAGTCACAGTAATTATGGAACAATAGCTTTTAACAATCCCAGCGGAGGAGGTCTCTTGCTTTGACCTTGTTTCTGCCTGTTTCTTCACTGATAAGAAAGATAAATTAGGTTTACAGTTATGCCAGAGCTCTGCTTCATTTAGAAAGGTCGCATATCCTGGTCAGACTAAGGACCTGATGTTTAATTGCAGAGTCAAGAAGCCAACGGGCTTGCCATTCTAGTTTGCATTGCTGCATTTTATAGTTAATGCTGGTGTTGTGCCAAAGTGGGTCTAACTTTAGAAAACTGGTTCCTGGGGAAGTAAATTCCTTTGTGCTGCAGAATCTTGAGAAGCTTTTCATGGTAAGAGATGAAAGTCTAGCATAGAAATATGTTGTCTCCCTTTGGGACATTAACATCATGCACCTTCGTATTCTCCATTAAGGTAGATAGTCCACATGTGCTTAAAACCTAAATACACAGTGCATTTAGTTACTTTGGTAGGTCAGTGATTCAATCGCTGAAATTAAATTTCCTTGTTGAAAGTGGCTCAGCTTATGATTTGATTGGTTCCAGCTCCTTCCTTTTTTCTCACCCTGCTGCCACCTTCTAACCCCAACAATAAAGCATGCATCATCAAAGCCCTGAAGATGTGACCTCTCCCCACACTTCATCAGTGCACACAAAGAGCACAGACCTTCCCCTTTCAGATTTGGCAGTTGCTTATAAACACCCTACACACAAAAGCTCTAAAAGGGGAGGGAAGGAGGAAGAAGACAAAAAGACTCGCAATTCAGTCTCTAAGAAGCCAAATAGAGTAATGAAACTAATTCCTATTTCTTCCTACCTTCACTGAGTTAACACAGCTCCATTTCTCAGCTCTTGGCTTAACTGTCAGTTTCACAGGGAAGCCTTTCCTGACCTTTCAGCCCAGGTCACACCTCCATTACAGGGTCCCTTGACACTCTAAACTCCTCTTTCCCATTCTCTAGGAGAGACTATATGTTAAGTGACAAAACAAGTCTCAGCCAATTCCCCACCTCTGATGGAGTAAAATCAGAAATCTGGACTATCCACTAATGTGTGGGAATTTAACAGCACGCTTTTTTTTAAGTGAGTAAGTTGTCCCCATAGAGCGGTCACAGGAGGATCAGCAAAATGTCAGGTCACAGTGAGGCCAACACCTCCTGGGGAATGCAGGGGACACATGCTGGGAGCCATCACTGGAAGGCCCACAACCCACAGGAGTGGGCAAGAGCTATGTCGCTTTTCTTCTAGAACAGCGTGCACTGTTTCCTCCGAAGACAAGGAAATGGTCTGCAGATGTTGGGTTAGCTCTCCTTCGGTGGTTCCCTGGTGTGGGCCAAGAAGGGCTGACCTATGTCTGATCGGGAGCCACATTCTGCCCCCTTCCCCCCACCAGGTCAGGTTTCCTGCTTCTCTGCCCCCCAACTAACTCCTCTGAGATACACCTGCTCCTTGCCAAACCCAAGCCCAGGTAGAAGGTGGGTCATGATCTCCTTCTTCCTCTGCATTCCTACATTCTTTCTAGTTCTGTTGTTATGTCTTATACTGCATGCCTGCTTTTCCTCAAAATTTGCCTTTGAGTCTTAAAAAGCCTATTTTGTAAGTTTGGTTTATTTTCTAAGCTCAAACTTTGACATTGGATAGCTTTTCTTAGTCCCTCTGTTCTATCCCTTCTATAGACAATGTGTTGTCTCTGATTAACGAGAGGGTAACTAACCTTCAAGTGATCAGGTATAAAAGGCATAATAATGAATATTTTAGAGAGTATCTTGGTTTGGTTTTGTTTGTTTTTGTTTTTAGGTTTCTTCGGCTATTTCTGCAGCATTAAATTTCCACTCTCCATGTTTAATATAAAGTATACAGTAGAGGAGTTTTTGTTGTTATTTTTTAAACCAAGAGTTGGCTGGCTAATTCATTCAGCAAATGTTGTTTGCTCACCTGCGATGAAAAGCACACTTTAGTTCTGACAATACCATGCTCAGTCACACTATCCCTGGCATTGTTCTTTTTTTGGCCTTTTTGCCTTTGACCCTCTTCACCTATTTTTCCCTCCCCTCTACCCGCCTGCCTCTGACAATCTGTCAACCACCAATCTGTTCTCTATATCTATGAACTTGGGCTTTGGTTTTTGTTTTAGATTCCACATATAAAAGAGATCATTTGCCTTTCTCTCTCTGACTTCACTATGCATAGTGCTCTTGAGGTCTATCCATCATCGCACGTGGCAAGATTTTGTTCTTTTTGTGGCTAGATAATATTATATGTATACATATGCATATGCATATATACATATATGCATATACATATGTATACACATATATACATGTATGTATATACATATGTATATACATATATGTGTGTGTGTGTGTATACACACACACACACACACACATATATATATATATATCCCCACAACTTATTTGTCCTTTCATCCAGTGGACATTTAGGTTGTTAGGTTGTTTCCATGTCTTAGTTATTGTGAATAAGTCTGCAGTAAACATCATGAGGGTGTATATATTTTTTCAAGTTAGTGTTTTCATTTGCTTTGGATAAACACCGAGAAGTGGAATTGCTGCATCACATGATAGTTCTATTTTTAATTTTTTGACAGCGTGCTTAAACAACATACTCTTAAACAAAGAAAAAAAAAGACAAGAGAAATTAGAAAATATGTGGGAATGAGTGAAAACTAAAAGACAACGTACCAAACATGCCACAAAAACAATGCTCAGAGGGAAATTTAGAGCTCTAAATACCTACGTTTAAAAAGAAGAGGAGTGGGCACCTGGGTGGTTCAGTGGGTTAAAGCCGCTGCCTTCGGCTCAGGTCATGATCCCAGGGTCCTGGGATCGAGGCCCACATCAGGCTCTCTGCTCGGCAGGGAGCCTGCTTCTTCCTCTCTCTCTGCCTACTTGTAATCTCTCTCTGTGTCAAATGAATAAATAAAATCTTATAAATAAATAAATAAATAAATAGATAAATAAATAAATAAAAAGAAGAGGAGTGTGCCTGGGTGACACAGTCAGTTAAGTGTCCCACTCTTGGTTAAGGCGGGGATCCTGATCTCCAAGTTGTGAGATCAAGCCCTACATTGGACTCCACCCTCAGCATGGAGTCTGCTTGACATTCTCTCCTTCTGTCTGCCCTTCCTGCTTGTGCTCTCTCTCTCTCTCTCTCAAATAAGTAAGTAAATCTTAAAAAAAAAGAAGAAGAAATATCTGAAATCTCTAACATTATCTTCCACCTAAAAATAAAAAAGAGCAAACTAAACCCAGAGAAAACAAGGAAGAAAGTAATAAGGATTAGAATGGAGATAAATAAAACAAAAACTTGAAAAGCAACAGAGAAAAATCAATAAAACAAAAGCTGCTTTTTATTTAAAAAAAAAAAAAAAGACCATGGCGCCTGGGTGGCTCAGTTGGTTAAGTGACTGCCTTTGGCTTGGGTCATGATCCTAGAGTCCCAGAATGAGTACCACATTGGGATCCCTGCTCAGCAGGGAGTCTGCTTCTCCTTCTGACCCTCCCCCCACCTCATGCTCTCTCTCATTCTCTCTCAGATGAATAAATAAAAACTTTAAAAAATAATAAAAATTTAAAAATGTCAACAAAATAGATAAACTTTTATCTAGACTGACCAAGGAAAAAAAAAAGGAGAGATAATACTCAAGTTACCAAAATCAGCAACAAAAGTGGGGACATCACTAATGACCTTATAGAGGTAAAAAGGATTATAAGACAAAATTCTAAATAATTGTATGCCAACAGATTAGGTGTCCTAGATGAAATGGACAAATTCCTGGAAACACATAAGATATCAAAATTGACTCAAGTAGAAATAGAAAATCTGAATGTAGTAAGAAGATTGAATCAGTCAGTAAAAAAAAAACTTTCATCAAGGAAAATTCAGGACCAGATGGTTTCACTGGTGAATTTTATCAAATGTTTAGAAGTAAAAGGAATTAACACCAATCTTTCTAAAAATCTTCATAAAAATAGAGAAGGAAGAGGGATCATTTTCTAACTCATTCTATGAGGCCAGTATTAACCTGGTATCAAGCTAGATGAAGACATTACAAGGAAAAGAAAAACCCTATAGACCAATATTTTTTCAAAGTATAAAAAATTCTTAGAAGACTCAGTATTGTTAAGATACCAATTGTCTGCAAATCAATCTATATATTCAATATGACTACAATCAATATCTCAGGAAGATAATTTAACAAGCTAATTGTAAAATTCACATGGAAATGCAAAAGAACTAGGTTAGCCAAAACATTTTTTTGGTATTTATTTATTTATTTATTTATTTATTTATTTATTTATTTATTTTTTAGTGATCCAAGATTCATTGTTTATGCACCACACCCAGTGCTCCATGCAATACATGCCCTCCTTAATAACCACCACCAGGCTCACCCATGCCCCCACCCCCCATAACCCTCAGTTTGTTTCTCAGAATCCACAGTCTCTCATCTTTTGTCTCCCCCTCTGATTTACCCCAATTCACTTTTCCTTTCCTTCTCCTAATATCTTCCATTTTATTCCTTATGTTCCACAAGTAAGTGAAACCATATGATAATTGACTTTCTCTGCTTGACTTATTTCACTCAGCATAATCTCCAGTCCCATCCATGTTGATGCAAAAGTTGGGTATTCATCCTTTCTGATGGCTGAGTAATATTCCATTGTATATATGGATCACATTCTTCTTTATCCATTCATCTGTTGAAGGGCATCTTGGCTCTTTCCACAGTTTGGAAATTGTGGACATTGCTGCTATGAACATTGGGGTACATATGGTCCTTCTTTTCACTACATCTGTGTCTTTTGGGGAAACAACAAGTGTTGGAGAGGATGTGGAGAAAAGGGAACCCTCTTACACTGTTGGTGTAAATGCAGGTTGGTGCAACCACTTTAGAAAAACAGTGTGGAGATTCCTCAAAAAATTAAAAATAGAGCTCCCCATGACCCTGCAATAGCCAAAACATTTTTGAAAAAGGAAAGAAATATGAGGACTTATACTACCTGAATTTAAGACTTATTATAAAGCTTAGTGACTAACACAGTGTGATATTGGGATCAAGATAGGCAAATAGGTCAATAGAACAGAATAGAGTCCAGAAACAGACCTACCTATCTTGGTCAATTTCCCACAAAGGTATAAAAACAAGGCAGTGAAGAAAGGAGGGTTTTTTTTTTCAACAAATGGTGCTGGGATGTTATTCATGTGGAAAACAATGAATTCCAATACAAACCATATATAAAATTCCCTACAAAGGGATCATATCCCTGATTGTAAAACTTAGAACTATAAAGCTTCTAGAAAAAAATATGAGAAAATCTTTGTGACCTTGAATTAGACAAATATGTCTCAGATAAGACTCCAAGCATGACCCATAATGTAAAAAATTGGTAAAATCAGTATTCTTCAAATTTAAGGACTTCTGCTCTCTGAAAGACACTGTTAAGATAAAGAACAGACTTGGAGGAAATATTTGCATATCACATATCTGACTAAGAACTTTTACCTAAAATATATATATTTAAAACTCAAAAGAAAATGATAAAAACATCCCAATGGAAAATATGCAAAATATTTAAATAGACACTTCAACAAATAATATACATATAGATGCCAAATAAATGCATGAAAATATGTTCGTTATTAGTCAACAAGAAGATGTCAATACACACCTGATAGAATGGCCAAAACTGAACAGCCATTCCAAGTCTTGATGAAGATGTGGAGAAGTTGAATTCTCATATACTGTTAGTGGGTATTTAAAATGGTACTGCTACACTAAAGCACTATTTCCAAAATCTATAAGCATCCTTATGTTTATTGCAGTATTATTTACAATAGCCAAAATACAGAAGCCCAAGTGTCCAACCATAGATGAATGAATAAAAAAGATGTGGTATATGTATACAATGGAATATTACTTAGCCATAAAAAGAGAAGGAAATCTTGCCATATGCAATAACATGGCTAGATCTAGAGGATATAATGCTCAGTGAAATAAGTCAGTTAGAGAAAGACAAATACCATACGATTTTGCTCATGTGTAGAATTTGAGAAACAAAATAAAGAAAAAAAGAGACAAGGAAAAAATGGACTTAACTATAGAGAACAAACTGGTGGTCACCAGAGGGGAGGTGGGGGGGGTGGAATGAGTGAAACAGATGAAGGGGATTAAAGGGACATTTATTGTGATGAGCACTGAGTAATGGATAGAATCCTTGAAATGCTATATGGTACACTTGAAACTAATATAACACTGTATGTTAGTTATATTGGAATTTAAAAATAATCAATTTTAAGAAATAAATTTTTAAAAATTCAAAAATAAAATGGTACAACTACAGAGCTTCCTTGATTTACAATGGGATTACATCCCAATAAGCCCATCATCAGTTGAAAATGTTAGAAGTCAAAAATGCATTTTAACACACCTCACCTACCAAACATCACAGCTTAGCCTAGCCTACCTTAAATGTGCTTGGAACACTTACATTAGCCTACAGTGGGGCAAAATCATGTAACACAGAGCCTATTGATAAGAAAGTGTTGAGTAGCTCTTGTAATGTATTGACAATTATACGGAAAGTGAAAAACAGAATGGTTGTCTGTGTATTGGTCGTTTACCCTCAGGAATGCCTGGCTGACAGGGAGCTGAGACCTGCCACTGCCCAACATTGGGAAAGTATGTACCACATATGTTCATCCCACCCCCACCCCTACCTCACCCTGGGAAAAGATCAAAATTCAAAGGTTGGTTTCTACTGAACTCATATTTCTTTTGCACCATTGTAAAGTTGAAAAATGTTAAGTCGAACTTTTCTGAATCAAGGACCATTTGCACTTTGGGAAACTCTTTGGCAATTTCTTAAAATGTTAAATGACCTAGCATATGACCCAACCATTCCTCTCCTCAGTATTCACCAAAGAGATATGAAAGTATATGCCCATCCAAAGACTTATATATGAAGGCTCATAGCAGCTTGATTTGTAACAGCCCAAATCTGAAAACAATCCCAATGCCCATCAGCAAGTCTCTTAGCCTATTTGGACTGCTATAAGCAAAAAAACCCATAGATTGACTAGTTTATAAACAATGGAAATGTATTTATTTCTTACTTTTCCAGAGACTGAAAGTCTGTGAACAGAGTGCCAGCATGGTCAGGTGAGAGCTCTCTTCCCGAATGCAGACTTCTCATTCTATCTTCATGGTAGAAGGGGCAAGCACACTCTCTGGGGCCTCTTCTGTAAAGGCAGCAATCCTGTTTCTAAGGGCTCTGTCCTCCTGATCTAATCACCTCCTAAGGCTCCATCACCTAGTACCATCACCTTGGGGATTAAGTTTCAACATATGAATTGGGGGGATGGTGATATGAACATTCAGACCATAACAATGGGTGAAGGGAGAAACATTAGGCTATATCCACACAATGGAAGAAAAGTCAACCATAAAAATGAACGAGCTTTGATACATGCAAAAACACAGGCGACTCTCAAAATAATTGTCCTGTGAAAACAGCCAGATAAAAAAGTGCACAAATTCTTTGATTCCATTTTTATTAAAGTCTAGAAAATGCAAGCTAAAATAGAGTGACAGAAAGATCAGTGGTTGCCTAGAAATGAGGGAGGCAGGAGAGGGAAGGAGGAAGGGATTAAAAAGAAACACTTTTGGGAGTGTGGTTATATTCATTATCTTGATTTGGGGTGATCGTTTCACAGATGTATTCATATGTTAAACTTATCGAATCACAGAATTTAAACATGGGTGTTTTGTCGTATTTCAATTATACCTTAATAAAGCCATTTAAAGAACTAACAATGTTTCCTAAAACAAATTAGTGAGAAAGGTGTCATTACTTGTTATTTCCGCCCATCTGTTTTATGTCATACTTAATAAAAGACAGCTGGATTCTCCTAACTGCTCACTACATTTAATATGTTGAATTACGTGTTTTTAGTTTCAGTATATAAAGAAAATCCGTCCTCACACAAATATATAGTTTGGAAAGGGGAGACACAGTTTAATAGCCTTTTCAGGTAATTATGGATATTCTTCCTTGATACCACATCAAAACTTGACAAGTAGTAGTTTCTTAAAAGTTAGTTGCAGTGTAGAATCTGAAAGCAGATTAATGAATTTTTCATACTCCATTATATTGAAATGCCTTGTTTCCTTTTATAGTTTGAATGGATCTTTTACCATGCATCGTTTCATAACAGCATGCACTGGTCATCTGGAAAATATTGGTTCCCTGAGTTACACAGATCTTTCAAATGTTGACACACTTTATATGTACATATATTTCAATAATATACCACTGATCTTATCAAAAAGTCTTCAAGTATTGGAAAGCCGTCAAACTCACTGCAGTGAATACCAGTTTTCCAAAGTCTCTCATTTTCCCTTGAAAACTCAAGTTTTATCATTGTCAGCAGATGCTTTTCGTTGTTTTTCTTGAAACAACAACCTCTTTTCATTCATTTTCTGAAAAAAAAGTCTGCCAAACATTCAAATCTAAATAACTGTAGTTTCTATGTCAGTTATTCTCTTTAAAAAATGGCTTTCCCTAAGGAAAGTGGGTAGTTCATTGTGCAACTCAACCATCTCAGGAGAGCTTGTCTTTGAGACAACTGTTATCCTTCAGGGTACAGCAAAGGTGCTTTGTGAATACTTTCCATTCCTTACACTGAATATTAAACTGTTATTTACTCAACAACTGAGATTTAGGATAGTTAATTTCCACATTGAGAGCATTCTACAGCTAAATTGGTCATTCTGCTTTGGTGAATGCATGGTAGTACAGTGTGGTGCTTCTGCTTTCCCCTGCACTGCATTGGTTGGAGGTTAACTCACCATTGTTTTTGAACTATCAGTCCAAATGTTGACACATTGAAAAAGGGTCTCCAAGACCCCCATGGGTCCACAGACCGCATTTTAAGAACTGCCTCCCTAGACTGCAATTACAATGAGTTGTGCTTGACCCTCATCATACTACCTAGAAATCAGTGTGCCCTTCACAAAACCAGCCAAGCTTCAAAGGTCCTATTCATTTAATCTCGTGTTTACTGAGTAATTACTCTGGGCCAAGTCCGATTCTAGGTGCAGAGAAGAGAGAGAAAGAATCATAAGCCTTACAGCCTTCGATCTTTTATTCGAGAAGAGGGACCACAAACAAACAAAAACTAACTATTTAGGATGCCTGACGATGGTAAGTGTTATGGAGAAAAACACAGTAGGGAGGTGGAGATGCTAGGAGGGAGCCTCCTTTAGCAGAGTGTCAGGGAAAGTCCCTGGGGAAGATGCTTGAGTGAAACTCTAGAGTAAGTGAAGGAGCTGACCGCGGGCAGTGTCCGGGGAGAGGAGTGAGTGCAACTGTAGTAAACGCGGGGCTCCTTGGAGGGACTGCGGGGAGACGATGCGGCTGGCAGACAGGAAGCCAGGAGATAGGGATATAATATCAGAGGTGAGCAGGGAGTGTGTCACCTAGAGCTTTGTGGGCCAATGGGTTTTAACCTGACTTTGACCAGGTGAGTAACATGATTCAATGAATGTTTTCTAAGGCTCCTTCTAGCTGACCTGCTGGGAATGGACATTAGGAGGTAAGGACAGAAGCCTGGGTACCAATGCAGAGGCTCTTCCAGAACTGCAAGCACCAGAGCAGAGCAGAAACCACAGAAGAGGTACGAAGCAGTCAGATTTGGGATATATTTTCAAGGAAGAGCCAGTAGATAATATAAGACACAGGAGAGGTATTTAACTCCAAGATTTGGGCCTAGGCAGCTAGAAAAATGGGACAGCCGTTCACTGAGACGGGGAGATGAGCAGAAAGATGGGATGAGAGACTGGAGGAGGCAAAGAGCTCTATTGCAGCCCCCTTAAACACAAGAGACCTTTGGCCATCCACGTCTCCCTTACTCTTTTCTCCCTGTAGTCATCCTGTAGCACAGAGTTGCTTTACCCTGTCTGACACCCGGGCCAGTGGTACAGGTACGCAGTCTGCATGGTCTGCCAGGTCCCCGCTCTCCAAACGATCCCATTCTTCTTTTAATGCTCTGCTGTCCCTGTCTTGAAACTCCTAGTAATTTTCTCCTTGACCCTGCGCTTTGTAGGTGGAATCCTATGGGGAGATGGTGCCTGCATGGGAGCAGCAGAGGTGCCCCAGGCAGTCGCCCCCGCTCCCAGGCATAAAAGGTAGCAGCTAGGCCTCTGAGCCATGGGCCCCGCAGCCCCAAGCACGTGTGCCTCCCCCAGAGCAGCATGGAGTCCCACTGCAGAGGAGCCGGGCTAGGACTTGGCCAAGGGAGAGGGGGGTGGGCTGGCCCTGAGCCCCAGCAATAGAGCAGGTGGCTGCGGGAGGAAGCAGGGCTCTGCCCAAAGGCCATGGTGAGGCCCTTGCTGGGAGGCCGGCTGGCCCATCGCTCTCCAGAGCCCACCCCTGTAGGAGCCGCACAGATTCTAACTTCCGGGGCCTGAGCACCAGGACCGGAACTGCGCCTCTTAGGCAGGGACCTTTGCCAGTCAACTACCACAAAACAGAAGTATACACATGGTTTTGCAATGAAGACACCCAGGTTATTCTAAATCTTCAGAGAAACCAGTTTTCAAAACGGATGCAACATCGCAAAACAAATGTCCACAGACTTAGAAATTATAATGTAAAGATCATCAGGTCTGAAAGAAGAGTCCTATTTTCAGATAACGCTTCAGACAAACCAATTATTAATGAGGACGACAATTTTAAAATTAACGGCTGCTATGTTGAAGCCAAACAGGCATTTTGAATTACTCACAAACTCACTCAGTTTCTTACACTACCCCCATGTGCTACAGGAACCATCAGAAGAAGCATTAAAATGTTACTGCATACATTTACACTTAAAATTAAACTCAGGCTTACACAAAACAGATGTATAGGAAGGGTTAAATCCTTTCAGAAAACATTGTTCTGTGAGAATCATTAGCTCTAGATGTACTAAAAATTGTATTTTGAAAGAATTATCAAAGTGTAGATCAGTGCTGTTTGAACTACAAAATAATCTTAATAACTCCAATAACAGTAATGTCAACAGTAAAACAGCTTCTCAAAATTGAAAATGAATGGGGTGCCTGGGTGCCTCAGTGGGTTAAGCCTCTGCCTTCGGCTCAGGGTTCTGGGATCGAGCCCCGAATCAGGCTCCCTGCTCAGCGGGTTGCCTGCTTCCTCCTCTCTCTCTGCCTGCCTCTCTGCCTACTTGTGATCTCTCTCTCTGCCATATAAATAAAATCTTTAAAAAAAATTGAAAATGATCAAAAATTATTTGCGGTCTTGCATTTGTCAAGAGCAACTGATGTCTTTTTGTATCATTTGCAAATAAAGTTACCAAAAGTACAAATTTTGAGAAACCAATAAATTTGCAGAAAAGTGAACGAAAAGAAATCTTATGATCAATCAAGATCTCACATTAATAAAGTGTTATTATGTATTATATAAACTATAACACTGAAACAAAATTTTTGCTACTCACAAGCTTATGTGGTTTCTCATTTATAACTCTTAGCCCTATCACATTTTATAAGTAATAAATGGTTCTAATGGAAAATGCTTTATATTTTAGTAACTATGATAGCACTTTTCTCCTGGTTTTTACACAAAAGGCTCCTATCTAACAAAGCCTGGCCAAGCTTTTGCTGGGTCTCAGTGTACTCTGACCAAAAGCATGCTTAGACTCTCCACATTGTCCACAAACCAACAAGGGAGGGCCCGGAACAGGCCTTTGTCTGCAGGTGTCTGCCTACATGAGCATTGACTGAGTGCTGAGCAAACTTAGGGATATTCTGGCTTCTATCCCTGGCAATGCCAGGACGCTTAGAGTAGGGGGTTGATTGAGGATGGAGGCTAAAAGACACAACGAATTGTCACACATAGTTTAGCTACGACCACCTTCATCATCGAGTATGGATATCCTTTCTATGCAAAAGTGGTTTTCCTCAAGAGCATGGTGGTGGTAACTCAGCTCCCTCTCTCGTCCAACCCCATAGCTGGGTCCCAGGGTTAAAGTAAAGAGAGCAAAGTAAAAGCCATTACAGCTACTTGGCTGAAGTGTGTAATTGGAGCCCCAGCACACTAGGTTAGGGCACCTTTAACAGAGTATGGCATGAGGAAAATACAGACAACCACACAGTGGGAGACAGCAAGGGGCACAGGCCTCCATGCACTTTCATCCACCCGCAGCCTGTTCTCCAATCAGCAGCCAGAGGAGTCTCTAAAAAACAAAAAATTCTTCATAGAACCTTTCGGATTCATCTAAAGATATGGTTGTTTTAAGATAAGATCTTGAGATGAAAGCCAAGCTTAGGGCACAGACATGTCCACTGAAATCCTATGCAGAAGACATTGAGGGAAATTATTCTTACTCCCAGAAAAGATGAAGAAACAGGTGTGCCATCCCAAATCATCAGTAGAGTGTCCAACGCCGTGGATGTTTAGTGCAAGGGCAGGACCAAGGCAGCACAGGTAGCAGCTGGTAGCCAGGATTCAGAGGAGGCCAGAAGAGCCAGAGTTCCCTTGTCAGTTGATGGAAATCCCTGGAAGACTGTTGGACCTGTACGTACCATAGAACGGAGGTGTTCAAATAAATCTCATCTAGATCTCAAGGAATAGGGAGTTCCCGGTTTACATCTGAGATAAGGTTGAATGACTGTAGTGAATGAATGAATGAATGAATGAATGAATGAATGAATGAGTGAGTTAGAGGTGTCAGTTACTTTGAAGTGAGAATGGAGGATTTTAGCATTTTATAGACCTCAGTAATCATCGAGGAGGAGGATGCCTGAGTATCCTACACTCCAAAGTGTATCCATTCGATTAGAAATACCTCCTGATAATACTTCTAGTCCAGTTAGCACTAGATTTCTCATTTTTATGAATCTAAAACCTTGAGGTCAACCTTATTTGACCTTCCTGTCATACCCCACATCCACGTTGTCAGTAAATCCTCATGAGTCTACTTTCAAGACATATCCAGAACCCAACCACTTCTCACTAGTCCACTGCTATCCCCTCAGTCCAAGCCCCTCAGTCTGTTGCCTGGATTATTGCAGTAGCTTCTTTACTGATCTCCCTGCTTCCGCGCATATCTCCCTTGAAATTGTTCTCTACCTTTTTAAAAGTGCTCAGGTCATACCAGTTCTGCTCAAGACCTTCAGTTGTTTCCATACCTTGGCTGCTCTGGATAATGCCACTATGAAGACGGGAGTACAGATGTCTCTTCCAGATAATTCTTTCATTTCCTTTGGGTAAAAATCTGGAAGCCTGATTTCTGGATCATATAATATTCCTATTTTTCATTTCTTGAGACATCTCCATACTGTTTTCCATAGTGGCTGCACTGGTTGACCCCGATGGTGTGCTAACATGAAGGAGGAAAACTTTCACGATGTATACAGGTACGAAACATGTTGTAGGCTTTAAATATCTCACAATTTTACTTGTCACCAACACCTCAATAAAGCTAAGGGGGGAAGAAAACTTTCATTAGCTTCTCATCTCGCTCAAAGGGAAAGTTCCAGACCTCACAATGGCCCACAGAGCCCTGCGTGATATGCCCGCTCTAGCCCCACCCCTCCACCTCACCTACAGCCATCTCTGCTTAGCTACACTGGCTTCCTTGCTTTTCCTGCATGTGTCTCAGGTAATGGCCATAGGTGTCTCCTCTGCCTGGAACATTGTTCTCCCAAATAACTACATAACTTCCTCCCTTGCTTGCTTGCTTTAAGACTTTGTGCAAATGTCACTCTCTCTGAAGCCTTCTCTGGGCACCCTTTACAACTGTGAAGCTGCCAACCACCTGTGACTTAAGATCTGACATAAGATATATTTCACTTTATTTATTATCTGTCTCTTCCCAACAGAGTGAAAGCCCCATGGGAACAGGGATTTTTTTCTATTTTATCAGAAGTATATCCCTAGCTCCACTCACAGTTCTTGACCCTAGTAGGTGCTCAATAAATAAATAAATTCATTGGTCATTCTAGCTCTTATTTGAGGCCATTTCTCTTCGCAAACCTACATTTATTTACAACCCTTTTCACATCCACCCTGTCCTGGCAGCTGACAGTGGCATGAAAAGTAAACTGTGCTTGGAAAAACACAGTCCATCATCAGAACCCTTGGAGGCATTGCTAGGGCAACAGACATTATGTTTTAGCTAGTTTGGACTCAATTGCTTCCTCTCCTAATTCAAAGATCTGGAGCTGAGCTTATTGGCAGAAAACAAGTTGACTCAGGCCACCCAGGAATTAGAGGAGGGACCTTTGATAGGCCCCCCTGAGAAGTCTAACAACCCTCTCCGCAAACCAGTTGGACTCTGGCAAAATCCCCAGAATTCTGGGACGCTATGCCTCAGCACAGGAAGAACTAATCCTCCTTTCTGGGTCTGCTGACTGGCCATTCCCCACAGAGAAGTCTCTCTCCATAAACAGAGCCATGACTCCCAAACCAGACCAGTACCCCTGCACTGCTTAGGATATTTATGTTCATCCCCTGCCCACTGCTGTTGAGATAGAAACCATGAGATCTTAGATTAGCATCTGTCCATGAACCACAATAATTACAAGTTGCCTTTTGATAATGCTTTCTGTAAGGATACTCTCTACTGAGGGACGTACTACAACAGGTGAGCTAACCTTACCTGCCCCAGTCTGTGTGCTGACATGGGGTGTGCCTACCAATCCACAACAATTCTTCCTTATTCTAACTCACCAAGACAATAGAAAGATTACTCAAGAAGATTTGCTGCCTTGACAGGATAGATTTCACCACATCCTATGGCCAGAATTGTATCTTCCCAAATTCATGTGTTGGGAAGTCCCAACCCCCTTACCTCAGAATGTAACTGTGGAGATAAATGTCTTAAACAGGTGATTCAGTTAAAATGAGGCTCTTTGGTGAGGCCCTAATCCAACATGACTGGTGACCTTAAGAAGAGGAAGGGGTGTGTGCACACAGGGGCAATCATGTGAGGACACAGGAAGGAGACCATCTATAAGCCAAGAGTGAAGCCTCAGAGGAAACCAGCCCTTCTGGCATCTTGCTCTTGGTCTTCCAGCCTCCAGACCTGTGAGGAAATAAATTTTTGTTGTTAAATCCCTCTGGCTTGTGGTGTTCTATTATGGCAGCCCTAGCAAACTAATACATGACGTTATTTCTCATGCTCTATTTCTGTTCCTACCCTATCTATCAAAATCCTGAAATGCTAAAAATTCTGAAGATGTGAGCACCTTCCAATGCAAATGCATTCAGGTACCTTCTGCAAAGTTCTTGTCAATGCCTTTAAAAATGACAGTCCACAAAATGATTCCTATGGCAATGGTGAGGCAGTTTTTAAAATAAATTTCCATGGTGATATAGAGCAACTTAAGGACAACCATGTAGGTGACTTGTAGGGAAAAAAAGCTGACCAGAATCTTGCTCTTAATTTGGTTAGTATACCAGAGTTGACTGAAAACAAGAATGCTGACTTTCACCATTAAAGCTCATTGAAATACATAAACCAAACTGCACATGTATTACTTGACAGAGTTTTCTGTCATTAGTGCCTTAAATACCACTACTTCTTTCTGAGGTATGTTGTTCCCACTCACAAAATACTGTGGAAGACATATTAGCAATTGGAGATCAGAATTGAGCTGGGAGTGTGGCATCAGATCAAAAGAAGGTGGTAGAAAGTCACCGAGGAATTTTTCCAGGTCATGGTCCCTGCGCCAGCAGAGAGCTTCTCTCCAGGCAACAGAAAGCTGGTGTTTCCAGAGAGCATCTCTCTCACATGGAGAGTGCCAGGGACACACTGCCAACTTTGCATTCTCCAAGCTGATCTTGCCTCTTCCTGTTCACCTACTCTTTATCCAAACAGGAAACAAAGAGATTAATTAGATTTCCTTTTTCTAACGACAAATCACATTTGAGTTGGAGTTTTTGCTGTTCTCAACGTCTTTGAGCCCTCATTTAGTTTCTTGCTTTACTCTCAGAGACAGCAATAAAATAAGTGGATTTTATTAGGTAAATGCTGAGGGCAGCCATTTCTCCAGGTTTTAGGGAGCACATTTTTACTACAATCTCATGAATGGACAGTAATACCTGGTTTTTAGTAGGGAAAAAAAATGTTCTAGGCACTATTGTTTATTTGATCCCCCTTTTGCAATTCATAGTGATGCCACAGCCCAAACCGAAGCTGCCTTTTGCTGCTCTTCCCCTGCTTTGTGCCCCGCTGCGTGTGTATTCAGACTCTGAGGCCCAGTCTGCTCATGGCGGCCAACATCCCTCTCAAGTAAGTAGGACAATAGAAGTAACAAAAAGTTCAAGGGATCTAGTCAGAATTTGTTCGGTTGCAAGAAATACCCAAACTAGCTTGAATAAAAAGACTTCTTAACAAAGATACACAGCCTGTGGGAAATCGAAGCTATCAGGTCCACACCTTACCCAGGCAAAGCATCTCCACTTTGGTGCCCCTGTGGGGGTGGGAGGGAGGGACAGTTGTAAGAACAGGGTTTTCCCAGCACTGCAGCAATGGACCCAACCTCTGTGAGATCTTGTGTAAAACATACTTCAAAGTTACTTGGGGGTGTAAGAAGAAAAGAAAATCGTTACAATATATCTGTATGTGATTTCTGTTTAATTATAAAAAGCACTCTATGGTGCCTCAGGATGAGACAGTGTTTTGATTGCATAGACCTCCCTCTGTTCATCTTTCCTGTTCTTTCTCCCACAACTGTTGGAAGATTGATTAATAAGAGTCTCTCACAGAGCTTTCGAGCAATCTTTCTGTGTCGCCCCCTCATCTGTGTCTCCGCCATTCCTCTTTGTACCTCCCTTCTATTCTTCCCCTCTCGCTCCTGCTCCTCCAGCTGGCTTTCTCGTTGGACAATGTCTACACCTTCTCCCCTAACTGGAACTTGGCACATGGCCTTGGCATCCCTTCATGGAGCCACAAAACTTATTCTGCAGGGTCTTTCAGGGCAAAACTAGTTGTCTCTGTTACTCTCAAGCCAAATTACCAGAGGGAGAATCTGATGGCCAGCAGGTAGCTGAATAGGTCTGGATCTGGAGTCCCCCACGGTGTAATCAGCACCGAAGAAGGAAGGTGGCCACTTGCTAGCCATATAGGATGGGGCACAAGAAGCCAGGAGGGAATGTTGGGTGGCAGCAAACAGACCAACACATTCTCTAATTCCAAGGCTCCCGGCTCTCTCTGGAGATACCTGCCCTGAAAGCCAGGGCTTCTGACACCCATTCAATGCTGCATCCACTACAACATTTGCAGGGAATATACAAACAGTAGAGTTCCCCCATCCAGAAATAGACCCACATCTATGCTGTCACTTGCTTTATGACATAAGTGCTACCGTACTGCAGTGAGAAAGGATGGCCTTTGCAATAAATAGTGCTGGAACAACTGGATATTCATATGGTTGGGGAGGGAAAGGAAGAAACCTGACCCCTACCTTGGGTCACACTCAAAAGCGAATTTGAGATACATCATGTAAATGCATCAGGTAAATGATAAACCTTCTAGAAGATACGCAGAAGAATATTTTCTTGACCTATGCATAGGCAAAGATTTCTTCAACAGTACACCAAAAAGTAACTGTGAAGATAAAAAAAAAAAGTTTTTTAATACATTGGGACTCAATAAAATTAACAACTTCTGTTCTTCAGTATCAATATAGAAAACAGACAAGCCACAGGATGGTAGAAAATATTTGTAATATATAATACAGTGAAGGACTCATATCAAAAATATATTTTAAAAAATACTTACTGTCAATAAGTAAAAGACAATCAACCCAAAATAAAAATGGGCCATGTAAAGGATCTTCTCATAAAAGAAAAAAGTATTCAGTCACCGTATAAGCTTATTGACACAGTAATGAATCATGTATAGTCTTTAAAAGACTTATGGTATCACAATTTGGGGGGATCATAAAATCACTTGTCAAGGAATCCACATATTCTCGGGGCACCTGGGTGGCTCAGTCAGTTAACCATCTGTTTCTTGATCTCAGCTCAGGTGTTGATCTCAAGGTTGTGAGTTCAAGTCCTATGTTAGGCTCCATGCTGGGGTCCGGAGCCTACTTAAAAAAAAAAAGAAGAAGAAGAAAGACAATCCATATGTTGTCTTATATGGCAGTGGAAAATACCGATATTCTGGGTGGTCTTACTTTTTCTCACAAGCTACCTTTAAACCACTCTAGAAATCTGTCGGGTTAGGAAAAATGAAGAAGGCAAACAGTTTTTATCTTCTCCATTCTGACACACACACACACACACACACACACACACACACACACACACCCCTGACGGGATTTCTAAAAGGAAAGAATAGAAAGGATTGTCTGTGCTATTTAACCCTGTGGGCAATGGCTTCTCCGGTGGGCAATGCAATCACAATGCAAGTGCTTCCCACACTTGGTCTCCTGTTTGCTAGGAAAACAAGAAAAACGATGGGAACACGGGGAAGATAAATCTTGAGCAGAACTCTGCTCCAAACAAATGTAATAGAAACAGCCGTCAGTTCCGGACCAAAGGGGAAAAGAGAGGTTGGTGTATACACTGAGATAAAGTCTAGGAAGCACAAGGTCTTATCTGGAAGCGATGTGTAGAAGAGCAGAAATAAACTCGAGCAGACAGAAGCACTTGGGTCTGAATGACAGCTTGCCTTTATCCTTCGGGCCCTCGCGCTGACCTTGCAGAAAACTAGATTTGCACCTAAGGGGAAAGTCTGCCTAAGGTTTCTTAGCCATTATTTATTTTTAAAAATATTACAAAAGAAAATAATAACACTTTAAAGAAGGGAGCAAAAAGATTAGGGAATAGAAAGAAATTTCCCACTATTTCTCAAAGCCTGGTTCTACGGTGAATGGGTGATTTGGCCTGGGGTGAGCTCCCCAGTGTTGCTGGGCCTTGTGTGCCTCACTTGCAAAACAGAAGAATACACTTAGACTTAGACCAGTTCTATCAGCCCTCTCTGCCCTAACGTTAAATTGCATTCAGTACTGTCTCTTTAAAGAACTTTTAAAAAATGTGTGATGAAGTTTTAGAAAGATGTTCACCAAATATGCTTTCAAAACAAAGCTTGGTGCTTAAAGGGGCCAGTTCATGTGGCCCCACAGTTAATGTGATATTTTACTCACTTGAGCATCTCCTCTGAGCTGGTTTCGTTTGGGGACTCTTCCTCTCTACATAGGGACTCTTCCAAATGCTGCTTCCTTGATTATCATCAGCCTCAACTCAGAACATCAATCAACCTTGTTTTATCTCTTTTCCTGCAAGGTCTCAGGATCCCCAAATTGAAGGCCACTAGAAGAGCAATTATCTATTCAGATAGCTCTTACCTATCCACATGGAGAAGAGATCATAATCATGGCCATAGCTCCCTCCCTTTGAGTCCCGGAACATGGAAACATACCAGCAACAAGGGCAGGCGGCTCACCCCTCAGCACCCCTACCCGATCTCCACCGCGTCTCCAAGGCCGACCCCGTGAAATCTGAAAACCCATGAGCATCACATCACGCATAAAAGACAAGGTGGATTTTTTTTTTTCTGCATTTACTTTATGCTGGATCTTGAGGTTTTGCTGCCCTAAAGTTTAGATCAGATCTTTAAAATGTCTCAAACAGAAGCCGTTCACAGTTCATGAATTTATCACAAAGGGTTTTAACTTTATTAAATCAATCCAACAAGTTTCTGGCTGAATATGTGGGTTGTTTTTGGTTTTTTTGTTTGTTTGTTTGTTTGTTTTTAATGAAATCACCTTTTCTCCTGGACAGCTTGGCTGAAGATGGGATCACTAGCTGTAGTTTGTCATTCAAATTGGCCAGGAAGACATGTGACAGAAGTCCACTAGGCTAAGAGAGTTAAAAATCCTCTCTTCATCCTAGAACGTTCTTTCTTTTAGCCGGAAACCAGCAGGAAAACATAAGACAAAATGCTGTGACCACAGTTGACCTTGAAAATAGTGACTTGGTCTCAGTGGCCATTGATTACAATCTTCAACAGAGCTCATAAATATGAAGGAAAATGGCAGCATTGAACACCACCTTATTTTCAGACACCCTGCTCTTGTCTTTTTATCCTTTTTCCGATTCTGAAGTTTGTACTCATAATCCCTAACCACAGCCACAAAATAGCATTTTTAAAAATGTAATTCCCAGAACGTGACCCACGAACAACCATCATCAAAAAATTCACTGGAGGTTGGGGGGTGGGGGGTTGGGAGTGTGATCCTCTCTGCAGTGCAGTTTCCTGGGCCCAACCTCAGAGCTACCAAGTCAGAATCTCTGGAAATGGAACTTGGTGATATGTGCTTTTAACAAATGTCCTTAGTGATTCTAAAACACAGGGAATTTGAGAACCCTTTATCCAGCTTCCCTGGCTTAAACCAAATTCAAGGTCTCACTGTTCAATTTTAACAGCTACAGGAAGACAACAGAAAGAAGTCTTTGGATTTCTGATGTAGTCGAGGACAAAGCAGAGGAGAATTTCTGGTTGACCAGTGTGGAGTCCCACATAGGTGATGGGAATGCTCTGGGGGGATCGTCCTTGGATGGTGGTATGCTGTGTTGGCCATGTGATGTTTGAGATGCTCACTAGACACAAAAATGTAGACATCAACTAAATAGTTGAATAGGATTTTAGAGTTTGGGAGACTGGTGATAACAAGGAATCATTCACTTGTCCAAACCCACAGAACCTCTAACACCGAGAGTGAACTGTGATATAGGCTCTGATTCTGGACTCTGATGAGTCAATGTGGGCTCATCAGTGGTAGAAGAGGTACCATCTGGTAGAGATGGGGATGATGGGAGGGCTGTGGGGAGGCAGGGAGTATATGTGAAGTGTCTGTACCTTTCCCTCAATATTTCTGTGAACCTGAAACCACTCTGAAAAATAAAGTCTATTTACAGCAAAACAAAACAAAATACTAACCTATAACCTGGGACACCACCACCTTGATGCTGGCCACCAAGCCTTTAGAAAAGATTAAATGGCCACAGCTTGTTCTATGATATGGGGTATAAATGTGTGTGTGTGTGTGTGTGTGTGTGTGTGTGTGTGTGTGTGTGTGTGTTTGCTTTTCATGTGCACGATGCTTACCTGGGGATCTTGTTAAAATGCAGATTCTGATTCAAGGAGTCTAGGGTGGATCACGACATTAGGCAATTCCCACAAACTCCTGGGTGTTCCTGGTGCTGCTGATCTGTGGCCCACACTTTGAGCAGGAAGGGCATAGAGCTTTAGATCCATTCTGGAGTTCTCCATCAGTCTCACGACTGAAGGATCTGGTCTCTGACCTCTATTAACCAGTGTATCATCTTATTGACATGACTACATCTGGAACATGATGGTGATTGACCTGGGAACAAGCTCTTCAGGAGCTAGCAGCATTCCAAAATAGTGCTTGGGGTTTGGGAGTTAGAAGTTTGGCTTCATGTCCCATTTTCACTGCCTATTTCCTGTGAATGACCTTGGGCAGAATACGTAATAACCTATGACTCAGTTTTTTCATCTGTAACAAGGGTACACTAATACCTAACCCTCCAAGTTGTTGGCAGAATCAGGTAAAGAGATGAAAACTAAAAACACTCCAAATTACAAGTGCAGCACCACTTCACAAATGATAGAGAGTGCAGGCTCCAAAATTCAACAGAGACATCATTTCCCAGGTGTGGGACTTTCGATAAGTCCCATAATCTCTCTGGGCTTCAGTTCCCTTGTCTGTACAAAAGACCCATCTCAAGGAGTTATGAGAATTAAATCAGATCATGTGCAATGCAAAGCCCATAACTTATGTGTTTTAAAAATTAGTTAAGATTAGAGGTGCTTGGGTGGCTCAGTGGCTTAAAGCCTCTGCCTTAGGGTCAGGTCATGATCTCAGGGTCCTGGGATTGAGCCCTGCATCGCATTGGGCTCCCTGCTCAGCGGGGAGCCTGCTTCCTCCTCTCTCTATCCCTGCCTCTCTGCCTACTTGTGATCTCTCTCTCTCTGTGTCAAATAAATAAATAAAATCTTTAAGAAAAAATAGTTAAGATTATTTAAAGATATTTTTAATTTCACTACAAGTGTTGGGGTGCATTTTGATTTTTTTTAGTGAAAATATGTACTGTATTCATAAATCAGATTAATAAATGCTGTTCCTCATATGACAACATTCCTTGGGTCGACCTAATGTCTAAACCCAGTTAAGACATGGATCTCCTGAAAAAGACCATTGAGAGTGATCAATGGTAGGAATCTGGGCAGAGGGGGTGTTGTGGGCTGAACTGTGCACCCCCTAAATTCATACGCTGAAGCCCTAACAGTACTTCAGAATGTAACAAGTTTAGAAATCAGCACTTAAGAGAGAGTGATTAAGTGAAAATGATGCCATTAGGTGGGGTCTTAATCCAATATGGTTGGTGTCCTTCTAAGAAGAGGAAGAGACTCCAGAGGTCTACAGACAGGGGACAACCCTGTAAAGACAGACAGAAGATAGCCATCTGCAAGCCAAAGAGGGAGGGCCTTATAATAAAAAAATCAACCCTGTTGACAAATTGGTCTTGGACATCCAGCCTTCAAAAGTGTAAGAAAATAACTGTGGTATTTATTTATTGCAGGTACCTCAGCCTGTGGTATTTTGTTCTAGGAGTCTCAGCACACTGATGGAAGGAAACTCTAGGGCAAAAGGAGCTTTTGTCAGGAACAAACCATACTCCACAAATATGCTATTTTCCAGGAGTGTCCTGATTCCACATAATTATTATTACAGTCACCAAATATATTTAATGCACAGTTACAACACATCATTCTTGGGGCACCTGGGTGGCTCCGTTGCCTGAGTGTCCAATGCTTGGTCTCAGCTCGGTCTTGTTCTCAGGGGCATGAGCTCAGGCCCGGTGTTGGGCTCCACACTGGGCATGGAGCCCACTTACAAAACAAACAAAAGGTTGGAAGTAGGGAATAATTAGACGTCCCGCTTGCCCGAGGGGCGGGATGATGACTGATGGAGGCTCTTGGGGGAGGAATAAGATTTTGCCCATCCATTCAAGAGACAGCAGTGTGATTACCTCAATAGAGTTTATGAAGCACATAAATCCTGTAGTGAAAGGGATGAATCATGCGGAACAGAGACTAAAGGCAGGAAGTCACAGACATGATACTACTTCAGGGAAACAGCTCCCGTTTGTGATTGCTCTATACTTTACACCCATTCTTTTGCTTAATTGTCCTAATGCTTTCAAGGGGCAATGGGGAGGGAGGAAGCGTTGCCCCGGTTTGGGAAGACAGATGTGACTATGACCATCCAAGCTGCACGCTTGTCAAGTTGCTTAACCAGGCGGTCTCTCCATTCTTCCATTCACAAATGGGGTGACAGGAAGGCCTATGGAGGGATGACTGGGTTGGTTTAAGTGTCTGCCTTCCAGTCAGGTCATGATCCCAGGGTCCTGGAATGGTGTCCAGCATCGGGCTCCTCATTCAGCAGGGAGTCTGCTTCTCCCTCTGCCTGCCGCTCCCCTGCTCATGCTCTCTCTCTCTCTCTCTCTCTGACAAATAAAATCTTAAAAAAAAAATTGTCTTATTCTCATACTTTCACATGAGTAACTTTTCATGGGAACCACTTTCTGAATCTATTTGTCAGACTGCTCTATGAATTTAATTCATACTCCGGTCTCCCCTCCTGTAGCTGGCAGGTGCCCATGAGGCTCCTGCGAAGCTACCGCATGTGGGGATCGCTGTCACCTGGCACTCCTGGGGAACCCTGCAGCTCGGTGAGTGCGGGCAGAATAATGGCCCCTCGAAGGTGTCCACGTCCTAATCCCTGGAACCTGTGAACCTGGCAAAAGAGAGCTTGCAGGTGTGATTAAACCGAGGCTCTTGAGCTGGTCCTGGATTATTCAGGTGGACCCCATGTCATGACAGGGATTCTTATAAGAAGGAAGCAGGAGGGTCAGGGTGAGGAGTAGGGAAGTGATGGCGGAAGCAAGCAGTTAGCACGTTGTGGAAAAGGGGTCATGAGCCCTGGAATGCAGAAAAAGGCAAGGCAGCGTTCTTCCCTGAAGCTTCCAGAGCAACACGACGCCGCTGATACCTTGATTTTAGACTTCTGACCTTCAGCACTGTGAGGGACTAAGTTTGTGTTATTTTAAGCCTACAAGTGTGATTATCCGTGGCGGCGGCAATGGGAAATGAACACAAGGAGTTATCACTCTGGTTTGCAGAGGTGGCCGGTTCCGAGGAGCAGGCTGTGTCCCCAGTGAATGACAATGAGAGTCGTCCAGGGCTAAGAGATTCATGAGGAGCTGAGGCAGGCATGCTGACTGGCGGAGTATCCATGCCCCCCCCCCGCTTGCTGCCAGCTGTCCACTGCAGAGCTGGGCAGTGCCAGCCAGCGCCCCATCTCTGTCTGGGCACCTCCCCGACCTGTAGCCCGTCTTCGCGCCCCAGGCTTTCCTGCCCTGCACCCAGGCATGAGCAGGCAGGACTGGAGCAAGGTCTTAGAGGCCTGGACTATACAGGCTCTCCCCTTTTGTTCCTGGATCACAGGAGTCCTGAGGGAAGGGGTCTGGGCAGCTGGGTGCAGCAGGGGACCGTGAAGGGACATTGAGGGACCTGGGAGAGTAGCTATGGAAATATTTTAGTATTTTAGCCTCTTTGGCAGCCTCACTCCCATGACCTGCTTATGATCCACCCTGGCCACACTCCCTGTGGGGTTTTGTCCTTGGTCTCTCCCAGAGACAGAGCCCCAGCAGGCGGGAGATGGGGCCAGGATGGATGGGGTGTGCAACCCATGGATACTCACACCTGCAGCTCCGCCAAGCCTGGCAGCGAATGACAGCCCAGCCGTGGGTCCCGCGTCACACTCTAGTCCCCAAGAGAGGAGGACATGGCAAGGGATCAGGTACTGGAGCCAGAACTCAGGCAGGGGAGCCAGAGAGGCCCCCGTGACGGAAAGAACTGGAAAGAACTTCGCCGTCACCAACCAGTTGGTAGCAGATCTGAAACACAGCTTTTCCTGTGGCACGGTCCTGCTCTCCCAATACCATGTTGCTCTTTGAAATAACAGTGACGGAAAACCCCAGCACAAGACCCACAGTCCTGGGCCCCCGAGGCAAGGAAGAAGGACAACAGCCTTTGCCCACACACCAGCTGTTTGCAGTCATCAGTCTGCAGCTGCTCTTCCTGGTGGAACCCAGATGACCTTCTGCCTGCTGACACTGGAGGAACGTGCTGGAGAGAGGCCAGGGGAAGGCGGTGGGAACAGGAATGCTTGCAGCTCATGCAGCACTGAAGAACCCAGACCTCCATCAGTGTTTCTGCCCCAAAATGTTTTTGGTCTCTTTGAAAATGACTCATTCGTCCGATAAATGCATTAGGGAAATTGTATGTGACAGGAGGTAAAGGCAGGACCAGAACAGCTTGAGCGAGGCTTGAGGACTCCCTACTCGCTCTCCCCACCTCTTTCTATCTCGCTCTGTGCTTGATCAGTCTCTCCCGCCCCACCCCTTCTCTGCTGAATCATGCAACTCTAGGGAGCTATACTATTCGTAAAAAATTCAAAACAACAACACTTTTCAATAGCGACGAACATTCACAATGTTCAACATTCATCTTGAATCTGTTTCCCTTCGTAGAGGTCATGTACACATCGATCCCCACACCTGTATCAGCCGGATCCCTGTGTGATCCTCAGCGCCACGCTGCCTGTGGGGACTTCCGGACTGGAGATCTTCAGCTGACTGCCAAATCAGGAAGGCGTTAGCCTGCCAGATGTATCCCCTTCTGAAAGCTAGATGTACTGAGAGTGGGGGGAGCCTTAATCCTCACATCGGCTGCCTGCCGGTGGGCAACAGTATTTCATTCACACTGTGAAATGAACTAAGAAGATTATTTGGGTATTTTCAATCATTTCAGGTTGGGACTTGGGTCTTAGATCAGCTCCAGTCCTGCCCACAAGGGAGCTCGCTCTGCCTCTTAAACTTAGAGGCTCCCAAAGCATTTTGCATTGTCATAGTTCACGTGTATGGAGCACTCAGCATTGATGTCTGGGGAGTCAATGAATGCTCCCTCCTTCCTTCCTGCTCCAGAGCTTGGGACTACCTGAGCAGAGGGACACGGCAGATGAGAGGTGGAGACCAGAAGGCAGTCCTAGTCCTGATGAAGTGAGCATAGAACAAGGCTTTAGATCATATACAAGTCAGCGAGCGTAGATGCTGATCCCTGAATTGGACTGGATCGCCAATTACAGACAGTGCTCCCACAACCACAGACCCCTCCCCCTGAGTGCAGAGCTAGTCCCCCTTCACCTACCATACCCAGAGACAGACCACAGGACACCCGTCTGTGGTCTGGCTTTTTCAAAGGAGAGTGACTGAGGCATTGGGCCCATTTCTTCTCCCAGACTCTATATTGGAGAAGTCACTGCTCTTCCCCGTGGGGAGAAAGAAGAGACTGAGGAAAGACTCCAGCCGTGTTGCCCGAAGGTCTCTTCACCTGGAGATACAAGGAGTGATGTTCCCCCAACCTTTCTCGTCTCAGCGCTGTGCTAATCATTTCCTTAACAAGCACTAACTCATATAACCCTCAAAACAACCTTGTGAATCCAGCACTGCCACTTAACCAGATTTTGCAACCCTGGGAATTGACTCAGAGAGGTGCCCAAGATCACACAGCCAAAGAGCAGCAGAATTTGAACCCAGTCGGTCTGATGCCAGAGCAGCCAGGTTTAGACCACTTAATGGTCCTGCCTCCATCCATCAGTTTTCCTAACGTTCCTGGAGAAGAAAAATCACAAAGGTTACAGGCTGAAAGCAGTTACTTTGCCATTCCACTCTGAGAGAAACTCACGTACCTGTGCACAGGAAATCTATACCAGAATGTTGAAAGCACCTTTGTCAGTGAGTACAAGACCCAGAAACAGCCCAAGTGTGTGTTGGTGGAAGATTGGATAAATGAATGATAGTACCTCCCAAATGTGGCACAGGGTAGGGCAGTGAAAGGCACTAGCACATGCAAAGATGAATAGATCTCAAGAACTTAATGGTGGGAGCGAAACAAGCAAGAACAAGAGTATGGTTCCATTTAACCGAAGCTTAAAAACATTTAAAACTCAAATATACCTTGTTTAGAGACACAATCATAGGTGATAAAGCTATAAGGAAAAGCAAAGGCAAAGGAAGGAAGGAAGGAAGGAAGGAAGGAAGGAAGGAAGGAAGGAAGGAATTCAGAAAGAAAGAAAAGAAGGAGAGAAAGAGAAAGAAAGATTAAGAAAGAAAAGAAGGAAAGAAAGAGAGGAATTAAGAAAGAAAAGAAGGAAGGGAAGAAAGGGAAAGAAGGGAAGGAAGGGAGAAAGAAGGAAGGAAGGAAGGAAAGGAGGAAGGAAGGAAGGAAGGAAGAAAAGAAGGAAGGAAGGAAGGAAGGAAAAAGGGAGGAAGGGAGGGACCGACTCCATTTGTAAAGTGGGCCTAAAAGTCACACCTATCTGTCAGGATTGATGTGTCTTGAAAATGGTAATGCATATAAAGCACTTCAATCAGTCCTTTGTAAAGACAGAGTAAAGACTCAATAACCACTGAGTTACTATCGGCCTAGAAATGAAGAATCATTTCAGATAGTTTCACTTTCAGGGCACTAACAGAGTAGATGCTTCACAACTTTAAGTTCTTTTGTGTCGAACGTGGGGTATGTTCCATGGTTTTTCTGAATTAGGAATGAAGGAAAGGGAAAGTCTGGATGCGCGGCCATTGGAAGATTGGCTGCAGTTGTGACACATGTGAAGAATGGAATCTGGAAACCCTTGGGTCACAGGCGTCCGCCTGTCAGAGGCTCTATTTATGTCACCTTCCACCCGCCTCCAGTCTCTTTTGAGCCTGGGTTTTCAGGGATTGAATTGCTCTCAGGTTCCTTCCCAAACTGCAGGGTCTCATGGGATCTTGTGGGATCTTCTTCCCATTAGGGGTCTTTATCTTTTTCCTCAACTGGCCTAAGCTAGGCATCTGCACCCTCCTGTTGACATTGGCCCAGACAAGACAGAATTGGACAGGCAAATACATTCTCCCACCAATGCTTTCAGCACCCACCCCCTTATTCCTTGAACTCTGTCCTCACTTGGTTTCCAAGATGGCAGGGGAGCAAGCTAGTGTTGAGTGAGAACAAAGATTCTGAAGCCTAACCATTCTGGGTCGAAATCCTAGGTCTGCCACAGGCTAACGGTGTAATCTTTGGTGCATGATTTCCTCTCTCTAAGCCTCTCTATGCCTCATCTGTAAAATGGGCATAATACCAACTTGATAACAATTTCATTGTTGTGAGAATCAAATCATATGATACATGAAAATATATCTGGCACAGTACCAGGCATACAGTAGGCAATCCAAAAATGCTAGCTATTCTTACAAGCTCCTAGACATTATCGGACTTGATGAGCGCCCTGTTGCTTTCATTGCCAGGCTGCCTCTTCCCTACCTTCACCATTAGGTTGGGGTTCATTTTCTCCCCCTGCTTTGCCCACTTACCTAGGGAACCGCACACAATCTCATGACTTCGCCGCCTACCACACACAACACACACACCGATGCTGCCCAAAGCTCTCTGTCCAATCTTGATTCTAGATTTGTATTTCCACCTATCTGTTTACCCTGTTGCCTTAGAACCTACCATGCTCCTCCTCCAATTCACGTCACCTCCTGTCTTCTCAAGCACACTTAATGAAGTCAATCTCCCAAGGTGGGAGCTGTGAAGACACCCGGCGTGGCTCACACTCCGTCACCAAGTCTCCCAGCCGCAGCCCCTGCCCAGCCCCCGCCTGCCTCGACGGTGGTCTGGTCCTCCAGACTGCACAGGCTGGTCGAAGGAAACAGCCTCCTCTTGTTGCCTCGTGCCATCCGACCCTGACTCTCTCATCTGCATTCTCTAGTTTCCATTCAATTTCTGTCCTTCAAAAACAAGCCAAGGACAGACTGCAACAACACTCAGAATGGGAAAGGAAACATCTTTTTTTTAAAGATTTTGTTTATTTATTCGAGAGAGAAAGAGAACATGAACAGAGGGAGAGGGAGAAGCAGGTTCCCTGCTGAGCAAGGAGCCCAAGGCTGGCCTCCATCCCAGGACCCTGGGATCATGACCCAAACCGAAAGCAGACACTTGAGGGACTGAGCCACCCAGGCACCCCAGAAAGTAAGCATCTTAACAAATATTTAACAGTGAAATATTGGGGGCATACAAGCAAAAAAGATACTTAATAATAATATTATTTGACACGGTTCTGGTTTTTATCATTTGCCATGGGTAAATTACCATTCTCCCAAATAGAATTAGTCGCTCTGTCCCCTAGGCCCCTCCTACAACTGTTTCAGCACTTTATGTGTTTGGTGACTCATCTGTCCCTCTCTGCCGAGCCTACATCATTGTCATCTTCATATTTCCAAAATCTGCTGTCATGCCAAACACATAGTCAGAGCTTGCTAACAAATAGAAAACAATCTTATAGTTGGCTTTCATGCTTCCCTTTAAAAACAAAGGCAATTGAATTTTTCTTTAAGTCACAGAATGACAATCTAATTTTTTGAAGTATCAGTTATTCTTAATAATTCAGAGGTGGATTTTTTTTTAATTCCTTGGCTAGGGCCAAGGAATGGGAAGGCAGATTTGACCTATAATAAATAACTCACTGTTGTGCTTTGAGTTTCAAAACAGCCTTTTATTAAGGAAGTAGGGAGCTCTTTTTTTAATTTAAATTCAATTCATTAACATATAATGTATTATTAGTTTCAGAGGGAGAGGTCAGTGATTCATCAGTCTTATACAGTATCCAGTGCTCATTACATCAGGTGCCCTCCTTAATGTCCATCACCCAGTTACCTCATCCCTCCACCCACCACCCCTCCAGCAACCCTCAGTTTGTTTCCTATGAGTAAGAGTCTCTTGTGGTTTGTCTCCCTCTCTGATTTCATCTTGCTTCATTTTTCCCTCCTTTCCCCTATGCTCCTCTGTTTTGTTTCTTAAATTCTACATATCAGTGAGACCATATGATAATTGTCTTTCCCTGCTTGACTTATTTCACTTAGCGTAATACCCTCTAGTTCCATCCACGTTGTTGCAAATGGCAAGATTTCATTTTTTGGTGGCTGCATAGCATTCCATTGTACATATATACCACATCTTCTTTATCCATTCATCTGTCGATGGACATCAGGCTTTTTCCATAGTTTGGCTATTATGGACATTGCTGCTATGTTCTTTCTGGAGCACGTGCTCCTTTGGATCACTGTATCTGTATTTTTGGGGTAAATACCCAGTAGTGCAATTGCTGGATTGTAGGGTAGCTCTATTTTCAACTTTTTGAGGAATGTCCATACTGTTTTCAAAAGTGGCTGCACCAGCTTGCATTCCCACCAACAGTGTAGGAGGGTTCTCCTTTCTCCACATCTTCTCTAACATCTGTCATTTCCTGACTTGTTAATTTTAGCTGTTCTGACCCGTGTGTGGTGGTATCACACTGTGGTTTTGTATTTTGGGGAGAAATTCTTAAAGGAACCAAAGCTTGAACGGTGGAGTAGACCAGAGAAAGAGACACTTGAGGGAAGCTCTTGCCCACCGGAAGGGGAAAGCCTTTCCATTGCCAGGAGACAGTTTTCCCACTTTGCACATCCAGCAACTCAATGTTACCATTGGGCACAGAACAAATGCTTTTGGGAGACCAGGCTTCACCCTAACTAAATTCATAAGAGATCCATACATAAAGCACAATGTCAGTTTGTTTTTTTAATAACTGATTCACTCGTTTAACAAGGAGATACAGCAAAAGATTAACACCAGCTGCAGAGTCACACCACCTGGGCATGAACCATTCACTAACTGTGTGACTGGGCCCACGAACTCAGTCAGCCTTTTTATTTAGTTCTTTAGCACAAGTCTAGGATGGTTTTCCCTGTCCTGTAGAGTCTCAATCTTCTATTCTGTCCCTGCATATAAAGCCCTTACATTAGCATTGAGGAAGAGGTCTGGACATATTAGCTACTGTTATCCTTTGGGCCAGGCTAGGAGCTGAAGTTGTGGATACCTGGTCCCTGTCCCCATGGTGCTTCCTGAATGCTGAACTAGAGCTCCGGGGTTTTTTGTTAACGCATTCTTCCCCTACAGACAATCGGTGGAAGCCAAATTAGCCTTTGCTATGCCCTTGGTAAATGGTATTCAAAGCCAGGAAAGTTGGTTGGACCATTGGTTCAAGTTGTCATGCTCTGAAGCATCTTTCCCTCCTCAAAATCACAGATAAATGCTTCTTGAAAACAAGGAACTTGTTTATTGTAGCAGAAACTGCTGTGTGTGCATCAAGGTCCACCGACTCTTCTTACTGGGCACCTCCCTGACCACAGCTCCCATTCCCCAGATTCCCGTGAAGTTAGGCGAGGTCGTGGCACGGGGCATTAGCCAATACGATGTGAGCGGAAGTGGTGAGTGCCCTTCCTGGCCTGGTCCGTAGAAACGCCCCACAAACAATCCTCCACACTCACAGAGACCTTGCAAGCAGCCTACTGAAAATGTCACAGCCACAAGAGGAAGAAATCCAGGTCCTCGAATTTCTACTTGGACGAGGCATCTACTCATGAGTCATGCCCATTGTGAACTTTATGTGAGGAAGAAACAAACACCCACCATGTTTGAGCCATTGCACTTTCTTGAGTTTATTTGCTACACATTCCATAATTACCTCAACAAATACACCTGTCCCGATCATCGCTAACTTACAGTTTCTACAGCAGTGGCTGGTGTGTAGAGGGAAGTTATGCCCTCAGAATGAGAGATTTTACTAGAAAACAGAGCCTGGTGTTTAAACAGCAGAGTAAGGATCGTCATTAACAGGCAGGACACAGACTCTAGAACTCTGCAGAGGAGTGTAGTGACTGAGATTTCTGAAACACGAGGATGCTACCTCCAGGAAGAAATTGTAAAGTATTTTTTCCCCAATTTCGGTTCTCCTCAGATTTCACAAATCAGATCATCCAGATCCAGAATTACTGGAAATGATTTCACTTAGAGACAACAGAAAGCAGGGCATTTAAGTGTGAGGAGAGCAGCCATGCTCTGAGAAGAGTCTTCTTTACACAGTCACTGACAGCTATTTAAAGAGAGTAGAAGATGGAAGTTGAATAGATGGGGGGAACTCTTGGTTTGCACTACATAAAAAGACTGACTGGTCATGCGGCCCCTCATTGGCACAGTCACGGGATGCCAGCAGTGTTTGGAGAGATGCCTGAGGGGAAAGTACGGTGTTTGGAAAGACACCTGAGGTTTCTTTCCAAACACCTCCCACCCTAGCCCTCTTCTCCTCATTCCCCAGAAAGTTCTTCCTCTGGGTAGAGTCCCAGCATAATGCACTTGCCACTGATGATGGTCAAGATGTGTGTGTCGTTTCACAGCCCCATGAAACACTTCCTTCTTCTCAACGTCTTTTTTGATTAAAGAAGAAAATTCATACCAGCTCTCCACTACCCTGTCTTTGACTCTCAGTTAAAGAGAAAAGTCATACTAGTTATCTGTCCAAGTAAGGCAGGTGGCAACCTATAAAATGTGATCTTGGACTGAGAAGATGAGCAATAGATAGGAAAATGTCATCGTAGGTGAGACTTAGAGGCAGTCTTCAGGTTTATATGGGATAGGAGAAGTGTTAGAACTCGCCATTCCCATTGACCCCTTGTAAAGAGTTATACTCAAGGTTACTCATGTCACTAAGCTACTGGTCCATGAGCATAAATGGCCATGTACCATGCTGTGTCACAGCTGATTGAACCAGAGATGGACATCCAACCTGAGGGTAGTCAACTTAGAGTTGACCAGCAGCCTATGTGAAAGCCTGGTGAGACAAGTCTCCCTGCAGAGATGATGGTGATTAAGGCATCAAATTCTCTCTCTCAGCAATACGAAATGCACACAGGAAGAGACTGGTAGCAAGAGGGAAGGACAGAAAACAACACAGAGAAAGGACAAATAAGATTGGGGGAAAAAATAATGGAAGGTCAAGAGAAAGCAGAAATTATGAAACCCAAGTTAGGAGAAGCTATAAGGACACCGAAGTCAAAATATACACCATGGAGAGAAGGAAGTAGCTACTCACAGGGTGTAAGAGATATAAACCAGAGATTCTCCCCCTAATAGTTGACCACTTGGAAGATCAACTCATTCCAGCTTCTGGGAGGGAGAGGAAGGGTGATGGGGCCAGCAACAGGAAAACCGCTCTCCAGGACCGTGTGAGCGCTGAATGACCTTCCTCGTGCCAGAGTCCGTTCTGGGCTCTGTGGTGCTCTGCTGCCCCATGGTTCTTACTCCTCTCGAGAGGTTATGTGCCTTTCCTTCAATTCCCAAACAGCTTGACCACAAGCGTGAGAGTCCTGTTTTTCTTATTTCCATAAAGTACTACCTGCCTTACTTGAAGTGACACAGGTAAGTATATTCTTTTGTATTCCTTGCTACCAAAAGAGTGGCGCACGCGCGCGCGCGCACGTGTGTGTGTGTGTGTGTGAGTGTACAATGTACCTCAGCGTGTTGTGTTGTGGGAAGATGAGGTGAGAAGTCAAAAGATGTCACGGCAGCACAGCAGTGGTAAATTTGGGGGGACAGTAGGGCATAGGGCAGGAGAGTCTAGTAATGGGGGTAACAGAAATGGACAAACTCATGTGGGCCTTGTCATACTTTGGTCTGGTGCCAGTCTCGCTCCCCGTGTCCCTCAAATTCCCTTTCTCTTAAATCTACTGCATGCAGAGAGAAAAGGGCATGTGTCCCTTCCGTTGACATTACTGATCTGTTATATTTACTCAGAAAGTCCGTTCATCTTCTAGAGAAATGCTTTTTGAGATGTATTGGTCAGGACTCTGGGTGGAAAGGAGCAGGAGCCCGGTTTGGGCTAATGTCTAACATTGGCTTCTCCTGGCTCGTCAGGTACATTCTCACAGGCCTGCTGTCTCCCCAGGGCTGTGGCCATGGTGGGGGGCGGGGACAGATCCTGTGTTCACATCCTTACAGCTTCACCAGCCAGACTACAGACTCCCCTAGAGCGAGTTCTGTAGCCAGAAGAGAGCAGTCAGCTCCTATTTGCATCAAGGCTTAGACCCTCGGCAAGGCGGGTGGGGCTGACTGGGCAAACCACTGCATGGGTTGTTGGGAGACACACACACACACACACACACACACACACACACACACAGTGTCTGTTGCCCTGACTGCTGGCCTCACACTGGGCTGTGACCAGCACCGCAGGGGGCCTGCATGGGACACACACACACACACACACACACACACACACACACACACACACACACACACACACACACACACACACGGGCTGGACGTGCAGCGCCCCTCCAGCCCAGAAGGAGGCAGCATTGCCTCTCTTTGCCTGCCAGACCTTGGTCTCTCCACTGGCTGGGATTCCAGGCTTCTGTCTCAGGAAGAGGATCGGGGGAAAAAGATTTTATCTCCAGAAAACTACCATGCCTCCAATGTCAAGATCCTCCAAGGTTAATCTAGATTTTCCTCCTCCTTATAAGGCCTTTCACAGAAATCATAGTATCTTAAAGCTGGAAGGAGCCTTAGGGATTATATCCTGTCTAGCACTCTGGTTTGAGGATGAAGAAATAGGCCTTATTGAAGCAGAGAGACTCAAATATATATTTCAACATTTGGTAACAAATCACTAAGTCAGCTGAATCAATCATAAAAAGCAATCAAGGAGAAGTAAAATACCTGAATGAAGTATTGGTTATCAATTTCTAGAAGGCAGGACCAAACTGTCAATAGGAAAACATTATTAAAAATACCCAAATAACCTTTAAGAGGAAACACTTGTACGAATGATTTGGACAAACACTGTGCACAGATGTTAAGTCAGAGATGTAATTTTAAAGTGATTATTTGAACATTTTTAAAAGGTAGGGCCCCTGGGTGGGCCTTTGGCTCAGACCATGAACCCAGGGTCCTGGGATTGAGTCCCACATCAGGCTCCTTGCTCAGCGGGGATCCTGCTTCCCCCTCTGCTTGCCGCTTCCCCTGCTTGTGCTCTCTCTCTCTCTCTCTGTCAAATAATAAATAAAATCTTTTTTAAAAATTTTTAAAAGGTAAAAGGAAACAGGTGAAATTAATTTTAATGATACTTAAATTTTTAACCCCCATATTAATTACTTCACCATGTAATCAATAAAAGATTATGAACGCGATCTTTCACCTTCTTTTTCTGTACTAAGACTTTGACATCCGGTATGTCTCCTAGACTTAGAGCACATATCAGTGCTAACCAGCCACGTTTCAAGGGCTCTGTATCCACACGTGGCTAATGGCTACTACATTGGACAGAGCAGGACTGAACAATACATTCATTCCAGATCTTGCAAAGTCTTCAGGAAGGACATGTGGGCTCACCCAGAGCCCTCTGGGGAAGTGTTTTATACAAATAGAATATAATGGGCTGATAACATTTATCAAAAAGAGCTTCCTCTTTCAAAGCAAACTACTTTTAACTTCCTCTGTCCTCCTCAGAGAAACTTCAGAAGGATGCGTGATAATAGCATCATTATTATTCTTCAACAGCGAACTGAAGTGGACATGGTCAGGTCAGTACGAATGGAAGTCTGATGGAGGAGGCTGTCCTGTTTTACTCCCAGAGGGACCGCCTGTGACCCACCGGGTTTTTCGTAAGGTATCACCAAGCCTGCTGAGAACCAGTGGATATTTTTCCCCCAGTGCTGAAAGTGCCGGCGACAATTTTCATGCAGCTGTCCTTCTTTTTCAAAGGAGATGATGGGAGAGGCAGGTTGTAATCACAGTGTGTTATCTGAGGACAAACAGAATACGTCGGGCAGATTGCTCTTTCGTAAAGGCTAAGACCTTTCAGGATGGTGAGTCACTTTTCAGTGCTTGGGAAAGAGCATCAGTTGAAACTTGTCATCAGAATGACAGACGTCTGGGCAACCTGGGCACAGCAAGGAATAGACTACGAGCTCTGTAAGCCAGCTCCCTCCCAGTAACAGTGGAGGCACAGCCAGTGTCCCCTTTGGGGAGTGGGTGCTTCACACCCTGCTCTCCTCACCAGCAGCCCTTGCCCTCTCTTCATTAGATTTGTGCACACCTCCAACCACCTCCCTCAGGCCCCCAGGATGCCACTCCTCTGTCTTCCTTGAAGCCCTTGGCACTGACCTCTGGGGTGAGGGTTTCTCACTCAGCAGTGAGCTGCACTGCAGGCAGACCTTGACCCAGCCCCATCCTAACTGCCTTAAAGTACAATAAGCATCTTTCCACCCAAAAAGGAGGCCGAGTCAACCCTTTATTTCTGGAGTCTTCTTTCTGTGGAAGAAACTGTGATGAGGCTCTCTGTCATTTAGAGCCTCTGAGTCTTTTGTTCTAAAAATAATGATTGACCTTCACTGACAACTTAACAGTAGTCTCCTCTGGTTCCCATAGTAACTCCAGTAATGTTCTTTTTTCTATTCCAAGTGCTTCTTTACTAACTGTATCAGTTTTCTTTGGCTGCTATAACAAAATCCCACAGGCTGGGTGTCTTACACAACAAAGTTTTTATTTTCTCATATTTCCAGAAGCTGAAGTCGAAGATCAAGGTGGTGGCAGGGTGGGTTTCTTCCAAATGTTTTTTTTTTTTAAGATTTTATTTATTTATTTCATACAGAGAGAGAGAGATCACAAGTAGGCAGAGAGGCAGGCAGAGAGAGAGGAGGAAGCAGGCTCCCCACTGAGTAGAGAGCCTGATATGGGCCTCGATCCCAGGACCCTGAGATCCTGACCTGAGCTGAAGGCAGAGGCTTAACCCACTGAGCCACCCAGGCGCCCTCCAAATGTTTTGAAAGAGAATCAACTCCTTGTTTCTCCCCTTGCTTCTAGGGTTTGCTGGTCATCCGTGGCGTTCCTTAGCTTGGAGGAGCATCACCCCAGTCTCTGCTTTCATTTTCACATGCATTCTCCTCCTGTATATCTATGTCCAAACTTGCCCTTTTTATAAGGACACCCATCATCCTGGATTAAGGCCCACCCTCATGACCTTGTCTTCATTAATTACATCTCCAGGGACCCTATTTCCAAATAAGGTCACATTCCAAGGTTTTGGGGGTTAGGACTTCAACATCTCCTGTTCAGGGGACAAGATCCAACTCATTACGTATAATTTTACTCATTTTGTCTTCCCCAAAGACTTCTGAGACAAGTTCTTAGATTAAGTCACCCTCATTTGCATAGGAGGACACCTGAAGCACAGACCAAAGTCACATGGCCAGCCAAGAGTGCAGCCACCCCAGACCACCCAGCTCCAGCCTCCGAAGGGCGAGGGTGTGCTCTACAACCCTACAAGATAAGCACTGTTATTACCACCTCAAACTTACACTTGAGGAAACTAAAGTACACAGCGATCGTAAAACCCAGGTTTACACTGCTGGTCATTGGCAGAGCTGAAATTTGAACCCATTGCTATTTGGCTCCAATGTCCCAAAGACACTTAGTGGTTGTTGACCACTAAGCTCTCCAATGTCTTTAGAATAAGTTCCCAGAATTGAGGAAAGGTTCGTTTACTCTTCTACACTTCCCAAGGCTGCACCGTTTTTTGGTACTGTCGGGTCTCTACCATAATAGCCCTTTGTCATTTGTAGCCGGTGGAACCGGGCGGATATCAGGAGTGGGATAAAAGGCTTAAGAACTTTGCAGGTGCTGGAGGCCCCTGCCCCAGCACGGCCCTGGACCGCCTCAGGCCCTGCCATGACAACCGGAAGAAGGTGGATAGGTACAGAGGCCATTCCAATCTACTTTGGTGAAATAAAATGTGGGTGGGGAATGAAAGGATTCAAGACTTTAAAAGAAGAATGCAGCAGACCTCACCTTATCCCTCCTTCATCACTGGAAATAAGTGAGACTCCTCCCACTGTCTCATGAGGAATGGGGGAGCCTGGCCCCTAAGCAAGATCCAATAATGGTATTTCTCTGTGAAAGATTTAAATGAAGGGGCACAGAGACTGGGAGTCAAGAGCTGAGTCTCATTAACGTGAGAGCTGGGCACCACATGGTCCCTGGGATTAGCTGTTCGACTTCTTGAAATCTGAGAGAAATCCATGGAATTCCCCTCTCCCAGTCCTGCTACTTACTGTTGGTTAAAAGAGCTTGAGTCGTGGGGGTGCCTGGGTAGCTCAGTCAGTCAAGAGTCTAACGCTCCATCTCCTCGCAGCTCTTGATCTTGGAGTTTTGAGATTAAGCCCTGTTTTGGGCTCCAGACAGAGAGAGAGAGAGAGAGAGAGAGAGAGAGAGAGGGAGGGAGCTTGAGTTGTTTTTTTTTTTTTTTAAATACATTTAGCTTAAGTCCTGTATACTCAAAAAAGTAGTATCACTAGCTTTTATCTCCTCATTCTAAAAAATATTCTTCCCCCAGTGTGCCCAATTTAAAGAACTTTCCTTTACTTGGTTTGTACAAACTAGGCACCATACTTCAAATAGCTGTGTGTAAAATAAACCAATTGTATTTACACCCCCAGTGTAAAAGCTCCCTGAGGGTAGCAATTTCATCTGTTTTGCTTACTTCTGTATCCTGAGCACCTAGCAAAATGCCTATTACATAGTAGGACTCAGTAATATTAGTGATGAACAAATAGCTATGCATAAAGTTTCTTCCAATTCACACAGGCGGTAACTTGCAATACACACTGTCCTGGATGTTGCTTTTTAAAAAACTCATTCATATGCTATTCAATATCAAATATTCAGTGCCAACAGTTAGAGGGACAGGAGGCGGGAAACAGGACTCCCGTTTATGTAGAGTTCCAAGTAAAAAAAGCAACTCTCCATACCTGCTTCATGCACTAATCCCAGGACACAGTCATCACTCAGCACAAATTGAACCCCCTGTATAGGGCATGCCCGGTATGTGACAGAGTCTTCTCTTTGTTGTTTTTCAGTGGGATGACTCACACAATAGCCAGTACTTCTTAGTGCACAGCGTTCAGGATCTAGCTAAATTTTTAACTGTCTATTTTGCCCTGCGGACTCCTTTTATCTTCCTATCAAACTATATAGGAGCGACTTCCCCATTCCAGCTACTCAGGCCTGTAGGGGCTGGATTAAAAATTAAAGTGTACTAAAAAATAAATTATATGAGCTTTTTAAAATTCAGGTGATTAAAATAATGAGCTACAACTACAGTTTCCAGCCAAAATCCAGGCAGTGACAACACCAAATGTTGGAGAGGACATGGAGCCGCAGGAACTCTCATTCATTGCTTGTGGGAATGCAAAATGGTACAACCACTTTGGAAACCAGGTCGGCAGTTTCTTACAGAACTAAACGTACTCTTATCATACAATCCAGCAGTTGTGCTCCTTGGTATTTACTCAAAAGAAGTGGAAACGTGTGTCCACACAAATACCTGCTCACAGATATTGAGAGTTGCTACAACTTGGAAGCAACCAAGATGTCCTTCAGTAGATGATACATAAATAAGCTATGGTACATTTGGACAATAAACGTTATCCAGCACTAAAAAGAAGAGAGCTGTAAAGCCATGAAAAGGTAGGGAGGAAACTTAATATTAATCAGTGAAAGAAGCCAGTCTGAAAAGGATGCATACTACTCTGTGGTTCCAACTGTATGACATTCTACAAAAGGCAAAACTATGGAGACAGTAAAAAGATCAGTGGTTTCCAGGGGTTGAGGGGGGTAGTGAGGTGGGTGGGAGGGTGAATAGGCAGAACACAGAGGATTTTCAGGGCAGTAATCCTCTGTACGATCCTATAACACTAGACATGTGTGTTATGGACACTTTGTCCAAACTCATAGAATGTACAACTGTGGGCTTTGGTTGATTATGATCAATTGTAACAAATGTCCCACTCTGGTGGGAGATGCTGGTAATGGGAGAGCCTGTGCATGTATTGGGGGCAGGGAGTAGATGGGAAATCTCTGCATCTTCTGTTCAGTTTTGCTGTGAATCTAAAGCTGCTCTAAGATAAAAATTTATTTTTTAAAAAAATCAATATATTTTAATGTTTTCAAATAAGGTAGCCCTCGGTATAACCTTGGGGTTTAATCAAGCCAATAGGCTTCTTGTAAAGTTTAGGTGGCTTGTCCCTGGTGCCTGCCCATCCATCCATCCTCGTCATGACCTAGAGCCAAATTTTTCTATCTGCATTTGGGTGTGTTGCCACTTCTATAAGAGGCAGCTAATTCAAGGGTTCCCTTCCCAGATAGCAGTATCAAAATGATCATTTATGGCCAAGGACATCTTGGTTGCTTCCAGATTGGGGCAATTATTGCAAAAAAAAAAAAAGTAGGATATGGGCAGAAGTCTTAGAATCTAGAAGTTGTAACTGGGAGATAAACAGGTCATCAGAGATCCAAGGGGACCATTTATCAGAGTTACTCTTGTTATAGACTCTGTTTCTTCAGAGCATTTCCATCACCCCCCTAAATCATTATGACCAATAGCTTATTTATTTTCCATCACCTCCTCATGGAATGTAGGCTCTGTGAGAGCAGAGCCTCTATTTGTCTCGTTCACAAGTATATCTCCAGTGCCTAAAATCACTCCTGGCATGTGATAGATGCTCAGTGTTTGTGGAATTCATGAATAAAGTAAAGAGCAGGATGAAGGTGACTTTTGTATTTGTACCAGTCCTGGTGCTTAGGAGTCCTTCATTTTGGAAACCCTTCTGGAAATTACCTAAGAAAGCTTTTCCCATACAAACAAGGAGGTCATTGAGAAGGGAGCTGCCATCTGGGGTTCGGTGGGAAAAAATTCTCTTAAAAGGTAAAATTCCAACCTCATGTCAATGGAGCGTGACTTCGGGGGTCCTAGTTATTCTTTGGGCTTTCACTAACACTCTTCTCAAAATCCTTCCATCCCATTCAGAAATCACACTCATATTTTCAGGATTTTGTTATGATGGCATCACTCTTCCAAGTACCAACATCTGGATTAGTTATCAATTTTTGAGTAAAAATGTTACCTCAGAGTTGTGGCTTAAAAACAATTGTGGTATCGGGGCACCTAGGCGGCTCAGTCAGTTAAGCATCCAACTCTTGATTTCAGCTCAGGTTATGATCTCAGGATCTTGGGATCGAGCCCCACCTTGGGCTCTGTGCTGGGTGCGTAGCCTGCTTGAGATTCTCTATCTCTCCCTCTCCCTCTGCCCCTCCCTACACACTCACGCACATGCACATTCTCTTTCTCTCTCAAAAACAAAAAGCAACAACAACAAAAAACAATTGTGGTATAATGGGAAATACGTATTTGTTCTTTTCCCTAGTTCCTGACACATCACCCTTAAAACCCTTGGAATCTACTGGGTGATAAGCGTTTTTTATATGCTAATGAGACAAGTGGTACCCCTAGATAGCTTCAGGATGGTGGCTGGTCAAAAAAAACCAAGGCATAACTAGCAGGCTGACCCATCCCCTCCCCTCAACCCCCCAATGCCAACCAGTGGGGAGAAGAGGAGGAAAGTGACTGGAGGTTGAGTTCAGTCACCAATGGCCAATGATCTGATTAATCGTGCCTATATAATGAAACCTCCATAAAACCCCCTAAACAATGGGGTCCAGGGCTTCCGGGTTGTTACACTCATCAAAGTACTGGGAGGGTGATGTCCCCAGAGAGAGGATGGAAGTTCTCCCAAACACCCGCCAGCCCACACCTTGGTCTTGGCAACTCTTCCATTTGGTTGTTCCTGAGTTGTATCTTTATAATAAACCGGTAGTAGTAAGTAGAATGCGTTTCTGAGTTTTGTGAGCAATTCTAGCATATTATTAAATCTGAGGAGGTGGTAGTGGGAACCCCGATTTAGAAGCTGATTGGTCAGAAGTACAAGAGGCCTGGACCTGTGGCTGCCATTTGTAGTGGGGACAGTCTTGTGAGACTGAGCCTCTAACCTGTGGGACCTGATGCTAACTCCAGGGAGTCCTCGGCAGAACTGAAGCCAGTTGTCACCCCCACCTGGTGTGAAGAGAACGTGAGAATTGGTGTTGGGATGGACAGCCGACACCCATCTGGCTCCAGAAGCCTTGTGAGTAAAAACAGGTCAACGGTAAACATTTATTACCTCACAGTTTCTGTGAGGGAGGACTTTGGGAGCAGCTTACTTGAGTGGTTCTGGATGGAGTGGAGTCCTTCTGTGCGGTTGCTGCAAGGATGTCAAGCCAGGCTGTGGCCCTCTGAAGGCGTGACTGGGTCACTTCCAAAATGGTTCACACTCACCACGCCCAAGTTGGTGTTGGTTGTTGGCAAGAGGCCTTAGCTCCTTGCCACTTGAACCTCTCCAGGGGGCCGCTCGGGACATGACGGCTCCCCTCACAGCTAGTGCCCTGGGAAAGTGAGATGAAAGCTAGCACGTGTTTCATGTCCTGGCCTCCTGAGCCACACCATGTCATTTCCATAATGTCCTGTTGGTTTTCCAGGTCAGCCCCAGTGTTCGGAGCAGGGAACCACGCAGAATATGAATAGCAGGAGGCAAGGATCTTTTGGCAGCTGTCTCCAAGGCTCAACATGCGGCTCAAATATACTTTTCAAATAAATGAATGAATGATTTGATCAACTCCAAGTCCTCTAAACTCAGTCCACTTGGATCTAGTATTTAGCACAAGAACTCAGGCTTCCAGCAACACAAAACATTTTATGGACCTTAGTATTTTCCCTCTGGAGAACCTTAGACAAATAAATGATCTACTCTCATTGTGACTTCAAGTCTGAAAATGGGAGTTGTAAAATCACCATGAAATTAAATAACTTCAGAACCATGAAGAATGTTCATTAATAAAACTCCTCCACAGGCCTGCCCCAGGCAAAATTGTGAAGTCAGGGAAGCTTGGCTTTTCTAACCCAATTCTGCAAATCTCCACAGTCCTCCCCC
>LNAC01000243.1:2283943-2303936 GCA_002007465.1 Ailurus styani | reverse complement strand
CACCCCCCACCCACCGTCCCCTCCCCCTCTGCAATGTTCCGTTTAATGGACAGGTGCACGTTTTGCAGAACCTGCCTCCACACACCTGGAGGGAGTACCAGCTGGAGAGGATAATGCTGTGTAATTGCACACGTGTCCAATAAGGACAGCTCTGCCTCTTCCTATGAAACACATCATCTCAGGTGAACACTGGACGGAACTGTCAGCTTACAACCAGGAGTTGAGGTGCATGAAGAGCCTTAGCAGTGAGGATGGAATTTCCTCGAGGAGAGATGATCAAGGATCCGGATCTCCCTGAGGGGCAGCAGATTTGCCCACTCCACTCACCTGAAGAACACACCAGGCACATGAAGGCATCGACAGAGTTTGCTTGCTTGTTCCCCTAACAGGTGGGTTCTGAGCCAGGCTTCGCTCTATGGGCCAATCTCTCAATTGCTCAACTATCATGTCAATGAAGCCTCACCTGACTATTATACTTAAAATAGCAATTTAAAACGTAGCCTTCCCCTAGCCCTTATTCTGGTCGATGCTCTTGTGTTTCTTTCTTTCTTTCTTTCTTTCTTTTAAGATTTTATTTATTTATTTATTTGACAGAGAGAGATTACAAGTAGGCAGAGAGGCAGGCAGAGCGAGGAGGAAGCAGGCTCCCTGCCATTCCCAGGACCCTGAGATCATGACCTGAGCCGCAGGCAGAGGCTTTAATCCACTGAGCTACCCAGGCGCCCTGCTCTCATGTTTCATAGCACTAGCAAGGATACTAACAAGTGTACTAAAACTCATTTTATTGCTTTTTATTGATGTCTTTCGCCCCACCCACACTCCGTGCCAGAATTTCAGCTCCCCAAGGGTGGGAATCTTTGCCTGTTTTGCTCCCTACATGGCTCCTGGCCCATAGTATCTACTATTTGGTGAGTGAATGACTGCTGGGTGCAAGAGTGAAGAAAACAGACAAAATTGTCTTCTGCACACTTTCCTTTCTCTCCCTCTCTCCCTCCCTCTCTCTCCATCCACGCATACAGTTGCCATTCAGTGGGTTAAGTCCAAAAATGTTGCTGGTACGCCGTTCTCACCTTCTTGATGTTTCCAGCAGATGCCCCCAGGCGGTCTGTGGCTTCTCCATTCCAGAGCAGCCTAGAGTGCCTTTGCTGCAAAACCTAAATCCCCAGGTCACTCCAGATTCCAATTTCACACTTGTCCTTGGGAAAGTAAAGTTTGCCTTTCAAATATAAACATTCCAGAGCCCCAGTCATGCTTCCTGAGCTCTCTGCATGGCCATACCTCTGGGCTTAGGGCAGAAAACCTATTTGTTCTTCCTCTCAAAATGTTCAAAGATGGGTCACAAAGCTACACACATGTGTCAGTGAAGATTACCACCCGCCCCTTTCTTTGCTCTGAAAGAGACAACGCTCACTACTCCCCAAAAGCCACATTCCAAGCCAGAGCATTCTGGTGACTCAAGATTAATAAAAACGGGGGGGTGGGGGGCGCCTGGGTGGCTCAGTGGGTTAAAGCGTCTGCTTTCGGCTCAGGTCATGATCTCAGGGTCCTGGGATCGAGGCCCGCATCGGGCTCCCTGCTCAGCGGGGAGCCTGCTTCCCCCTCTCTCTGTCTGCCGGCCTCTGCCTCCTTGTGATCTCTCTCCCTCTGTGAAATAAATAAATAAAATCTAAAATAATAATAATAATAATAATAATAATAATAATAAAAACAGGGGACATGCCAAAAGGAAGCACACAGAGAATGACCACGGACACCAAACAAGTTAGCTGGAGAGGCCAGATTCCCTGAGCACAATCAATAACCACCAATCACGAACGTCCAAAGGTGGCTTGCGTTCAAGTTCAGGAAAGTGGTACCTGGCTTATGTAGCATCAACCTTTCTCCACATGTAATTACATTAGTGTATGTGATACAGATACAGATGAGACACAAGCACATATTTTTCTAGGCATAAAAAAGTAAGTGGGACTGAAAGACATTATATGTCTATATGGCCAACTTGTTGAATGACGGAGACCCAAGGAATGTGAGTAGGGGAAAGTTGTTGACACTGGCAACTGAGAGCTATCCTGGGAGCTTAGAGGGGTGCTTTGGTGGGAAGGAGGAGGTACGGACAGACCCAAAAACAAACTATGTGGCTTTTGTTTCTTTGATGAAGAAAGGCCAGTAGTATTGGTCCTGCGGTCAAGACCAAATGGCCAACCTGATCCTCTACACCTAAGCTGTCCGATAAGGCAGTCACTGGACACATGTGCTACTTAGAACTAACTAAAATGAACTGAAATTAAATAGATTTTAAAACTCAATCCCTCAATCACACTAGCCACATTTCAAGGGCTCAATAGCCACATGTGACCTAGACCTCAGTGCAGGTAGTTCAGCGTTCCATCTTACAGAAAGTTCTGTAGGGCAGCACAGCTGTAGAGCTTGGCAGGCAGAAGAGCAAATACCCCCCACTATCTACACCAGCTAGACCCCTTATCTTCTTATCTTCTTAAAAAGAGGCAGACTCGCAATGTCATAGTCAGCAAGGACCTTGGCAACCCACATCAAAATTCTCACTCTTCCTGATGCTTTTTTTTAATCAAGTGAGGCCCAGAGAGGTTGGTTTAAGCCATTTATTGAACATATATTTATAAAGTGCCAGGGACACTAAAGTGAATAAAACACCATCAAAACTTCACGGTGGTCACATTTTAGTCAGAAGGATAGCATGCAAGAAACTAATTATATTAAGATGGTAAATATTACAATAGAGGTATGTATAAGATACTGTAACAGATTGGATTTTCCAAAAATGGCCTGGCAATATTTTCAGTTCCACATGCTTTTCCTGACCTTTCCAGAACCTTCCACTCCTTATCAAGAGATGAAATCTATTTCCCCTCTTCTTTAACCTAGGAGGGCTCATGACTTTTCTGACCAATACAATATAGCAGAAGTGATGCTAAGTGACTTCTGAGACCAGATCATATAAAGGATTCAAGTTTCCTCAATTCCTCTCTCTGTCTCTGTCTCTCTCTCAGTGTGCACCATTGGAATCCTGAACCACCTTATAAAAAGTCCAGCTACCTTGAAGTTGCAATGCTGAATAGACCATGTAGGGAAGAAACAGGGTTATAGGGAGACATGCTCAAGGGGCCTCTGCTGTTCTAACCCCCAGATGTTGGGCCCTTCCCAGCAACAACTACCAGCCAAGTGAATGAACAAGTCACCAGACGAGACCAGCCCAGCATTCAAGGGCACAGCTGAAGAGAAACAAGCTATCCCTGCCATGCCCTGTTCAAATACCAGACCCATAGAATCCAGGAGCATAATAAATGGTTATTTTCACCACTAGGTTTGGGGGAGATTGTTACAACTGGAATAGCCACTCTGAGATCATAGAGGGAAATTTTCAGTCTACTTAGGGAAGCCAAATAAGATTGTCAAGAGCTACTGATATTTGAGCTCAGTCCTGAAGGATGATACATAGGAACAATGAGGGGAACAGTCTTTCAGACAGAGATTAGAATGTGCAAAATGTGGAAGTCAGAGAGCAAAGCCTAATCTGGGAACTGTTAGCAGTCAGGTACAACTGGTGCGGCAGAGACAGGAGTTTCATTCATTTGTTCTTGTTCATTCATCCAATAAGTATATATTGAGCCCTATTGTGCCTGGCTCATATATCAGTTAAAATAACTTTTGGCAGCAAATCCCACCTCCAAAAAATATGGCTTAAACAGTAAGGACTTCTTGCTTCCTCAGTAAGAACATGAGAGGTGGGCAATCTCAGAAATATTTTGCTGTCTCTAGCAAGTCTCTTGCCATCTCTCTACTACACTGGCCCCAAATGGTGGTTTTTCATCTCTATGCCTCATGGTTGCAAAATGGCTGTACTGGCTCCAACCATCACAAGCACCACATTCTCTCATACCACACCCAAAGGCAGGAGTGAGTCATGTGGCCACCCTAGCTGCAAAGGGGAAGGAAGAGTGGTTGCTGGGAAAGTAAGTACCTGAGACACAGGCAAGGGAAAGGGGGATTGGAAAAAGTTGGGGGAAGACAACCAGCAGAGCCTACCACAGCGAGGTGCAGCAAAGCAGTTTAGGCATCATCCCCCTTCAGGATGCCAGATGAGGCTGCCAATGCAGGCAGTGCCAGGTTATGCAATGCAGAATCAAGGAAAGGCATGCAAACATTGCAGCCAACACACCAATTTAGTCAGTAACACAGTGGGAAACAAAGGACAGAGAAAGAAGGGGAATGAGGGCATAGTAATTCCTATACTGGGTCTTCACAACTGTCACCATCTCTCTCTCTGTCTCACTCTCTCTCACACACACAAACACACACACACACCATCCCTTAATTACTATTAAATCAATAAAAATACTAGGACCTATTAGAAAACTCCAGTGCTTGTGGGAAATGGATTGGGTGGGACTGAGTCAGAGGCAGGAAGATTAGACTTTCCCAAAAATCCATCTTAGTTTCAAAATAGAAATTGGATGCTAAGTTTGAAGAGCCTACTTCACTATTGAATGATCTTCAGAAATTACCTCCTCCAGAATTCCTTTAAATTTAAGTGTTTTAAATAAGCAGAGAAATAGGGTAAAGGGAGAGGGGCAGAAACGGATTTCTTTAGATTCAAAGGACTTCCAGTGCATTAAAAGGGAACAAAGGAACTTTACAATACAAAGAAGTATGTGCACCAGAGAGAATGCCCGGCCCCTCCTGAAAACAGCACACCTCTCCGCCATGCGGGAGGAGAAAACACAACTAATTCTTCATGGAACTGTCAAACCTCATTTTCTCTTCTCCAGTTCAGTCCTGCACTTGATAGGTAGAAAGTGTTCAAACAAGAAATGGCTTTAAGATATTCTGAAATAATAAAGCCGCATGCACAATTGCTCTTAGCTGAAAGGGTCTCTAAGCATTTTTCAATGGATAATAAATATACATGGTTGCCAGAAGACTCTGCGTGTTAATATTCAAAAGGCATATTGAGAGCAAGATTGAACAGGAAGGATAAACTAAGGGATTATTCTACTAGGAAAAGTTAACCTTTTTGACCAAAAAAAAAAAAAAATGAATCCAACTATTAGGTCCTGCTTTTCTCCCAAATGAGTGTTCAACCAGGAGATCTGAAGAATCTGTAGGGATGAAAAGAGAAAATATGTAAATGCTATTGTATGGATTTTGGAAGGGTTTTGGATATATAGCTTTTATCTGTCGAGGGTAGAAAGGGGGTAGAGGATTCCATCTAAGATACCTAAACCCTCCTTTGCAATTCATTCTCCCATCCCTGAGTTGCCCCAGCCAGGTGTGACCCTGGATGAAACGAGAAGGCCCCCAGGTGCGGGGAGGGGCAAGTGGCTGAGATGTCTGGCAAATAATCATTTCTTCAGTTGCCCAAATTCCTTGGTGCCCTGCAGAGGCCTGATGGAGCCACACTCTGCCCCCCGCCCCCTGCCCACTCCCCAGCAGTTCCCTGGAGTCAGGCCAGCCCTCTAAGTGGTTGCCCAGTCCTAGCAGGAGTGTGGTACCAGTGAGAGAGTGACAGTTTGTCCCTCCCCCCAACACACATACACTTACACACTGGGATGACTAATTTTATGCATTAACGTAGCTAGGCCATGCTATCCAGATAGTTGGTCAAACATTATTCCAGATATTTCTGTGAAGACATTTTTTATTTTTATTTTTATTATTTGCCCCAGGGGATCATCAGGCCCACACCTTTCACAACACTCACCATAGCACAAACCCTTCCCAATGTCCATAACCCATCCACCCTATCCCTACCCTCCCACCCTCCAGTAACCCTCAGTTTGTTTCATGAGATTAAGAGTCTCTAATTGTTTGTCTCCTTCCCGATCCCATCTTATTTCATTTTTTTCCCTCCCTACCCTCCATGCCCCCCCACCCTGCCCCTCAATTTCCTCATATCAGAGAGATCATATGATAATTGTCTTTCTCTGATTGACTTATTTCACTCTGCATAATACCCTCTAGTTCCATCCATGTCATTGCAAACAGCAAGATTTCGTTTCTTTTGATGGCTGCATAGTAGTCCATTGTATACATATACCACATCTTCTTTATCCATTCATCCTTTGATGGACATCTAGGTTCTTTCCATAGTTTGGCTATTGTGGACATTGCTGCTATAAACATTCGGGTGCATGTGCCCCTGAGGATCACTACCTTTGTATCTTTAGGGTAAATACCCAGTAGTGTGATTGCTGGGTTGTAGGGTAGCTCTATTTTCAACTTTTTGAGGAACTTCCATACTGTTTTCCAGAGTGGCTGCACCAGCTTGCATTCCCACCAACAGTGTAGAAGGGTTCCCCTTTCTCCACATCCTCGCCAACATCTGTCATTTCCTGACTTGTTGATTTTAGCCATTCTGACTGGTGTGAGGTGGTATCTCACTGTGGTTTTGATTTGTATTTCCCTGATGCCGAGTAATATTGAGCACTTTCTCATGTGTCTGATAATCATTTGGATGTTGAAGACATTTTTTAAAGGAGAGATTAACATTTAAATCAGTAGACGTTGAGTAAAGTAGATGATACTCCATAAAGCTGGGCCACCTCCAATCAGTGGAAGGCCTTAACAGAACAGAGACAGACCTCCCCTGAAGAAGAGGGAATTCTGGTGGCTGTCTGCCTTTGGACCCAAGCCGCAACCCTTTCCTGGGCATCTTCTGCTACTGTGTGAACCAATTCCTTAAAATCCACTTTTCTGTCTCTGTTGCTCCCATCTGTCATGCCGGCAGAAGCAAGCAGCCATGTTGGGAACAGCTCTATGGAGAGGCCCCTCAGGGCAAGAAACTAATCTCTCCAGCCAGCCTCCAGAGAAGTTCTGAGACCCAACAACAGTCATGTGAACTGGCTTAGAGATGAATATTCTGCAGCCTGCAAACAATGACCCCAATGAGCTTAGAAGACCGTCTGCCGGGCGCCTGGGTGGCTCAGCGGTTTAAAGCCTCTGCCTTCGGCTCAGGTCATGATCTCAGGGTCCTGGGATCGAGGCCCACATCGGGCTCTCTGCTCGGCAGGGAGCCTGCTTCCTCTCTCTCTGCCTGCCTCTCTGCCTACTTGTGATCTCTCTCTCTCTCTCTGTCAAATAAATAAATAAAATAAAATAAAAAAAAGAAGACCGTCTGCCAATCAAAGTTTCTGCACCCCCAGCCAACAGCTTCACTGCAGTCTCATGAGAAATCCTGAGCAAAGGCCCTCAGCTGAGTAACACCCAGATTCCTGACCTGTACACACTGTGAAATAATGAATGTTTGTTGTTCTAAGCTGCTAAATTTGGGAGCAATTTCTTACGCAGCAATAGATGACTAAGACATTTCTAGTGAAAGCCCAACCACTCGGAAAACAATTCAGCAAATCTAGTAGGCTGAAGTGATGCATGCCTTCAAACCCGAAATTCTAATCTAGTGTATTACAGTGAACAGTTATTTTTCTTTTTAGCCACCAAATACCCTCTGAAAACTGACCTCCATTGGAAAAATTTCTTACCCTTAGCTCCACTTCTATTGGGCAAATGCCAGCCTCCTCTTTCCCAGCCTCCCTTGCTGCTAAAGCCAAGGGATATGACTCGGGCTTCACAATTCAGATGCACCACGAGGAACCTGTGATTTACAGCAGGGTGGAACCGATTCTGGCATGGGGGATATGTGACGTTAGCCTTTTGGAGGCAGTAGACACAGAATTCCTCACAATGACCTCCCCCTCTGGCATCCCAAAGAGAACAGCAGCAGCCCTGCTAAAGACAGCCACGGCAGGTACCCACCAGGGCAATCTGACTTGTCAGTGGACCTGTTTCCTTACTGTGGGCTTCCAAATCTTCTTCTTTGCCCCGTCTAGAGATTCTAGTCCATTCCAAATCCTCCAATAGATCCCTGTTACACATGTCTAAACCAGCTAGGGCAGAGTCCATATTTTTGCAATTAAGAACGCCAAGAAAGTTCAAGGAAGTGTTGGGTTCAGGTCTTCATGCTCTGATGATCAGAGACTTCTCTGGGTGTCTTGGTCCCTTTGGGTCACTGTCACAAAATATCATAGACTGGAGGCTAAACAACAAACATTTATTTCTTACAATTCTGAAGGTTGGGAAGTCCAAGACCAAGGTCCCAACAGATTTAATGTCTGCTGCAAGCCCTCTTCCTTCTTCAGAGGGCCACCCGCTTATTGTATTCTCACATGGCCCAGAGTGGGACAGAGAGATGGTCTCTTCCATTTCTTAGAAGGGCACTAGGGCTCTACCCTCACAATCTCATCTAAACCTAATCACCGCCAGAAGGCCCCACCTCCAAATAACCTCACCCTGGGGACTCGGACTTCAGCATACAAATTCTGAGGGGACACAAACATTCGGTCCATAACACTAAGGAAAGTTTTGCACTTTTGTGAACCATAAGACATACACTAAAATGTTCACTGCAAGCAGAGAATGGAAAAATAGACAGTGTTAAATTCATATAATGGAATTCTATACATAGGTTAGAATGAATGAAATGTATATGTATCAACATAGAAAACAGAATGGTGAATAAAAAAATAGTAAGTGCTCTTGTACCATTTAAAAAAGTTTCAAACATGCAACGCAAGACTGTTTTTGTTTATGGATACAGACATAGCCTTTACAATATTCTTCACATATACACACTAAAGATAAATGCCAAGTCCAGGCAAAGGGCTACCTCTGAGGAGGGAAGAGAGGGAATATGATCAGGGGAACTTCAATCTGTTTTATAGACAAACGTTGTTTTATTGGGTTTCACTTTCTTGGGTTTCACAGACACTATGTTTCTGGTTTGTTTGTTTCTTTGTTTAATAAATTGAAGGTCTGTGGCTGCCCTGTGTGGAGCAAGTCTATTGGTGCCATTTTCCCACAGAATTTGCTCACTTAGTGCCTCTGTGTCTCATTTTGGTAATTCTTGCAATATTCAAACCTTTTCATTATTATTATTATATTTGTTATGGTGATCTGTGATCAGTGATAATGACTTGCTGAAAGCTCAGATGATGGTTAGCATTTTTAGTATAAAAACAAAGCATTTTTTAAAAAAGATTTTATTTATTTACTTGACAGAGAGAGAGAGAACCCAAGCAGGGGAAATGGCAGAGAGAGAGGGGGAAGCAGGGTCCCCGCTGAGCAGGGAGCCTGATGTGGGGCTCCATCCCAGAATCCTGGGATCATGACCTGAGCCAAAGACAGATGCATAACCAACTAAGCCACCAAGGTGCCCCCAAAATAAAGCATTTTTTAATTAAGGCATGTACTTTGTTTCTTTAGGCATAATGTTATTGCACATGTACTAGACTGCGGCCCAGTGTAAACATGAATTTTATATGCACTGGAAAACCAAAAAGTTCATTTGACTAGCTTATTATCCTTATTGCTGTGGTCTGGAACCAAACCCATGTATCTTCGAGGTGTGCTTCTATGTAGTGCTTTGTTTCTTTTTTTTCCAGCTTTATAGATAAGTAGTTGAGATGACACTGGGTAAGTTAAGATGTACAACATAATGATCTGATACACATACCTTGCATTATTTATTTATTTTTAAAGGTTTTGTTTTTAAGCAATCTCTACACCCAAGGTGGGGCTCGAACCCATAACCCTGAGATCATGATACACATATATCACACAATGATTATTACAGTAGGCTTGGTTAACACCTCCATCACTTCATATAATTACCATTTTTCTGGTGAAAACATTGAAGATACACCCTCTTAGCAATTTTCAATTATATGGAATCATTAAACGTAGTCACCAGGTTGTACGTTAGATCCCCAGAGCTTATTCATCGTATAACTGGAAGCTTTTACCCTTTGATAACATGTCTCCATCCCCTCTCTTCCTCTTTTCCCCAGCAACCATTGTTCTACTCCTGTTTCTATGAGATTTGGATTTCTGTGATTTTTTTAGAATTCAAGTACAAGAGCTTTGTACAATACTTGTCTTTTTCTGTCTAACTTACTTCAAATAGCATAATGCCCTCAAGATCCATCTATATTGTTGCAAATGACTGAATAATAGTCATATATATGATATATAATATATATCATGTATGCATTACATACATGATACATAATATATATCATGTGTGATAGGTCATATTACACATGTGATATATAATGCCATATATCACATATGATAGATCATATTACACATAGGCGATATATAATATGGCACACAAATGGTATATATTACATATGTAATATATTACATATATACACATATATGTATGTGTACATACATATATACCATATATGTATATATACATATATGGTATATATTGCATGTGTAATATATATATATATATATATCTCACATCTTCCTTATCCATTCATCCACAGATAGACATTTAGGTTGTTTCCCTATCTTGGCTATTGTGAATAAGGCTGCAGTGAACACAGGAGTACAGATGTCTCAAGATCCTGATTTCATTTCCTTTGGATTTATAACCAGAAGTGGGATTGACTGATCATAAGTTAGTTTTCTATAGTGGCTGCCGCAGTTTGCATTCCCAAGAGTGCGTGAGGCTTCCCTCTTCTCCACACCATCACCAACACTTGTTCTTTTCTTTGCCTTTTTTAAAATTAGAACCACTGGGAGCACCTGGGTGGCTCAGTGGGTTAAAGCCTCTGCCTTCGGCTCAGGTCATGATCTCAGGGTCCTGGGATCGAGGTCCACATTGGGCTCCCTGCTCGGTGGGAACCCTGCTTTCCCTCTCCCACCCCCGCTGCTTGTGTTCCTGCTCTCGCTGTCTCTCTCTGTCAAATAGATATATAAAATCTTTTTAAAAAATAATAAAATAAAATAAAATTAGAACCACTGTAACACATGTGAGATGATATCTCCTTGTAGCTTTCATTTGCATTTCCCTGATGATGAGTGATGTTGAGCATCTTTTCATACACCTGGTGGCTATTGGCATATATCATATGACATGATATATAATGTCATATATCACACATATATCTGTGATATATGACATTATATATCACATGTGTAATCGAAAATATCGATTCAAGTCCTCTGCCAGTTTTTAAGTTAGATTGTTTGGTTTTTCCTGCAATGGAGTTGTATAAGTTTCTTATCTGTTTTGCATATTAACCCCTTATCAGGTATATGGTTTGCAATATTCCGTCCCATTTGGTAGTCTGCCTTTTCATTTTGTTGATTCTTTCACAGTGCGGAAACTCTAGTCTGATAGGGTCCCATGTATTCACTCTTGCTTTTGTCGCTGCTGCTTTGGTGTTATATGCAAAAAAAGTGATCGGCAAGACCAATGTCAGGGACCTTTTCCTCTATGTTCTCGTCTAGGAATTTTACCATTTCAGATCTTGTGTTTTAAGTCTGTAATCCATGATGAGTTAATTTTTGTGAGGCGTGTAAAATAAGGGTCCTATTTCATTCTTATGCAAGTGAATATCCAGTTTTCCCAACGCCATTTATTGAAAAACTATACTTTCCCCATTGAGTATTCTTTGTTCTCTTGTCAAATATTAGCTCACATATATGCGGGTGTTTATTTCTAGAGCCTTGATTCTGTTCCATTGGTCTACACATCTATTTTTATTCTAGTACTATACTGTTTTGAAATCAGAAGTGTGATGCCTACAGCTTTGTTCTTCAAGTATCTTGACCTGGCTATAACATTGTCCTTTGGATCTCAGCTTAGAAATATCCCCCTTGGGGCACCTGGGTGTCTCAGTTGGTTAAGTGTCTGACTCTTGATTTCAGCTCAGGTCATGACCTTAGCCAGGTCGTGTTCCCAGGGTCATGGGATAGAGCCCCACATCTGGCTCCACACTCAGTGGGGAGCCTGCTTGAGATTCTCTTTCTTCCTTTCCCTCCGCCACTCCCCCCACTCATGGTCTCTCTATAATAAATAATTCTTTTTTTATAAATAAATAAATCTTAAAAAAAAGAACCTCCTCTATGAAGTCTTCCATAATGCCCTCCAGTACATTTAAATTTACTGTCATGCCCTGTACTATACGTACTTGTCTATATGCCTCTCTGTTTCCTTGAGGGCAAGATTTATTACTTACTCATTATTAAATGCCTAGATCCCGGCAGAATGCTGAGCATATGGTAGATAATTGTTAAAGAATGAGTCTGGCCCCATCTTTTACAATGACTGAATATTATTTTATATTTGCTTTACGAGGCACCCACCACTCCACAGGACATCTTATTCCAGATTTAGAGAGTTCTAAATATCAGAAAAATAAGTCTTCCTTTAAATGGACTCACAGCTGCCTTCATGTAATTTCCACACATTGGCCTTACTTCTGCCTTGCAAAGCTACACAAAATAAGCCCAATGCCTTATCATCTTTTCATCTTTTCATACTCCTGGTGGCTATTGGTATGTCTTCTTTGGGAGAATATCGATTCAAGTCCTCTGCCAGTTTTTACTTCATCAATTACTCCATGAATGTCAGGAGTTCCATCAATTACTTCATGAATGTCAGGAGTCATACTCTGCCTTTCCAGACGAGGCAAATCATCTCTTTTTCAGTCTTTAGGTCAAGCATCTGGATACTTATCAACACATATGAAATGCATATTTTCCTAGCAAATGCTTCTTATAGGAAACTAAACAGATTTCAGACCCAAAAGAAGCAAGACATTTCTCAAGGTCAAGTACTTTATATCTTTATATTCACTGCCAGCTCTCAGTAGATGCTCCAGCTGAACTATTTTGGCTATTCTTGTCCTTTCACTGTATAAAAGTGAAAAGACAAGCATGGCTTCACAACGTCTTCCCTGACATCACCCTTCCTCATCCCCACCCCCAGCCCTGTGGGAAAAAATTCACTTTGGCAGCACTCCCTACAAACCTATCTAAAAGTAACCATCGAGATGTATGTTACAGGGAAGTTTCTGTGTCTATTTCCCCACTAGACCATGAAGCCCTTGAGGAAAGCAGGATCTCATTTGTTATTATTGTATCACAACTTCCAGCACAATGCCTGGCACATACATTGTGAGTAAGTGCAATAAAATATCTAAAACAAAATTGCCTTATTTGTACACAGGATTCCTTGTCCTGTCCATTTTTAATAAAGGGACAAGGTTCTGCTTTCCTGGATCATTCTGCAGCAAGCAAGGATGACCGTGCCCATATATACTGTTCAGTTATTTTGGGGATGTCAGAAGGGAGTGAACGCAGGCTTTCAGGAAAAAAAAAATACATGTTTTATGCTTCTATGTAGTAAATTTGCAGAGCACGGGGCATACCCTGAGTTGAGTTTAATTGCATGAGTGCTTTCTTGAGGGCACTCTGAGGTTCCAAGTCCCAGATCTAGAGAATGAAAATAACCTGTGCCCTTTCAGAATAATTTCCATGGAGAAACAGGCATCTGAGCCAAGTAGCCTCCCCACCCTGCCCCTGGGGCGTGAAAGCTTTAGAAGTCAACCCTTACAATGAACTTTTTTCTTTCTTTTTTTAAAAATTAATCTCCACTATCCCTTTAATCCTCTTTGGAGACCTAATGGATTGGTGGGTTAGAAGTCAATAGCCATGACAGAATTTTCCCAGGAGGTATCTTCATCAGTTATGAAGTCGGAAGTGTGTGTGCTGGGCCTGGGAGTGACAGACACAGTCAGGGTGACTTTAGTTCAAACAGAACCAGAGCTACTGGAATTTTGTGGAGATGCCCCCAAGGACAGACACTCAATCTACAAAAGCGGAGTCCAGACAAAGAGTCCATGGCAACCATCGCTAGGAGATAAGTCTATAGTGAGAGAGAAGGGAGCAAGGAGCATCTGGTTGGTTTTTAGCTTGTGGCTAGTGCAAAGCACGTAACTGTCCTTTTCCCTTTGGGCGGTTAAGTGAGCCAGATCTGCACCCCGCCCCCATAGCAACCGTGCGTTTCCATTTTGTGCACAGTCTCCTTGCCTACCCAATTTTACATCTCTACCTTATTCTTTTTAAGTCCTCAAAAATTAGTTTGGAAACAAAGTGACGAATAATGGAAACTCTGTATACACCAAGTTGGTTGACTGGTGGGTTTCTCTGGTAGATCAGGCTAGAGATCATTAATTCTTTTCTCTTGAGCTGCTTGGTTTTACCAAGTGGGTGAGAGAGAGAGAGAGAGAGAGAGAGAGAGAGCGAGAGAGAGAGCGCTCACGTTGTGCCTGGGGTTTGGGTCTGTTTTATTGACAGTTGTTAACAAGGGGGAGGAATATTCATTACCTAAGGTGGAGAAGTGTTGGGAGCAGGGCTTCCAGCTTTTTCTTCCTTATTGGGTCAAGGTTTTCTGTCCTACTTTGGCAGCCATCTTGGGCCTATCTGGGTTGATCTGGTTTCTTGTGGCTCTATTTTAGAGTGCTGTCAGGACAGGCCTCTGACATGCCACCCACCCCCATAGCCAGCCGTGACTTCCTCCCTGAGGAACTCCACGCATCCTGTTAGAGCCTGACTAACTTCTCCTAACCGTTTGGGAAGCTTGGAGGATTTGGCAGGCTGCCCATTCTGGGCTAGGACTGTTCTACATAGCGGGAAAACCACAGGGAAGAAAATAGGAAAAATCCCCACCCTAATGGATCCTACATTCTAGGGGGAATGATGGAGAGCTTAAATTTAAAGGCAGCAAGACCAATTTTAAGAAAAATACACCGGCTCATTCTAATTTGATAAGAAGTGATTCATTTAGGTCCTTAAATCTTAAGAAACTCAAACAGATAGGGAGACAAACCATAAGAGACTCTTAACTCTAGGAAACAACTGAGGTTGCTGGAGGAGAAGTGGGGGGGATGGGATAACTGGGTGATGGACATTAAGGAGGGCACTTGAAGGAATGAGCCCTGGGTGTTGCACGCAACTGCCGAATCGCTTAATTCCATCTCTGAAACTAATACAGTATATGTTAATTAAATTGAATTTAAATAAAACATTTTTTAAAAAGAAAAAAGAAACTCAAAAAAAAAGAAAGAAAGAAAGAAAAAAGAAGCTCAAAAAGAGCACAGGCAATGGTGCCACGGGAGCAGAATGGCAGGTTCATGGCCTAGCAAGATTAGGCAATATTTCCTGACCCCCCCATGAGGTTTGGACTAGATGTCCCTCCCCATCCGTTGCAGAGTTGGTGATCTAACGTCCTAGTTTTTAATGTCTGTATTTTTTCTATTAGACACAGAAACACATGTATAGTGCTGAACGTAATGCTTAAGTGCTGACATTGTGGCTACTGTAATTAACTGTCCCCTTTTCTACCTTTTGTTGTTCAAGGTTGACAACACACGTTCCCAAAAACATCATTCTTGTCTGAAACTTGGTTCTCCCAAAGCACTTGGATTTACTCTCTAGCTAAAATGGTCTCCTTGTACTATTTAGGGAATTAGAGACTTCTTTTGTTATCTTAAAGGACAGGTTTGGACAGGACTGATAACGGACCTTCGTTGATTTGGGGTCATCCAGTATCCGTTCAAAGCTGCTTTCATGAACAGCCTCTGTTCTCCTTGTCCTTTAGGAATCCATTCTCCCTCATTCTTACGCCATGGGGCTCAGACGCACACTGCCCCTCATTTCCCCCAACCTCATCACCCCCCCACCAGCCCCCAAGCACCAAGGAGGAAGCACGTGACCTCAGCCAAGCAGCTCATCCCAACTCCCTACCCACAGTGATTGGTCTGAGGTATCAACACGTGTTCAAATCAGAAGCACGAAAACCCAATAAGACCTTTTGAAGAAATGCTAAAAAGAAGTAAGTGCTCTTTCCTGATGAAATTGAACCTTAGACATTGGAAGATCTAGGGCCACAGCCATCTTTGAACCAGGTGGGCAGACAACAGCTAAAACTGAGGGGAATGAAGCTGAAAGAGAGAGACAAAGGCTATGAAAGGAAAGAAGGAAGCCAGATGGGATCTTGGTGATACTATTTGAACCCGAGATCAAACTGTGCTAGAAGCTGAAAGGCCTGACGTTTCAACTATGTGAAGCAATCATCTCCTGTGTCTACTTAAAACCATTTGCATTGTATTTATTGTCCCTTGCAAAGAAAGAAACCTAGTTGATGAACCAGGAGGCTACAATGCCCAGTAGGGGGAATGGATGCCTTGCCGATGTGACTTGAAGGAAAACAGGCCCTAGACAACAGATCTGATGGGAGAGACGTGCAAACAGCAGACCCTCCTGGTCATGCTCTGAGCCCTGGGAGCACTGAGAGGTGGGAGAGAGTGTACCCCTGTCTGCGTCAAGCGTTATGGAGCCTACATGTCTGAACATATGGGGAGGACATGTGATTGGAGAGATTGCAATTGGAGGAACTGCCTAATGGGTAGACTTCCTGGGTCTCTCAGATTCCAGAAAGGAAATGACTCTCCTGGGGTTCCAACATACGGGTTCATCAAAAGATCTTTGAGTCAAGAGAAAGAACCCAGATCCTGCATTCTAAACCCAAAACACCTCTTTTTAAACAGAAGTGCCAAATAAACCATTGTCTTAACTCAGGCTTTTATATCAGAACAGCACAGATGGGGCGGCTTAAACAGACATATATTTCTCAAGGTTCTGGGAATTTGGAGGTCCCAGATCAGGGCGCCAGCACGGTCGGGGGCTGGGGAGAGCCCTCTTCCTGGTTGCAGATAGCTACCCGCCTTCTCATCGGGTCCTCACTTGATGGAGAAGGTAGCAGCTCTGGTGTCTGGTGTCTCTTCCTCTTATAAGGAAGAGGGTATCACCCTTATGACCTCATCTAAACCTAATTACGGGTATCACCCTCATGACCTCATCTAAACCTAATTACCTCCCACAGGCCCCAGCTCTTGCTATACCATCCCTTTGGGGCATCGGGCTTCCACGAAGGGCAGACGGGGACAAACATTCAGGCCACAAGGGGCCCCACAGTGCTGCTAAGGTCCAGAGGGCCCCTGACAGGTTGTGGCTATGTACCTTTCACGCTAAGACAGACCCCTCCTGGTTTTTCAGGGGCTGCAGTGGTGATTTTAATTGCTGAGATTCCCAGTCTAGCACCCAAAACCAACGTACCCCAGTTGTCATGGGGGTGGGCAGGCTTCCTCTTGTGTTCTCCTGCACTCCCAAGTTTGGGTCTGGTTTCTGAAATGGGGATGCTGTCCTCGGCTGCTGATTATGGTGACCTTCTACAGGGGCTTAGCCCACAGCTTAATCCTCACTCATATGTAAGCCCCCTGCTGGGAAAGCTTAACTTGAACCACATTCCACAAATTACAGACCCCCAGGAGAGGCCTCTGTTCTAAGGGGATGATTGCACTTTTGTCTTTTAAGGAGAGCTTAAGCTCCTGGTATGTTTCATCAGGGATTCTCCATGGATAACGAGATTTGGGAATAGGATTAATCCCGGAGGGTGTATCCCCGAAGTTTCTCAGAATTACTATTATTCAAATCCTGTTTTTCATTTTGCTAGAAAATGACATTAAAGGGATGGCAAATTACTTGTTGGTTGGTGTGTTAATTAAAACAATATGGAGCAAGAATTCCATCTTTGCTCAGCTCGGACAAAGCAGTCTCTTAACCAGGTGATGTTCCCCTCAAATTCCAGAGCGTGATTTCTATCTGGTTTGAGCAAAAAGGTAAATAAATAAAGAAAGAAGAAGAAGGAAACCAGGCAAACATTCTCATCATCTCTGTTACAGAGGACACACTCACTATGGCAACAAGGAACCCCAATCTTAGTGACCATCAAACGCGGTAATTTTATTTCTTACTCATGCAAAGCTCAAGTGGCCGTTGGGCAGGCAGTCTCATGGGGGCCACTGTCTTCTAGCTGAGCCTTAGGGCTGTCCCTAGACTCCCCCACCCCGCTCCCCGCCAGGTGCTGGCCCGCAGACAGGGAAGGAAGGAGAGCAAGGAGGAGCGTGCACGAGGATTTAGGGGCAGGAGTGTCTCTAACGGCAAAGGGGGCTAAGAAACGCAGTCCCACTCTGTCCCCAGGAAGAGGAGGGCATGGGTTGGGGAGCTCTAGCTGGTTTCTGCCCTCCTGTCATGCCCATCCCTCCAAGTCAGTCTGATGGCTCGCCTTCTCCCTCCTTCCTTCGCCATTCACGAATCCTTGTCAAAATCACGGTGTTTGCATAATACTCCTCACTGCATAAAGCCCCCGCCTGTGCGTTCTTTCAACTAATCCTCCCAACCACTCTAGGAGAAGCGATCATTAGTCACCACTGGGTTTTGGACCCAGGTCTTGGGGCTCCAACTGCTCTAGTCCCCCAGGGAGGCAGCATAGAGATGAGGCTAAGGATCCCCGCTCTGGGGCCACACCGCCCGGCTGAAATCTGCGCTCCGCAGCTAGCTGCCCCTATGATCCGGGGCGTGTGGTATGGCCCTCTCCAGCGCCAGCCTGCCCCACGGGACACACGGGACACACGGGACACACGGGACAATGGGGCAGGGCCTCCTCACAGGGCTGTCGTGGGGGTTACGGCTGGTGACGTCCACAAGGCCAGCAGAGCACCTGCTTCTAAGAAACATCCACAGTGATTTGCTGACGGCAGCCGTGGGAAGAAGACTAAAAGCATCCAGACTCCCGTAGGGCTCCCAGCTCAGCAGAGAGCCTGCTTCTTCCTCTCCCTCTGCCCCTCACCGTGCTCATGCTCGCTCTCTCTCAAATAAATAAAATCTTTAAAAAAAAAGGCATTTCTAGCTGCATTTTCTTTTTTCATCACCACAAAGGGTGCCCCCTGTCCCTTGGTGAGAGACCCGTGGGGCTGGGATCCAGTCTCCAGAGCATCCATTGGTCACGTCCATCCCTCCTCGAGGGCCAGGTTGCCTTCCACCCGGAGAGAGAGATTGCAAAACTGAACACTGCTCCTGAGGGTCCAAGGACAAGGAACGCTTTCCAGGACCCCCAGGGGGGCCTTTGAACTTGAGGCGTACAGACACATGAACTGTTTCAACACCACAGGTCCTTTCTGGTTTGACCAAGGCTCCACCCAGTTTCTGCGGACTCTCTCACTTACCCAGGCGTTTCTCATTGGCTTGCCCACAAGGCCGAGAGGGAGACACGGCAGATGTTATCATTGCCTACTTCTAAGACTACGGAAACCAAACTTCACTTAAATCACCTTTTCCAAGGTGGTGTGCCTATCAAAGAGCAAGGTCAGTCCTGGAATATGCCAGAAGGTGAAGTGTTACTGCCTTTCTCAGGATGGAATCCTAAGAAGCAGACTCTTAAGACAAGGGTTTGGAGGCAAGTAGTTAATTTTAGAAGCGATCCCAGGAAGGGAAGAAATGAGAGACAAAAGGGAAGGAAGCTGGATGCGTATCCTGCTGGGAATCTCTGGGAGACCACGTGACACCTGCCACTGCGGGATGTTTATCCTCTAACCTCCGGCTGTCATTGGCTGAAGGATCTCCAAGGGCATTAACTCCCTGGCCTGTTCAGCCTCCCTCCCTCCCAGAGAGCAAACCTTTGTGTGGAGAAGCCCAGGGGTTGGCAGTAGGATACCTCCACCCTGGGTGTTGATGGTGGGTGGAGGGGATGTGGGTGAGGCCCCAACAGCACCTGTCTGGCTCCCCTGTGCAAGCAGAGGCTGCTCCTGCCCGCGCCCCTCCCTCACCCAGCCCATCACCACTGACTCCTCACAGCGCAGCCAGGGGTGGGGGTGGGGGGGGGTGGACTGTGACTTTCCCAAGAACAGCACCTGTAGCCTGAGAGGGCGGGGCTCGTAGATAGCTTATGATAGGGATGTAGGTTAAAGACTGAATCCAGCTCTGCCATTTCCTGAGGGAAATAGCCCTAACCGATTAGAGTCTATTTCTCCAGCAGAAAAATAGTATATATTACAATGGATTGTTAGGAGGATTAAATATGTAAACACTAAAGTATGAGCCCAGTGACGGCAGGGATTGTACATGTCTTAATCATCAGTACGTTCCCAGGGCTTAACACAGTGCTGGGTAGTGAATGGAAGGGAGGAAGAGAGGAGGAGACGGAGGGAGGAAAGAAAGAGAGAAAGAGGAAGAGAGGGAGGGAGGGAGGAGGGAGGAAGGAAGG
>LNAC01000243.1:2213367-2275895 GCA_002007465.1 Ailurus styani | reverse complement strand
GAGGAAGCAGGCTCCCTGCTGAGCAGAGAGCCCGATGCGGGCCTCGATCCCAGGACGCTAAGATCATGACCTGAGCCGAAAGCAGAGGCTTCAACCAGAGCCACCCAGGCGCCCGAAGTGTTCCTCATCTATAAATGCAATTTAAAATCTAAGCCATGAATGTTTTATTTATTAAAACAAAAGGTTTACATGAAAAAAACCAAAACACACACACACTAACCTTAGGATCAAGCCACAGCAGACATGAAACATGAGCTAGTGTCCCTCAGAGAAGTGATCCGACCTCAGAAGAGTAAAAGAATTAATCTAAATGGTGTTGGGGTGTCTGGGTGGCTCAGTCAGTTAAGTGTCTGCCTTTGGCTCAGGTCATAATCCCAGTCCTGGGATCGAGTCCCACACTGGGCTCCCTGCTCAGCAAGGAGCCTGCTTCTTCCTCTCCCTCTGCCCCTCACTCATGCTCTCTCGCATGTGCTCTCTCTAAATGGTGTTAGCATAGTCTACTTTTTATCTTAAATTAATCCAGGCAACTTCATTTGTTCCTATTTTAAATATGTGCATAAGTGGAAGATTTGACTGATACCACTGTGTTTAGCTACTCCAGACCTATTAATGAATTAATAATGACAAAATAACAACTGATAATTTCTGGACACTTACAACATCGAATGTACTGAATGCACTGAACACAGAGGCAAGAGTTGTGTTATGTGTCTGATATACTTCATCTCATTTGATCCTCGTAGCACTTACACATAAGTACTATTATTATCATCATTCCCATTTTACAGGTAAGAAAACTGAGACTGACCAAGAACACACCACTGGTAAGTGGCAGAGCTTATATTCTAATTCATGCTAATTTGATTTCAAAGCCTGTGTTCTTCACTGCTGCGTTACTTACAGAAAATCTGGTGTTCCAATGGACAAAGCTGGGTTCTGAACCACCTCACCATCTGCACCTGAAATTCAAACCAGGTAGCTTTGGTGGTATCAGAACAAAGCTTCATAAGTGTCAGCCTCAGTTTCCCCATCCCTACATGGGAATGATACTACTAGACCCCATCTCACGGGGTTGTTGTGGGAACCCAAGAAGGTAACTCATGTAATGTGCTTAGTGTACTATATTGCACATAGCAATTGCTCAATAAATATACAATACGAATGACTAGTACTTACAAAAGAGTACCAGTAGACATAGCAGCTGAACTGGTTTACCAGTATAGCCAGCAAATACCTTGCAGAAATAGGGTCTGAGTCATGGGATACTGAATGGAGAGGCAGTTTTGAAGGAAGGACGGAAGAAGCCATGAGAATTAAGCCCACCTACTTGATGATTTTACTTGACACTGGAACACCCCCCACCCCAGGCAGGAGGGCTGGCTATTTTATCCTCCTTTCTATCCTCTGACCAAAAGTGTTATTTTAGTGAAACAGAGTTAAAATGAGCTCAACCCTATTTGAAAGTTGCTAAGAGAGTAGATCTTAAAAGTTCTCACAACAAAAAACCAAAACAAAACACTATTTGAGGAAATGGATGCTAGCTAAGGTAATTGCTGTAATTATTTTGCCAATATATATGTATGCCATATATATGTATGCCATATATATGTATATCATTACCTTGTATACTTTAAGTGGAGACGTATGTCAATTACACCTCCCTAACGATGGCAAAAAAAGAAAAAAAATCAGCTCAATGTGCTCTTTAAAGGAGATGAAAGCCATGAAAGGGCAGCATTAAAGGCTGAAAGATGTTTGGGTAAGGAAATAAAGGAAGACTTACCTTTTGAGCTTTATTTATTTTAAAGAGAGAGAGAGCTCACACATGAGGGGGAGGGGCAGAGAGACAGGGAGAGAGACTCTCAAACAGACTCCCCCATTGAGCTTGGAGCCCGACATGGGGCTCAATCCCAAGACCCTGAGATCATGACCTGAGCCAAAGCCAAGAGTCTGATGCTTGACCAACTGAGCCACCCAGGCACTCCTTGGAAGCCTTACCTTTTCAACACCAGATTGATAGTTTTCAAACTGTGTTCCACGGAACCCTACTTCAGGGGTTCCAGAAATGGTTTCATTGAGATTCCACTTTTTAAAAATATAACTCGGTTTAATAATCAACAGACATACTCAAGTGCGTTATAAGTCTAATTTAAATTCATTGGAAGTCTCCAACTGAGTTAACTTGGCAGGTTAGCTTTTTATGAAGATTTCAAAAATAAAAGTTCTCTTTTACACTCTTATTACACTCTCTCTCTTTACCGAAAAGAATCCTGGAATTTGAAAGACAGCTTTTTAAAAAACAACAGATAAACAACAAAACAAAATATTATTTGTAATCGTATATATATATCTATGTGAACTTGGATTTTCTTAAGTCTATGTGAGCAAAACAAAATTCATAACTGGGTGCTAAAACCAATAAAACATTGCCACTTTCAAAATATCATGGTCATCAAGTAGCCTCCTCATCATTCTCACTGATTTTATAAAAGTAGCTATTAAGAGGAATGTATATTAATAAATGCAATATAAAATACTATGTATACCCTCAATAAGGTTCTACGTAAGATTTTGTGTTTCAAAAAAGATTGTGCTACTAAATGAAAAGTTTGAAAACCTCAGCCTTAGTTCATTTGGACAATGGGGTGGAGAGGGTGACGTCCCATTCATAGGACCCTCAGGTTTCTGCTCCAGCCCTTGCTGCTAAGACCACCTATTTCTCTTTCCCTGCCCAGATCCCTGGAGCCCTGAGGCCGTGTCAGTGGACAGAGGTGGAGATGAGATTCGGAGAGCTAACATGGAGCTTGTGGCCCTGTCCTGCTGCAAGGGTCCACCACACACAACAGTGGTCCTGCTTCAATGCCAAGGCGACCTCCACCAGCCCCTCCTTCCTTATTCTAGGTCATACCAGCTTGGAAAGCAAAGCAAGTCTTGCTAAGATCTCAGGGCTTTGGGTTCCTTGTCTCAGCTTTGAAAAATTTGCACTGTTAACTGGGAACTTCCTTTCTGCTTTGCCATTCTTCGATTTAATCTATTAACCAGTGAAATCTGTTCATGACATGCCAGGAAGGAAAATATCAACAGGAAAGGGTGGAGACAAATAGAAATATTGAGCCTAGTCACATCCCTCTGGGAAAATTCTAGAAAGATAAGGGTTAGATGGAAAGGTAAAGACCTAGAAGAGAAGGTCTCATGTGAGACAGATATGAGCTGTAAAACTTTGCACTTTTTAATGTTTTTTAAGTAGGCTTTATACCCAAAATGGAGCCCAACGTAGGCCTTGAACTCATGACCCTGAGATCAAGACCCGACCTGAGATTAAGAGTCAGATGCTTAACTGACTGAGCCACCTAGGTGCCCCAAAATTTTGCACTTTTGCATAACTTTCGTAAGACTACGTTCTATCATCTCGATTAGTTTATAACTAATAGAAGAGCCATTATATTCATTATAATTTTCCAAATAAATGTAGTCACCCTCAAACACCTCAGCTTCAGTTTCATTATATTTCATGTTATTTAGCCATTATGCAAGTTAAGCGTACTTCAACCGTAAAATCTCTGTATTAAAAAAATGTTTCCACTTTATGCAGAAACATTTCAAGTTCAAGGAATGACACATCATTTCAAGCTAGAGGAATGACAAAAGAGATGGGTAATCCCTGAGAGCAGGTTGTTCCTCTGGACTGTGCTAACACTTCATATATTTATCTTTTATGTGTTTAAATATCCAGAAGAGTTGGAGGCTTATGAGTTTTCGTAACTTTCCAGTGCAATCTGAAGATTCCATCAGTCTAAAACAAGACCAGCCGTAATTATGTGTTGAAGATGAGGCGCGGGTTCGTGGAGGTTCAGTACTCAATTCTCTCGACTTTCTTATAATAAAGTTTAAATATGTGCACGTGTATTTATCTATGTATGTAATCTGCTCTTCCTGAAATCTATTTTAGAATAGATCCCGTCAGTCAGTTTCATCTAAATCTTACTGTGACAGAAGTCAACCACTAACCAACCATCTCTAAGAAGAATAACCACTGTTTCTCCCTGTTCCCTTCAGCTCTGTTTTGTAAATTTTCTTCTTGGATGTGCTTCTCACACGTGCCACATTCCATCATTCCCAGTTCCTGTTCTCAGATATCACTATAGACTTTCTGTCCGTCCATCACTCCCTCACATATGTAAATAGAGAAGAGAATAATCCTGAGCCTAATGTAATTAAAATTCTATGATCTGTCCTATAGTTTGGAGTCAGCGGGCATAATTACAAATAAACGCCTCTAGCAAGAATAATGGAAGACTACTCCAAAATGCAAAATGATTTTCCAGAAATTCGAAAACAACAAATGAATCCCTACCCCCACATCACTCTTGCAGAGGTCTTCCAGTCTGTGTGCACAAAAACCAAGTGCTTGCAAAGAATTTTAACCAAATTGTGGGGGCCCCTGGGTGGCTCAGTCGGTTAAGCATCTGCCTTTGGCTGGGGTCATGATCCCAGGGTCCTGGAGTCGAGCCCTAGTCGGGGTCCCTGCTCTGTGGGGAGTCTGTTTCTCCCTCTCCCTCTGCCTCTCCCCTGTTCCTGTGCACACACTCTCCTTCTCTCTCAAATACATAAATAAAATCTTTCAGAATTTTAACCAAATTGTGAATAGCAGGGGTGAAAAAGAGAGAGAACAGTATGTTTGCCCTTGGGCAGAATTGTGAGGATTAAAATTATGCCTTGTCATCTTAGCTGGCTTGCTGTGGGGCACTCTCCCTATTACCTTCCAAAATACCAACGTAGCTGTCAGATGTTTCTTTAACTTCACTTTACATCAGTTCCTCGATGATGCCATTATTTTCCACCCCTTTCTTCTATTCTTCTTCTTCCTGCCCGTAGCATTAACAAGCTAAATGGACCAGTAATCAATTGTCTTCTACTCTTCTGAGGTTCTACGCCTGCTGCTCCTGCCTGGTATCAAGCACTTGTTTTTATTCCAAAACCTCTTCTAGACATGAAGCTTTGGATGGGAAAGGGACAAAGGAGAGAAGAAAACGATCTCTTTGAGGACAGAGAGTGTCCCTTTCACGTCTGAAGCTTCATGCCTAAAAAAGGTCTTTGTTGATATTACAAGGCCTACCATACTTTCCAGCAGTTTCTGCACTTCACAGTCCTGCTCTCACTTCGTTTTTACGGGTTAGGAAAATCTGAGTCCAGATTTATCCAAAGCTACTTGTGAGAAGCCTCTCACGGCATCCAGACCAACACCACCATCGCCGCTGGGCAGGAGTTTCCATAGATCAGCCGGGTACCGGGACACTAATGACAACCTTGACTGTGTGTGGCTCGTTTTTCTTCCAGCCACGAGAACAGCAGATCCAGGCTGAGCCCGGGAAGTGGCTTCTCTCTCAGTCCAGCACCCTCCTCTGTGGATGCTCTCCAGCTGGACCAAACAGGAACACGATAGTGGTGAAATGAACTATGTTTAATGGTCGTACCAGCGAGACCGCACCTGGTGGGGGAGCATGGGGCATCTCAGTTAAGAGCATCCAGAAAGAGCCTACAGGAATGGGGCTTCAGTTTGGTCATTTGGGGGTGGGTCCAAGGGGCAGGGGTTCACCCTGGATTGGGTGCTGTCCAGAAGCGGGAATAACTCTTTGATCATGGCTGCTGCTGAATCTCATCTGGGACAGAGGAGAGCATAGCTAAGGCTGGTAAAGGGGGGGCAGTGACTCAGGCTGGTGGGAGGGAGGAATGTTTGGCAGTGTGTGGTTTGCAGGGACCTTGTTTTTGCCTGTGCTTAGCTAAAACCGTGAAGGGGTCTTGTTTTTTGTGTCCCTTCATCATGGTCACAGCATGACCTTGACCGAGGTTGGTGTTCCATGACATTGCTGATGTCCAGCTGGAGAACGCCGTGGCCCAGCTGGAGCACCGGGGCAGCTCCTAACCACATCCACAACGTGGCTGTTGTGAGCTAGTTCCCGCCTGTTGGGGCTGTTTTTCTTGTTCTCTGCTCTGTTTGGTCTTGTCTTTCAGGCCTGGGAGATGTGGGGAGGATTAGTCAAAGGAAGCAGGAGAGCACCGTGCCCCAGAAGGTCTTCATCACTGACACGAGCGCCTCTTGGCTTTCCAGTGTTTTCGGCGGTTGTGTTTTTATCCCCCTCAAGGACCTTGCAGAAGGGCCCCTTTGCCAAACATCATTCATTAGCAACTCTAGAGCTTGTGGGGTTCACAGGGGCTCACCTAACCCTGTAGGGCAAACGTAGGTTGGGCCAGGTGCAGCAGTGAGACACAGACTTGAAGTGAGGACCTGATTCCCCTCCTCTAAGGCCTCTGAGAACCCCACCCCCGTATTCTTCCACGTTCTGTACACATTCCCACTTGAGGGCAGATCCTGAGGTGAGTTTGCTCCTCATAAACTTTGACTTCTAGGAGGACGTAACTTACAGCCAGGTCCATCAGTGAACATCCAGGATGAGGGATCCTCTCCAATCCACAGCCTTTCCCCCTACTTGTGCTGACTCCTCAGACTGACACAGACGACCTACATAGGCTGGCAACTCATCCTTATATTTGTTCCCCGGCCTTGGCCGGGGGGTGGGGTGTTGAAGGATGGAAAAATATGCAGAAGAAACATTTCAGAGTTTTTCAGTTCTGGGGGAGGGGGAAAGAGAATGAGTCTTCACACAGATTTCATAACCCATTAGAAAATATTTTTCTACCCCTCAGTGTGGGATAGAGGCAATTCTCAACCTAGAGACGAGCTCTCTAGTAAGAGATTTAGCTTGCTTCGGGAGGGATGAAGACTCACTCTTAAATTGTTCCTGTGTTTATTTTCAGTTACCTTAGCACAGAATGTTCTCTCGGGCAAGGTCAACTAGGAGACTCTTTAATACAAACAAAGTTGAGTTGGATCACAGGAGAACTTGGTTAAGTACATAGAAATGGTGGCTCCAACTATTAAATTATTTTGCCTCCTGCCAAGTCAAACCTACAGCTGTTTTCTTCTCCAAGCTCCGTTCTACGAGGAGGGAAGAACAAAAAATAGGGTTTCAACCCACACCACAAGTGCCCAACCTTCTCCCTACAGGAGCTGTGTGCTCACTCAAGGGAGGGGAGAAAGCGAAGACGCATCCATGTAACTCACGACATGAACAGGATACCCCGGGGTTGTTAATAAATACTTTATTATGAACCATCATGTGGGAAATGAGCACAAAATTAGGAATTCTTTTTATAACATTTAATGTCGTTTTTGACTTTGGTGTCTCACAACATTGAAGCTTTTCACTTGTTTGTAAGCTCCTCACGTGCTTTGTTCGAAGCACTTTTAAAACATACGGGGAACTCAAAAAGAGGAACACAGGTTGCTAAGTCCATGAAGTCATTTAGTCACATAGCTTAGAAACGCTCATGCCCGGTTTGGTTTTGCTAACGTTTGGACAGGCTGTTAATTATTTGGTAATAATGTAAAAGGATTGTTTATTTTATTCATAAAACCCTCTGTTAAGACTTTCAATATTCTGGCTCCTCTGACATGAAATGAAGAGGCAAATGCTCAAGGCCACTGCTACAATATAACAGATTTACACTGTTTTTTAAAAATGTGTTGTCCCTTGGAGGAGCAGGCAGGGACCAAGTGGAGCTCCAAGAGGGGACCCAGGGGAGAAAGGGACTGGCCTGCTTTATCTAACGGCCCATCTGCTCCGTGAGACCCAGGCCAGACATCAAACTGTGCTCAGCTGTGAATTCCCCTCAGGTACAGTATTTCCACAATTTAAATTTCTTTTCCAGAAGACCTCCCCCCCCCAGGTAAACCATGAGAAAGGGGGTCCTGTCTGCTCCCCTTTGTTGTCCCCCGACTCCCAACAAATCTGGCAGGTACTAGGTGCTAAATGATCACTTCATTAGAAATCTCTCTACTTGGGGCATCTTGAGGACAAGTCTAAGCGGTTTGTCTTTAGTACCATCCCCACAGTCAGAATCTTCCCTCAGGGGGGCAACTGACTTCGAAAGGATTTTTATCTTCATGTAAATAGAAGGTAAAGGAAGGCTTCGTACTGTTAAAGGTGTCTTAGGTATCAATGTACAGAAATGGAGGATAAATGGAGAACATATCTCATTCCCCAGAAACTGGGATCTGCTGGTGGGGACACACCTGTGCACTCCATTTAACGGATGGACAGAACCAGGCCTAGAAAAGAGACTTTCCTAGGGCTTCCCTTCCTACAACCCTCCTGGTGGCTCCCGGTGACTTCCCTGTTCAGTCGGGTTCCGCTGACTTGCGCCGAGAGAAGACGGATGGAAATTGGTCTGTGGGTTTTTAGTTCCCGTAACGGCCCAGGCAAATGCATTCAGATGGTGATCTCCTGCCCACACATGGACCCCTTGAAGGGACTGGCCTGGGGGGGTCGGTGGGGGCAAGCCTTGAGCATCTTAACTGCAAGCCTGAGTCTCGGAAGAAGCCAACATGCTGCTCCCACTGGGCAGGCCTCTGTAGGGAGTGGTGTGCACCTCACTGGGGGGCCCCACAGCTCAGAAAGCACCCAGAAACCTCCAGAAACTTCGTCGGGCCGGCCGTCAGTACGAGAGGGCCAGGATCACACTCCCACTTGGGCCAGATGCCAGAGGCTGGAAGCCACTATTTATATGGGGAATGGATCTTCTATTTCCTAACTGGTAAAAAGGAGACTTTTATATGCAGAGTCCCAGCTAAGGAATTCACTGTGATGTCTAATACACTTGACCCCAATCCCCCCCCCCCAACTGATAGCCTCAATCTGCTATTCCCCAAATACAGGTTTCTACTACAGGATTACTTCTGTTGATCTTTCTTTTTTTTACTCAAAAACAGGACTGAGTTACCTTCAGGACACCGACTTTATCGACCTTGACAATAGCATTGCAATTATATATCACAACGACCAGAAGGTTCTTTACATTTCCACTACTTCGAAATTAAGTTTGGAATGATTACCCGGACAGGAGACTTGCCAATACCTCACATTTTATAAAAAGGGGTTTTAAGTCTATGTGTATAACATTACCAAGATATAATTCTCTAGGAAGAGAACTCCTATTTTATTTATTTTTTTGCAAACAATTTTAGACGCAGGGTGTTAAACTGATTGAACTTTCACAAGATTGACGTTATTGCTTAAAGTGCTTGAACTGGTTACATTAAAAGAAAATCAAGGTACAGATTATTTTAAATAAAAATTAAACTTTTTTTTTAGCAACAAAATCAAATGAATGCCACACAAATACAGTAACTATTTTGGTTACAAAGAAATGGAAGCCAAAAATAAATTAATGTAATACTGGAAAACAGAAATTTAATTAGGCAGAAAAGTGGGAAATAATTTTCACTGACCCATGCCATTTACATGAGTTATTCACAACAGTGCTCATAAATGCCTTGACCATGTAATAGCAAACGAGGGCAAAACATTCAGTGCACGGTATTTTAATACATGTGAATATACAAAGTTGATCAAAATGCAATGTTTAAAGATAAAATCCATCTGTAATAAAGCTACACTCCAATATCTAAAATAAGTCCTAAGCTCCAGTTAGAACATAGTTCATTGTTAGGCATGCCCATGAAATTAAGCATATCCATGAAAATAAATGCATAGGGGCCATTTCTGTCTTTTTTTTTTCCCCCATTTCATCTGAAATCCAAAATATGCCAGGCCGTAAAGCCAAATACGACTGGCTTCCTATTCAAACCAACACCCTCTTGTATTGTTCCTTGGCTCTCCGCGAAGCAGCCCACTTCGTGCTGCCTTGGGATGGAAAATGCATCCATGTAACAGGACTGGGGGGGGGGGTCAGCATTTTGCCAAAATTGACTTTTAAACAAATGCCTTTTTAGCGAACTGTACCATAATTTAGGTGCTCAACTAGTAAGTAACCAAAAAAGCAAACATATCTTCTCTCATTTAAGTGTAAAACACTAATTTATTCTAAAACCCACAACAGTTAAAAGAAATACAGCAGGCCTGCTCACTCCTGCCAGAAAATGACACACAAAACCCCTGCGATTTGAGGGAATATTGCTGAGCCTTTGTGCTATCGTTGACCTCAGAATGGTCTCACACATCTCACACCGTTATCTGCTCCACACGATGAATGAGGGGTGAAAACTGAAGTGTTTGCATGCTACTGTCGTTACATAAAGTGAAATGATACGGGGGAAATGTAGCTGCCTAGTGTTTGTTTCATTTATTGAAGAGGAAAGAAATGATCAGATAGCTCTAAAGTTTTAAAAATCTGACGGAGTGTCGGTGGATAAGTGTGTTTTGGTCTTTCTCCAATCTTCTTTTCCTGCATCATGCAACCATGTTAATGCTTTTGCATTATCTTCCATACTTGTTCTTTATTTCTAACCTCTATCCAGGAATACTGAATTTTGACTGACCCTTTCAGTTTCTTCTGTTAAGTCACTGGGAAAAACTCTTTCCACATACAAAAAAATAATATTAGTAATAGTAATAAAGAAAACGCACTGAATCTATGACTTAGCATTTAGATATTACTACTTAGGCTTCCAATTGAAAAATTTTTTTCTAATAAATTAGCTTCAAGAGTCATTTCAAAGATAATTTTAATAGTTTTTCTTATGAATCAGTTCCAAATATATTAGATATGAACCATCATTTTTTTAACTTTGCAACCTGCAGTCAAATATATGGGTTATATATAGTACAAACAATTCCTTGTATCAGTCACCTTCAATTGTGAAGTGTCTCTCCTTAAAAACAGAATAAATACTCACCTTCCAGGTAAGTGATTACTGCATGTTTCATGGAGGAAAAAAAGACAAAATATTTATAAATACGAATTTGCCTCTAAACAAGGCAAGGTATATTTTTGTCACTTGTATAAAACAATATCGTGAAGATCACCCTGTTTTTGTCTTCTCCAGTGAAAAAGCAAAACATTTCACTACAAGCATGAACAAATGAAGTGTTGGCATGCTTATTTAAGTTCTGAGCAATAAACAGTTCAAGGTATCTCAAAGACAGGAGATCCAGTTTTCATCTAGATAAAGTGCTATGCTCTTCATTGTTACAAAATGGCCGCTAACATTTTCGATCTCAGTTTTAGTTCACATTATGCCAAACATCTGCATGTTCACTCGCTGATTTATTAGGTAACAAAATAATACGTTCACAGTATATTAGAGTGTATGGAAGTCAACTGACTTCCCAAAGGAAGCCAAGATCCAGGACTCAGAGTTATCTGTAAGAATCCAAAAACCAGCTCAACAGCAAAACACCAAACTGACCCTTTCAATAAAAGGTACCAAGACTCAAGTGATCTAATAAATACATATATAACAAAAGTGAAAAAGGTAAAAGTAACTCTAGTGAGATGAGGTTCTTCCAAAAAGCGGGCTTGTCAAGCCTTCGAGGAGTCTGAGCCAAAGGGATGCCATCTTGTCCGTCCCTCCGCCCACCCACTCCCACGTCCTCTGACCCACCTTCGCACCTGGCTCACTCCAGCAACCCCTCGGGAAGGCTCCGCACTGGCCCCGGGAAACAGCTGGACGTGTGACAAGGCCGACGGCTGGTCAGCGCGGCCGGTGGCAGAGAGGGAGGAGGATGCGGGTGCGGCCCGGCCGCGGACGCTGGGCCGCGGACGCTGGGCCGCGGGCCGTCACCGTGGTGTCCCAGCCCGGCAAGCGCAGAGAGCGCAGCACCGGCAGCCCTGAAGCGACGGGCAGCAGCGCCCCGCAGGGCCGGAGGGAGGACAGATACAAGCCACAGGGCCTCCCGGAAGTAGAGGGCCACTAAACACAAACAGCATGGGGTTATCTTCCTGACACGCGGTTTTGGTAGAAAGGTAAGGAAAGTAACTTCTCCCTGTCCACGAAAGCTTCCTCCTCTTGGCTGTGCCCGCCCCGAGCTCCCCCCTTCCCAGCCTCGGGGATTCTCCGGCTGGGAGGGCACAGGCCGGGGCAGGCGCCAGGCACCGGGAACAGCTCCTCTTCACCCTGTTCCACTGGAGGGTGGTTTGAGCACTGAGGTTACTCGCTTTAAAACGCTTTCACTTGCACAGACTTAAAGCTATGGTTGCAGCCCTAGAAGGTGAACACGTACCCAGTTCTTCTGTCCTTCTGGCAGAAAAGAGGCAGAGCAGCAAAAACTGGGTAGCGGCGCGTCCAGGGACAAATTAAAGGAATGCATCGAGACGCGATCCAGGGAGGCATTTAGGCCCTTCAGCAGAGACCCAAAACAGACTGTAGACATTCACAGGAAATGTCACCCGGATTCAGCCAGACACAGCCAGTGGTGGAGCATTTACCCGATCCTAAAATTAGCAACTGTTACTCATATAAATCTTACTACAATCTGATTGCAGTTAACTCTACCTCAGACTAAAATAAAACCACAAGTAGTGCTGCATGTAAAAAAAAAAAAAAAACAAAGGGAGAGAAAGTCTAAACACAGCCAGACCGTTGGACTTGGCGTCCTACCCCTGGTGGGCCGCTGGGAAGGAAAGTGTGCAGGGAAACCACGAAGAGTGCTTGGAACATTTCCCCCCATTGGAATTAGTCCCGCAGTTCTTTAAGTTATTCTCTTGACTGATAGAATAAAATATATCCAGATTCTGAATTTTTTGATATATCTGATGTCAGGCCATAGAATTCTTCAATAGCTTGGGCATCTATTTTCTGCAACAAAAGAGACACAAAACAATACCGTTGTTTAACGTGCGGGCTGAGAGAAGGAAAGAAAAACGAATGGGGCGAACAAGATAATGTAAGGAACACCGTTCTAAAGGCACAACTGGGAACTCTCGACAGCAACCGGGTAATGCCCCAGATTGACAAAGGGCCACAATCACGAGTAAATTGCAAATCGTTGAGGAGGAAAGCCACCCTTTAATTTATGAGGCCACCATACATGGGCACTCTTTGAAGAAGCCAGGGCTTCTATCTTTCAAAGGATAAACTGGGGGGTCTTGGGAAAAACCTTCATTCTTTCAGGTCATCAGAGTTCATTCCCTTTAGTGTCACCCTACGAGCTAAAATGGACCTTGTCTGAGAGTGGAATTCTCTCCAGCTAGTATTCCTTTACAACAAAATCAATACATGCAATACTTGAGTGTGACAGAATGATTTTCAGGTCCAACAGACTGAAAAAGTATTTTTAACAATCAATACAAGGAAAATTTGGTATGATGAAAGAATTTCGATAGAACTTTTTAAATTTAGGTTTATTATTTGGTCCGTACCAGAGAGGGCTTCAGTCGCAGTGAAAACAGGACTTACACATAAATGTGATTTCAGGGACACAGAGATCCCCGTCTGTGGTGGACCAGTTAACAGGAACACAGTACAAATGAGCCCCCATCACACCCTTTTCTCCCTTTCCACAGAGAATGAAGAGCAGCTGAATTTAGTTTCAAGAGAAATGTAAATTGTTTTAGGGGAAAACAGGCTTGTTTTAGGAAGTGACCACACACACACATTCCCCCAAATACAGGCTGCGCCCCAGTCCCCCAGAAGGTAACCTGCATACCAACCTCTACAATGTCATCGTCAAATAAAAGCCAGAAGCCATGACTCTTCACGATAGTAATATAATGCCCACGGTTAGGACCGCTGGAAAAGAACAAAAGTTACCAAGTTAACATTGACTTCTTTAAAAAGACTACGTCGCTCTGTGTAAGCAGTGCTTGACGAGAACAAACTCTCTCCTCAGGACAGAGAACCGGCACAGGTGACGTCTGCACCCACATTGGTTTGGCGGCAACGTAGGGAGGAAGACCCACAGGGCGTGCTGTGGTGCCCCTGAGGGAATCTTCTGCAAAGAGGCAAAGACACGGGTCTTCTGAAGACCCACAGTCCAGTGGGAAACTCAATAATGACTGTACACCTACTGTGTGCCAGACTCTCTCCTGGCCGTCAGACAAAAGAGCAGGGACGAAAATAAAGTTCCCACGTTCTTGGGGTAAGGCTTGGATAAGCAATGAACAAAGTGAAATATAACTACATTTCAAGGGGTAATAAGTGCCATGAAGAATAAAGCCAGAGTAACAGCATGGAAAGAGAACACAGAGGATCCCAAACAGGTGAATTCTCAGTGGACTTTTCCATGCTTCTATCTACAGCTATGGAATAAAAAAATATTTGCTCAAAAAGAGTAAAGGGGTGCACCTGGGTGGCTCAGTGGGTTAAAGCCTCTGCCTTCAGCTCAGGTCATGATCTCAGGGTCCTGGGATCGAGCCCCGCATCGGGCTCTCTGCTCAGTGGGGAGCCTGCTTCCCCCTCTCCCTCTGCCTGTCTCTCTGCCTACTTGTGGTCTCTCTCTCTGTGTCAAATAAATAAGTAAAATCTTAAAAAAAAAAAAAAAAGGACTAAAGGACTTCCAGCAAAACACTTTGCATCTCCATTATCTAGGGGCCTTCTCACTCATCCTCTTTTTTCTGATTGGGTAAAGACTACAAACGGCATAAAGAATATTTTAAAGAGTACATATAAGCAAAAAAATTTTTTTTAAAAAAGAGTACATTTTCGATCTATTTTGCGGTAAGAGCTCGGAAGACGTTCTCCATCCTCTCCGTGGAAGAGCACAGAGTCCCACGGCCAGGGAAGGCACCGCGGGGGCCCCTGGCACGAGCACGAGCCTCCCGCTCGCAGGCAGCGCCCCGCGCCCCCACCTGCCCTCACCTGCCGCAGTGAACCACCACGGCCACCAGGTCGTACATGCGGTCCAGGTTCACGGCGTCGCTGGACGTGTTGAAGAGCCGGAGCTCCAGCGGGAAGACCACCCGGTAAGACAGCTTGGTGTACCTGTGCAGCTGCTCCATGTACTTGAACCGCTTCAGGTGCAGGGCCAAAATCATGGGCAGCTTCTTCACTCTCATCCTAGGGAACCACGAAACAGCCCATCAGCTGTGCCCCACGGCCATCAGGGGGACACGGACACGCTGCCGCCACCCCGACGGACAGCCGGAGGGCTGTCACGGCCTTCAGCCCGGCAAACACCGGACCGCTCGCGAGGATGCAAGGACGCAAGGACGCGCGCGTGCAGGGTCCCCGACTCTCGGCGAGCCGGGGCACAGGCGGCAGGGGCGAAGTGCCGCAGCAGGCCTCCATTTCGGCTCGGGCAAAGGAACCTGTCCTGATTTTGTCCCAATAAAACACAGGATGTGCGGCTGCTCTCCATGACCGCCTCCTGCCTTCCAGAAAGGAACAGCATTTGGACAACCACACCCCCTCCACCCCACGGGGGACAGTGGAGAAGAGGGGGGACAGATTTTGAGAGAAGGGGGGGGCGAGCAGAAGGCTGAGGTTTGGAGCTGCAGGCTCCGAGGACCGGTGGGGACGCGGCCCACACCGCACTGCCGGCCGCCGGGAAGCTGGGCGCGAGGCTGGCGCTGGGTAAGGTCCCCCCACGCCGGTGTGGCTCTCCGGGCCGCCGCGATGAAAATGCAGGGTGGGCTTACGGCTACACTCCCCACACTGCACACCGGAGGCGTTCACAGAGCCGGCGTTTCTGGGGGGCATGTCCAGACAGAGTTATTTTTATTTTGAAGTTCCTCCCTGGCGCAGGCATACTGAAGGACTTGAGTAATCCTACAGTCAAGGAACTGTTCTCTTTTGTTGGATGTGGCCTTTCCCAAACTTCCATGAACAAGAAAGCTTTCTGCACTAGGTGACCATTAAGAGTCCTCGGTAAAACATTCACAGAAACGACAGCTGATGGAGGTAACTCTGCTAGAAGACAGGCCCTTCGGTCGCCTTCCAGGAATCCCGTCCTGGGTCAGCATCAGTGCCGTTCAGCTTGTATATGTCGTCAATGCGTATAATTTGAAAAATAATTCTGAAGAGACTACAAATTTTAAGAGACTACTGTTCAGGACTCTACTGGAGTAAAACTCTGTTCCTAAAGACAAGCAAAACAGCAAGGCCAGCAGAAACGTAAGAATCGTGGGGAGCCCCACATTTTACAATTTTTCAAGCATCACGGGGAACCCCGTATTTTATAGGAACACACACTATTTTAATCAATAAAACCTCCAGGGCTGAGTGGAACACACACTGGTGCCACACGGGAAGGCCTGGGCCGGCCACGGGCAGACTGAGACTCTGAGGACAGGGAGCAGAAACAAGCTGGCTGATCACTCACAACAGTCACCTCCTCTGCTCTCCATTCCCACCTGCCAGAATGACTAACCTTTTATGAGTTTTGATGCAGTGAGGACAGATGCGCATGTCTGGGGGGCGGGAAGAGCCAGGGAGGCTGGGCGCAGGAACTATTTCCACCTTGGCTCTAGACCCCGGAGGGTTTCAGATGGCAGTAACGAGCTCCTGTGAGTTATTCTGAATATTCCACAACCATGGGCAGAGTAAGTGTAACTCATGGTAAGGCCTCACGGGATAATTAAAATGTCGTTTCCTGATTTCTGGGGCAGTTAACGGAGAATCCCTGATTATTGCACACTGTCCAGGGGCTGTAACCAGCTGGTGCTGGTAAAAAGATAGGCAAGCTTGGATCCTGTGTCAGTTCAGAATGCGATGACTTCTTATCGCCCATCCGTGCTAGTGCGTTCCTCATGTTTCCACATCCAATGATTAACTTTTTTCACCTCTTGCGTCTCTGAATAAGTTGTTCTAATACTTAGGCAAGACCAACAGTATTACTAGAGATGTACTGGGTGTTGTATGCCATGTCCTTTTTATAATTTGCCTTTTGTCCTAAGAAGTTAGTAATTATACCCGATCACCACTCATTTACCCAGCACAGCATCTGGCACACAGCATGCAATAAATATTTGTTGAATGAATGTATGAACAAAGGATCCGACAATCAGACAAATAGACAAGGGACAAGTCTCCAAGGTAGGCCTTCTTATCCGTTTCTCCAGGGAGGGAGGCAACTGACTTCTCCAAACCTACTTGGCCACGAGCCCATGGAACTTCAAAGCCCATGAGCTTCAAAATCAGACACGGTTCCTTCCCTCAACACAAAGCCACCCTCTGGGCTAAATCCTTTACGCACCTTTTCTGGGCCTCCTGTTTGCTGCAGCACGTTTCACAATAATATTTCTGTTCACTGCACAGTGTTTCTGTGTTGCTGAAGTCTCTGCAGAGAAAAATATTTTCCAACTCAAAACGCAGTTCAAAATGTAACTGCTATACCTTTATTACCTGTAGGGCACTTTTTAAAAAATATTTTACTTATTTATTTCTGAGAGCGCGAGCTTGCGCAAAGGGAGAAGGAAATGCAGACAGCCTGCTGAGCAGAGAGCCCGACCTGGGGATCGTTCCCAGGACTGAGATCATGACCTGAGCTGAAGGCAGACACTGAACCGACTGAGCCACCCAGGTGACCTGTAGGGTAATTTTTAAGTACCTGTGGGGAAGAAGTAATGAGAAAAGATCTTTCTGATGAGTCGGTGTTATGACAGCCTTTAGACCATGTCTGCTGGACTGGGTTATGATTTCACCACTGGAGTTTTTCAATGACAGCTTTATTTCATGGGACACAGACAGATGTAAATTAGGGTTTCCAATGGATTCAAAAAACAAATCTCAAGGTTTAACAAGACTACCTGTACCCTGGCAATTAAAAATTAGAACAGAAAAATACTCACTACTGTAAAAGCCCATTGTTACAGTGTAAGTCAGGTCCAAAAAAGTCAATCACATAAAATGCAAGGTGACATTATTGTGTAATGAAAAACAGTATATCTCAGGTGGTCTATATTTTCAAAGGGCACAAAGGTAAAGATAATGATATTTAAATCATATACAACTGCCCTTAGATTGAACTAAGAAAATCCCTAATTACCAGGAGCTGCCCACTTCCTCCAATCTCCTGCTCCCCATCCCACACCTTGGCTCCTTTTGAGGACAAATGCCACTGCGATGTTACATCTGTATTCACCCCCATCATGAGGTTTTACTGCACTACTTATAGTTTTCATTTTTTAAAATGTCACGGCTTTTCATTCTTTCCTGGTCATTGAGATTCTACTTAACATTCCTGTGGTACGGCTTCAAAGGCTGAGAAGAACATCCAGAATACCCTAGAGTCTGGAGAAAGCCTGTGATATTTCTTTATTCGTAGGTAGTGTCCTAGCACCAGAATGATCAGATTTTATTAAACAGAAAATGTTATTTACATGGTGTTATTGACTCACACACTTAAACAGAGCTTATCGAAAGAAACTGTAGATTGCTCGTGTGTTCACTACTCAGATGTTAAGCGACAGTCCTCTGGGCTTGGTGCAGGGAGGGGGCTCACAGGAGTGCCTGCCCTTCTCGCTGCCCCCAGTCTGAGAGACACGTGCAAGTGAGCCAGTTACAATAGGCAGTGTTCCGGACAGGCTAAAAAAACCACCACACACACTTCTCGCACCTAAAGCCCTCCAGCCGGTCCCCAGTACGCTTAGGAATAAAACCAAATACCTTGCCAAGGCCGACAGGCCCTCAGTCCTCAGACTCCTGACTGTTCTTCTGACCTCCCTCCTACCCTCCCTCCGAGTGCCACACAGCCTTTCTGCCTCAGGGCTTCTGCACGTGCTGCTTCCCCAAACAGCTCCTTTCCAGGTGCTTCCACGGCTGGCTCCACTCATTGTTCAGAGCTCAGCAAAAATGTCACCTCCTGGGAGAAGACTCCTCTGCCCACCTTCTGCAAATCCACCCAGCCTCTATCCTGTTGGCTGTCTTGTTCTCTTCTGAGCACTCAGCACCGTCTGAAACCATCCTCCTATTTACTTGATCGCTGGCTTCCTCCCTCTGTGGGCAGCGGTTCCGTCTGTCTCACTCACTGCCATGTCCCCAGCCCTGGGAACAGGTCCAAAGCAGCATGGCACTCCATTTGTGGGCCGAGTGAAGACAGATGCAGGTGTATCAAGTCCAGGGGAAAGCACCAAGGAAGGGGAAATGAACTTGAACTGGGGTGATGCACGTCATTTCCAAGGGGTGATGCCAAAGTCAGGCTCTCAGGGAAAGTGTGCCAAGTGGGTAGCAGTCCAAGATTCCAGACAGAGGGACTGCTGCCCCACAGGGACATGGACGCAAGGTATGGAGTGTGTCTTAGAAGCTGGCACGGACCCCGTGGCTCTAGAATTCCACTAATGGGTCCCAGCGAGGAAAAGACATAATCAGACAGTGTTTTTGAGAAATACCATTTCTGGTAGCACTATGGAGGAAGGATTGGAGAGGCTGAGAGGCAAGAAACAATTTAGGAGGCAATTACACTCAGCTCTCCGATCTCAGCTGCTTCGTGTCTAACAGAGACTCAGACTTAGCTGAATGAACATAGGCTAGCTCTTCAATGAGGTAACTGACGTGAATGCTTCTCTTGGCCTACACAGGACTGGGGTGGGACTGGTGGGTGGGGGTCAGGAAGGGGGGGTGGAGAGTTCGTTGGGATGTCTACCACAGACCAACCTCTTCCCCCAGCTAAAGAACCAGAAGCACCAAGGCAAGCCCAGCAGAATAAGGAATTAGACACTTTCTACTCTTGTTCTTCAAAGAAAGTTGTCTGAAGTATTTGCAGACCCAGAGAGGTGGAAATCTACCCGAGTTAGTACTTAACTTAAAGGTGCCCCCGCCCCTGGGGGGACACGGTAACGCTCCCGGGGCACCTGTGGGTGGAGAACGGGACAGTGAGGCTAGGTGAGGGGACAGGGCTGACCTCAGCCGGTGACTGAGGTACAGCTGCTCTGCTCCGCCTCCCAGGAGCGGAGGGGACCCATACACACTGGTAACCTACTTCCTGGGGCACACCGGTTGCGAAGCTTTGTTCTAAGGCTGACATGAGCAACATCAGCAGTTCTCCGGGCTGCCCATCAGAATTACCTGGGGAGTTTCCAAAGTCATCTCAGTGCCTACGCCCTCCCCCTGGCCCCCACTCAATCACACGGAAGCTCTCCAGGTACAGTGGGCAGTTCCAATGTGCTTGAAGGTCCGAGCAGCCGCCATCCCCAGGGCTTTGTCAACCTCAACATGCATCTGCACCACCTACAGATCTCATCAAAATGCAGATTCTGGTTGGCTCATTCATTCTTGGGGGAGACCGAAGATCCTGCTCTAATGAGCTCCCAGGTGGTGTCAATGGTGCTAGCCCACAGAGCACTATCTGAGCACCAAGGACCGAGAGCAGATGATCTCAAACTCTGGTGGTATTGGAATCATGTAGAAAATTAGTTAAAAATAGAGGTCTAGGCTCACTGAGGTTGAATATGGCCAGGGCCAAATTATGGAAGCAGCCCAAGTGTCCATCGATAGATGAATGGATAAAGGGGTGTGTGTGTGTGTGTGTGTGTGTGTGTGTGTGTGTGTGTGTGTGTGTGTGTGTGTGTGTGTGTGNTGTGTGTGTGTGTGTGTGTGTGTGTGTGTGTGTGTGTGTGTGTGTGTGTGTGTGTGTGTGTGTGACTCAGCCAAGAATTTCAAAAATGAAATTTTGCCATTTCCAACAACATGGACAGAGCTAGAGAGTTTATAATGCTAAGTGAAATAAGCCAGTCAGAGGTGACTTAAAAGAGGTTTCTCAAAGTAAGTAGAAAAGGAATTCATTTTAGAGAAGACACATTTTTAAAACAGAGCTACGGGAGAATGAAGAGCTACTTCCCTCCCAGCGGACCTCCCCAGCACTGGGAGAACGGGCATTTTCAATGTGAGGAAGACAATGCAAGGGAGAGTGGTTTCAGAATGTGGAACTTAAAGAGGAGGTTTCTGTGAAGGAGCCACAGGGAGGGAACTCAGGCACTGAAGTGAACGGCAAAAAACACCCAGAAGGCCATGGAAGGATAATTAAGATAAGCTTCACGTATCTGAAGTTTCTGCCTGAGGCCATCCTTGAGCTTTTCAAAAGCAGGAAAGAAAAAACTTCCTCCGCATTCACTTATGATACAGATGGCTCTCACCCTGCCTGAGACACGGTCCTGACGTTTGAAATGTGAGGATTCTCGTTCAGTCACAGTATGGATTTAGCGGTTTCCGTAGCCCTGTATCCTGAATGTAACCACTATTTATTTCATCATTCCTCTGGGACAAAAGCCGGGAAACCATACTGGAATCATCATCTGGAAGGAGGAGGCAGACACCTTACATTCAAATTCTACAATTTCAGCTTGATTTTTAACTTCTTTTTCGACACCAAAACAAGAGAAGATAACATGTCACATCAGAAGACATACGCAGACATGGTAAAAAGAAAATTCATAGTTCTAATTTTAAAAACAAACCCTTAAGAATGCAAACTGAACTGAACCATGAAAGCCACCCCCCCCCCAAAAAAAGACTGTAATCATTCCTTCTCTTTTGCCTCAGATGGAAAACACTAATTCATTAGCTGGGCATCACCAATTCCCTGGGCCTTTCTCGGCACTTCGTTCTTCCGGGATTTAGACAGCGGCCACTCCCAGCGCCGAGCCCTGGGGGTATGAGGGTTGAGTGGCAACACCCGGCCCAGCCCAGTCTTCCCGGTGGAGAGGTGAGACCTCAGACACACGTGAGGGCAGGCACAGGTACGTCTGCCAAATCGAATGTTGTTTAAAAAGCATCCAGAGAAAATAAATAAATATGCTGAGCTCCAGATTCCGAACCTTCTCTCAGTCCTGACAAGGAGGAATTTCTTTCCGTCCCTCGTCTCCACAGAACACTGAAAGACGGAGGAACAGACGGTTCCCCCACTGGTTCTCAACTCAAAAGTACATAATTTTTCAAATTAGCTTAGAAAAAGAAAGAGTAAAGGTAGGCATGGGTAGCGTGTATTAATCTGTGTGTCAGAGAGAGACAAAGATGAGAGAGAGACGCTGATGAAAGCCAAAGCCCACATCTGTATTAAAGATTAAAACTTATTTTTAAACTTAATGACTAATGACTTCCACTTGATCCTCTTTCTTCTCAGCACGATCCTTCTCTAGACCACATATACTTATTTTTAATCTCTCTCGGGAGAGAAGAAATAGAAAATAATAGGATTATATGGATTTAACTGAAAGGAAGATTACCTCCTGAGGGACAGTCCCCCCCCACCCCCCTTATTTACTGGCCTGATCAAAAGCTCAGATCACGGTCAGAATTCATGAGGTTACCTCAGACAGTGGGTAATAGATGTATTCTGCTCCACATCGACAGAAAGGTCAAGAAAATCTTCATCTTTGCTACTAACCTGAAGCAAAGAAAAAGAGAAAAAGGATTAGGTACAAGAAACATAATAGGCATAGTAGATAAAATTTTGAACGCTGACAGGTAACCAAAACCCAAAACCGCAGGCATAGTCATGTGTGGTTTTGTACGCTCACCAGCAACGGGTTACGCTGAAAACAACCCCAACTAGAGAAAGCCCCAAACTCTCAGTTGACCCGTATTCCCGTCCCAGCTTTAATTCAGAACTTTCGATAATTAACACTCAGCCCGATTTCGCTTCCTCTCCACTCCTTTTCCCTGTTGTTTCAAAGTAGGAAGAATCAGACAAAACACCCGCAGAGCCCAAACCGGCAGAATGAGAAAAAATGGAAAAAAGGCAAGAGACTTCCCAAACTCACTACTCAGCTGCCGGTCCCTTGAAATCACTCGCTCCTGGGCCTCACCACCCAAACCGTGCCGGGGGCCGGGCCACACACGCACCTGTCCCCGAGCCGGGGCCGTGGCCATGATCGGCAGGGCCCCGGGCTGTCTGCGGGCGGCTGGCCCGCTGCTCTCAGGAGCCGGCCCCCGGGCCCCGCTGCTGCCCGGCGCCCACGGCCGGCTCCACGCCAAGCCTGGCTCTGGTCCTCTCGGACGTTCCCGGAGTTAGAAACCGCTAGCGTTCCAGCACTCCCGCAGTTCACTGGCAAGCCTGGCGTTTTACTCCCTTGCGGTGGGAGGGACACACTAGCTCAGCAACGACCTTGAAGTGTTCAGTCAGTTGGCAGGCAAGTGAGAAAACACTCCTTTAAGTGGGACAACTACCCTATGACCCAATACGCCACCGCGCTAGGCCGTTATCTAAAGAAATATTCAGACACAATCTTATACTTTTATGAGAATACACAAGAAAGGGTGTTGAGACAGACATTCCATTCCATATCCTGTCTCTGCCCCCTTCGCAGTGGATGACCGAAGGCCAGTTACTCAGCCCCCGTGTGCCTCAGTTTCCTTACCTACAAAGTGGGTGAGAGTTTCTATTTCATCAGGCTGTTGTAAAGATAAAATAACACATGTAAGGTGCTTTCAAAAGTAAACACTCAGTAAGTCAGGCGGGGTATAAACATTGTAAATGGCCTCAAATGAGCCAAGAGCTTGGAATGGTTTACTACATGGTGGGATCACAGCATATTAAATTAGTAAGTAGGCTATAATCCTTATATAAGTGAATTCCAGTTTTGTATAAAAAAGGCATTTGTATAAAAGGTATACATTTATAGACATACACATGCCCTTACACACATATACACATTTCGTCATTCTGCCTTTTTTTTTTTTTTTAATGGCAACTGTTACTGCTATGGTGGAATGCATGAAAGGCCCAAATCTTCACCACTGCCTACACTGGCTTCTTTGCTGTAGGACTTTACAGATCCTCTCATCAAGAGATATGCTTCTCATCCCTGATTCTGAGTTCAGCCATACGACCTGCCTTGGCCAGTGGGATGTTAGAGGACACGTCATAAGCAGCAGCTTGAACAAGCACTTAAGAAATTGCTCTCTTGCATTTCTGTCATCACCATAGGAAAGATAAGCCCAAGCTAGCCCACTATCTTTTTTTAAAGATCTTATTTATTTGAGAGAGTGTGTGCCTGAGAGGTACGGGGAGGCAGAGGCAGAGGAGAAGCAGGCTCCCTGCTGAGCAGGGAGCCCAGCGCAGAGCTCAATCCCAAGAACCCGAGGTTGACCTGAGCCAAAGGCAGCCGCTTAACCGACTGAGCCACCCAGGGGCCCCCAGGCTGGTCCACTATTCCCAGAAAGAAGATGAGAGACCCGTGAAAGAGCTGTTCTCACCGAGGTGCCCCAGCCAAGCCCAATCTAGAGCAAAATGCCTAGCCAGCCTGCAGATACAGGAGTAAGCCTGCTGAAATACAAACACACAAGCTCAGCCCGGTCCAGCCTAGATCAGGGGACCCTCAGCCACCCCAGAGTTGAAGGAATTATAATAAATGATAGTTGATTTAAGTCTCAGAGTTTTGGGGTGGTTTGTAACAAAGCAATAGATAACCAATACAATGACTTCATATTCTAAATGTCTTATCTGTTATTATTTTATTGTCTGTCTCTCCCTCACTAAAATGAAAGACTGGCTCCAGTAATGACTAAAATCTTGCCATTCCTACACTCCTCCAGAAAGCTATAAAACTCAGTTAACTATAAATACAAGTAGCTACCTGAAGGTGTTGGAGATCAAACACAAACAGACGGGGAGTCCACATCTGGAGGAGAAAAGCTGTGCAGAATAAGTTCATGGTTTCACAGCCTTTTGGGCATCTGTAGGGGAACAAATGCAGTCTGTCTGGTCTTGGAACCAGAAAACTGACTCTGGGAAACCATGTCCATGGGCCACAAGGGGAGGAATCTCAGAGGGTATCCCCAATGCTGTCTGCCCACACCTCTGGTTGGCCACTGAGCCACATATGCACAGAGTAGACTCACAGCAACCCAGCTAGAGACAAACGGGCTGATCCAAGGTTCAAGCTGCCACCTAAGAAACAGATTTGTAGTTTGAGTCCAGCCAAGATGAACTGCCTGTCAGGACTCAAGAAAACATAACACTCACTGAAGAAAAATAACAGAACCCAGAGTTCTCTCAAGTTTTACATCCTCAGTGTCCTAGATACCATTCAAACTTACAAAATGTGTGAAGAACCAGGAGAATGGGAGACAATTTTTTCCATTTTTAATTAACATATAATGTATTATTTGTTTCAGGGGTGCAGGTCTGTGATTCATCAGTTTCATATAATACCCAGTGCTCATTATAATGGATACCCACCCCAGTGTCCATCACCCAGTTAATGCGAGACATTCTTTTTTTTTTTTTTTAATTTTTATCTATTCATTTGACAGAGAGAGAGAGATTACAAGTAGGCAGAGAGGCAGGCAGAGAGAGAGGAGAGAGGAGGAAGCAGGCTCCCTGCTGAGCAGAGAGCCCGATGTGGGCCTCGATCCCAGGACCCTGGGATCATGACCTGAGCCGAAGGCAGCGGCTTTAACCCACTGAGCCACCCAGACGCCCAATGCGAGACATTCTTAAGACAACTGAAACCAATCCTCGGAGGATGCGGATGTTGAAATTAGCAGACAAGATTTTTTTTAGCAGATAAGAAATTTCAGCAGAGAAACAGGAAAAAAGAAAAAGAAAAAAAGAAAAGAAAAAAGAATCACGTGGAAATTCCAGAACTGAAAAATTAAAACAGATGGACTTAATAATGAACTGGAGAAGTGGACCTGAAATCAATAGAAAAGTATCTAATGAGAATAAAGAAGAAAAGAAATAAAAATTAATAGATACTCAGAAAACTGTTAGAAAATATCATATATGTAATTGGAGTCTCAGAAAAGTAAAGAGAATAGAGCAGAAAAGCTATTTGAAAAATAATGGTGAAATCTTTCCTAATTTGGTGAAAGGCATACACTTGTAGATTCAAGCGGCTCAACAAACACCAAGTAGGATAAATACAAAGAAGGTTAGCCAAGGCACATCGTAATCAAACTGTAACAAGTCAAAGATAAAAAGCAAATCTTAAAAACATCGAGAGAAGAATGACATAGTACAAGAGAATGGTTCAACTGGAAGCTGACCTTGCATCAGAAATCACAGTGCCAGAGACAGTAGAACAACATCTTTAATGTGCTAAAAGAAAGAATTGTCGGGTACCTGGGTGGCTCAGTAGGTTAAAGCCTCTGCCTTCGGCTCAGGTCATGATCTCAGGGTCCTGGGATCGAGGCCTGCATCAGGCTCTCTGCTCGGCAGGGAGCCTGCTTCCTCCTCTCTCTGCCTGCCTTTCTGCCTACTTGTAATCTCTCTCTCTGTGTCATATAAATAAATAAAATCCTTAAAAAAAAAAAAAGAAAGAAAAAACTGTCAATAGCCCATAAATAGATCCTTCAAGAATGAAGGCAAAATAAGAATTCATTATTAAAAGACCTGCACTGCAAATAAAAGGTTAAAGGAAGTTCTTCAAACCAAAGGGAAATGATACCAGACGGAAATCCAGATCCTCAAGAAAGAAGGAAGAGCATCAAGAATAGTAATTTTGACATTGCCCTGCGTGGTTTCTAATATACGTAAATGTAATACATACAACTACAGCATAAGGAATATGCACCTGTATGGTTATAAGCTGTTTCATAGGAAACCGTGACATTATTAACTATATGTGGACTGTGAACAGTAAAGAATGTATATTATGATCTCTAGAGAAACACCCAAACAACACACACACAAATACTAAGAGGAAGACTAAAATGGAATTGTTTATACAAATATATATGTACATTATCAATATATACATATATTGAAATAATTTTTTCAAAAAAAGCAGAGGAGGAGGAGGAACATAAAAACAAGAAACTGAGGGGAAATAAATAGAAAACAAATAATAAAGTGGGAGCCCCAAACCCACCCATACCAGTAATTACATTAAACATTAATGGAATAAACACTAGTGGTGGCCTGAGGCTTGCAACAGAGATTAATTGCTGGGTACAAGGGATCTTTCTGGTATAAAAGAAATGTTTTAAAACTGGATCATGGATTCCAATAAAAATTAGAAAAAGAAACTGGATTGTGATGATAGATGCACAACTCACCAAATTACTTTAAAAATTACTGAAAGGATGAACTTTATGGCATATAAGCTAAACATCAATAAAGTTGTTTTTTTAAAAGTAAAGGAGGGGCGCCAAGGTGGCTCAGTCGGCTGAGTGATGGACTCATGATTTCGGCTCAGGTCATGATCTCATGAGTTGTGAGATTGAGCCCTGTGTTGTCTTGTCCGGTTCCATGCTCAGTGGGGAGTCTGTCTGAGATTCTCTTTCTCCTCCCCCCCACCCCCCACTCATGCTCCAAGATAAATTTTTTAAAAAAATATTTTATTTATTTATTTGACACACAAAAAGCGAGATTCACAAGTAGGCAGAGAGGCAGGCATAGAGAGAGGAGGAAGCAGGCTCCCTGCCAAGCAGGGAGCCCGATGTGGGGCTCAATCCCAGGACCCTGAGATCATGACCTGAGCCAAAGGCAGAGGCTTTAACCCACTGAGCCACCCAGGTACCCCTAAGATAAATAAATCCTAAAAAACAAACAAACAAACAAACAAACAAAAAACAGTGGGATGCCTGGGTGGCTCAGTCAGTTGAGCAGCTAACTCTTGATGATGGCTCAGGTCATGATCTCAGGGTCCTGGAATCAAGCCCTGCATTGGGCTTGAGAATCTGCTTCAGGATTCTCTCTCCTGCTCTCTGCCCCTCCCCCTGCTTGCTCTCTCTCTTTGTTAAATAAATAATCTTTTTTAAAAAAAGGTAAAAGGTTCATGAAGCAAAAACTGACAGAATTAGAGGAAGAAATAAAATTACCTCACAATTGTAGTCAAGATTTTTTTTTTAAGGTTTATTTGAGAGAGAGAGAGAGGGCATGAGCGGGAGGGGCAGAGGGACAAAGAATCTCAAGCAGACTCCTCACTGAGCGTGGAGCCCAACAACGGGCTCAATCTCACAACCTGAGCCGAAACCAAGAGTCAGATGCATAACTGACTGTGCCCCCCAGGCGCCCCCCACAATCATAGCTAGGTTATTTTGATACTCCTTTCTCAGCAACTAATAGAAAGACTAGGGGGAAATCAAGAAAAACAGAGAAAATCTGAACTCTGTAACTACAACATATATATTCTGTTCAACCCAGTGGTTCTCAGCAAGGGAACCTTTTCCCTCTAAGGGACAAGGGGCAATGTCTGCACACATTTTTGCTGTCACCTCCTGGGGGCTGCTACTGGCATCTAGCAGGTCTGCTAGATGTTGCTAAGCACCCTATGATGCACAGGGCAGCACCCACAACAAAGAGTGATCTGACTTTAAACAGTAAGAGTTCCAAGGTTGACAGACCTTGTTTTAAAGTACGTTTACTGGGTTAAACCACGTGTGAGGATACAAAACATGTCACAGTAAATTTTAAAAGACTGAAATAATACAGAATATATTCCCTAACCATGCAGAATTAAATCTGATTAAATCTAGATAAAATTAAGCTACCTAGGAAAATCCCAAATAGTTGCAGATTAAACAACATACTTCTAAGTAATAGATGGATCACAGGGAAAAAAGCACAAGAGAAATTATAAAATATTTTGAACTAATGACAAAGAAAAATCAGAATTTGTGGGATGTGGCTAAAGCAGTGCTTAAAGGGAAATGTCTATTTTCAATGTGTATATTTAGTAAGCAAAAGAGCAGGGACTATCTTTTCTGTTTATTTATTTATTTGTCAGAGAGACAGAGAGCACAAGAAGGCAGAGCGGCAGGCAGAGAGAGAAGCAGGCTCTCTGCCGAGCGAGGACCCCGATGCGGGGCTCGATCCCAGGACCCTGGGATCATGACCTGAGCCGAAGGCAGATGCTTAACTGACTGAGCTACCCAGGTGCCCCTTCTGTGTGTTTTAAATGCTATATCCCTAGTAAATAAAATAATTCCCAGCATTTAGTGAGGACCCAATAAATGTTTACTAAATGCATGACTATATAACTGAACAAATGGAAAGATTTCTAATAGCCAATGGTGGCATCTGGATAGCAGAATTATAAATGATTTCCTTTTTATACATTCCTGTGTCTGATTTGTAAAAAATAATCCATAGGTATTGTATTTTTTTAATTAGTAAAACTTTTTAAACCTAAATGGTCCTTCTCTAGGAGAAAATAAAAGGATCAGAGCCAACTGAAATCATATATAATGATTATAATCACTAGAGAGCTAGGGTCAGGTTCTAGGAAAGCTTTTACTGGAACGTGCAAAGACAAAGAAGCATTGCCTCCTGCTAGACACAAATCTTTTCTCTTCTTAATTATTTTAGGGAGGGGAGAGAGGTCCAAACCTAATTAACTAAATGAAAAAAGTTACTCTCACTTCCCCCAATTCCCAATGTCAAGTGCTTCCAGAATTTAAAGTGTGAGAAAACACTGCTCAGGTAGATTACCCCCTTGGGGGATTTGAACACAGGGCTCTAAACCCTTCCATTATGACTTTTCTCTTCCCCTGACTCAGATTGGTAACAGTCAAAAACAATGGGTGATCAAGCAATTTTTTTTCTTTTTTCTTTTTTTTGCGTTTCTGTCTCCCCAGAAAGCTGCCAGATAATGAAACCATTTTCTTCCCACACACAAGGATCTCATTCTGGTCTAAGTGAAAATACAGCTTGTCTCCAAGGAAACATATATGTCACTAAGACTCCAATACTCTCAGCAAGCACAGGCTACATTTTATTCTTTCTTCTCCCCAGTTCTGGGCACGGAGTCCCCCAAAAACTAGCTCAAAAGGTATCTAGGAAAATTAAGTGACCCTACCCGGTCTTTTATTTATTTAATTAATTACAAATCAACTAACAGGACAAATTAATATGTGCGGCATGCATACAAATCATGAGCTTTCCGAAGGTCCTAAGTAATTAACATCATATCCAAATGTGCTTCGAATCCCCAGACTCCTTTCCTTGGCTTAGCAGGAAAGGTGGCCGCATGGCTGGAACTGAAAATGTGGTGTCTCAGAGCAGTGGGACAGAGCAGTGGGCTTAGGGACGGCAGGAACGACAGCCCACCCGAGGGACCCAGAATCGTGGTTCAGTGACCTCACCTGGCCACATCGCCCATCCCCACTCCTCCTCTCTAAAGGGCTCAGGAGCTCTACTGAATTAATTTTTTTTTATTTTTTTTTTTATTTTTTTTTTTTAAAGATTTTATTTATTTATTTGACAGAGAGAGAGATTACAAGGAGGCAGAGAGGCAGGCAGAGAGAGAGGAGGAAGCAGGCTCCCCGCTGAGCAGAGAGCCTGATGCGGGCCTCGATCCCAGGACCCTGAGATCATGACCTGAGCTGAAAGCAGAGGCTTTAACCCACTGAGCCACCCAGGCGCCCTCTACTGAATNTCTTTGGGTGTTGAGTTTGATAAGTTCTTTTTTTTTTTTAAAGATTTTATTTATTTATTTGACAGAGAGAGAGATTACAAGGAGGCAGAGAGGCAGGCAGAGAGAGAGGAGGAAGCAGGCTCCCCGCTGAGCAGAGAGCCTGATGCGGGCCTCGATCCCAGGACCCTGAGATCATGACCTGAGCTGAAAGCAGAGGCTTTAACCCACTGAGCCACCCAGGCGCCCTCTACTGAATTAATTTTAACCTCTGCAAATGAAGCAAGAAGGAGCCGTACAATTGGTACTTAATAAAGCAGTTCTTTAGACAACCTTGTGGCTCCAGTGACAGATTTAAGTGTGCCTTAAAGCCCCCGGGAAGCACTAAGAGCCACAGGTTTGTAAGGCAGAAACTCAGCTTAAATGGAAAGGGGGGAAATTAACAACAACAACAAAAATAAAAGTAAGCTCCAAGAGGCCCCGCAAATCTTAGGAACCAAGCGAAGAACAGCCGAAGGAGCACCGAGGCTAGACTGGAAAATCCCCATGCTGCAATTCTGAAGTGCCTTGATCAAGGTTATATGGGGAAGTGTGCACTGAATTACCCCCTTAAAATAGTCTCTCTCCAAGTGTACTGCAGAGTGAAACTGTTCGTCTCCATAAATCTCTCAGTTGACATTTGCACTGCAATCACAAGCAACATTTACAAAGGGCAAGACCAAGAAAAAAAAATGATGTTTTCTGAAAGCATGAAGGCTGGCACAAAGAGTTGTGCACAATTGGAGGAACTGGCGGGTGAGGTGGCTACAATGGCAAGGCTCCCTGCTCCCCTGGGGGGCTAATCTGCAGCTCAGGATCTAGTACAGCTGAATCCCACTGTGAGGTTTCACAACTGTGACTGAAGCATCATCCAAAGGCTGCTTGCCTTGGGCCAAGGACATTACTCAAGGACGGCTCCCATATTTCTCATCCTGTGAAGGGAAACTCAAATGTTAGGTCTTCTTTTACACGAAGTCCTCAACAACAGCCTGCAGGCTATGTATTTTCTTAGAAAGTAGAGGGCTTGTCTAACAAGTAGAGCTTTCTAAAAATGGAATGCATCGCCTGGAGAGATTGAGTTCCCCATCTCTGACCAGAGGCCAGCAGATGCTAGTGACCAACTGGCTAGGATGTCACAGAAGGGACACGGGCACTGGCAGGGAAGGATTGGATGACTCCTAGGAACCCATCCAGTTAAAGGATCTAAGAAATGGAGGTGACTACCTAAGTAACTCCAGAGAAAACTCCTGCCTTAAGTCTAATCACTTGAAGAGATTAAAAAATACAGGGGTGCCTGGGTGGCTCAGCCAGTTAAGCATCTGCCTTCAGCTCTGGTCATGATCCCGGTCCTGGGTTTGAGCCCCACGATGGACTCCCTGCTCAGCGGGAGTCTGCTTCTCCCTCTGTCTTTCCCTCGCTCATGCCCTCTCTCTAATAAATAAAATCTTAAAAAAAAAAAAAAAGAAATAAAAAATACAGGTTTTTCAGAGTGTGCCATCCTCCATAAAGATGGACTCATACATTTGCTCTTATTTGCACAAACCAAGTTTAATGGTTGGAATCCCATTATAACAAGCAGCGGAGGGAGAGGGAGAAGCCCCGGGATTGTGACCTGGGCCGAAGGCAGACACCTACCCGGCTGAGCCACCCAGGTGCCCCTGCCATCACCCAAAAGTTTTGAAGGGAATCTCTGGGCCCAGGCGTCACACCTAATGGTGACGCTCCAGGAAAGTAACAGGCTAGGTGTCTGTTTCTGCCGTACAAGCACCTGAGGGTGCGTTATTTGCATTCGTTGGGATCGAATAACCTGTTTGTAGATAAAAAAAAGAAACTACAAATGTGACTAAGCCTATCACGTGAGCCCTCCTGAAAATTCCTACCAAGTGTTCACAGGATGGCTTTAGTAACCATGTTGATTTCAGTGACAACCAAAAGGACCACCCCAGCTACACTGTCTGCTGTGGGTTTCCTGGCTAACCGCAGAAATGCGCCACCCCTGCTGTCCTGGTTCCTGTACCATAAAAGCTCACAGGGGACTCTGTACTTCTCCTTCACACCATTTTACAATCGTCATGACAAAACTCATTATTTGTTTTGTTATTAATGTCGGTCTTCCATGTCAAAGTCCCAGGAAGGCAAGGCTCTCACTGTATCCTCAGTATCCATGCCTTTATGCAACAGGTTGAGGCAGGGGGAGGTAGTTACGGAATGAAGTAGGACTCGGCCCCACAGCCGTTATAATACCCAAAGTGAAGCCATCTAAGAATAGTAGGTATAGACAACAATGTGGAGAAATGAGAATGATGGTACGCTGGGTGTATAAAACGGGACAAGATATTTTCTGATAGGCATATCATAGGATGTAAAAATATATATAGAGAGAAAATCTATATATAAGGGAGAGATTTATGTACACTGGATTATATGTACTGGAATGTTCATAGCAGCATTGCTCATGGCTGCCCCAAATTGGAAACAACCAAATATCCACCAAGAGTGAAATGAACTAGTGAACTGTCACATATTCGTGAATGGAATACTATACAGCAATGAAAATGAATGGCAGCATCACGCAACAGCACAGATGAATCTCACCAGGGATACTCGACAAAAAAAGCAAAACCAAAACACAGTACACAGAAGAATACATATTGTATTATTTCATTCATATGAAGACAAAAGACAAGCTGAACTGAATGATACATTTTAGGGATACAAAAATAAGTTTCAAGTTCCACCAAATATTCAAAAAACAGACAGACTGCTATTAGTTGGACAGGACAGTGACATGGAGGAGGCAAGAGAAAGGGCAGAAAATCCGGCAAAAAGTTACTGCAATTTAGCTGAGACTGGCAGTCGAGGGCTGAGGGGGCCCTAGGGCTGGGTATGAGCAGTGGGGACGGAAAGAAGTGAAGGATGGAGAAGAGACACAATACAAAGAACTTCATGTTGGAGCAGATACAAGGGCTAAGGCGAGGACAGTGCCAAGGAATGAATTCTCCCTTATTAAAAAGAGGGAAGAAAGAAAAAAAAAACACACTATAAATCTGCAAATTATATTTACAATATAGACCTGATTTTGATGTTTAAAAGGGAGTGAAATTATTCTAAAAATACATTCAGTATCAAGAAGAATAAAAAACTGCAATGGATTTAAAACACATTAAATGTGAAAAGTCATGAGTTCATCACAAAACAATAAAACAAAAGAAGGAAGGGAGATGAAGTATTCTGCAAGTTCCAGCAATGTTGGGAAAAGTGGTAAAAAATTAACTAAGGCAAAAAGATGTATACTGCAGTCTCTAGAGTCAACTCCAAGAGAATTTGAAACTAACAATACAAATAGATGCAAAAAAATAAAAAATAAAATAATTAGTTCACTGATACAAAAGAGGGCAAGAAAGAAAAAGGAATATAAAACAGGAGGGTTAAATAAAGACAGAGTAGGATGGTAGAAACATACTGCCCTTTTACTGTACCTGTTAACACCACAGGATGCTTCCAGAACGTGGGAAATAATACAGGACAAACATGATTTCTTCAATAACTCAATTGCAAGGAAAAAAGGAAGGAGGGGGAGCACTGGGTGGTAACTTCTACACTGAGACATAACTGGCTAAAGGCAGTCTGTGGATGATGTTTAGATCCTTATGTGAATTAACCAACTGCTAAAAATAATGGCATAATCAGAAAAACCTCAACACTAAGTGAATAATGATTTAAAGGAATTATTTTCAGGTGTGATAATGGTACTGTACATTTGTTTAAAAAAAAAAAAAGATGTCTTACCTTTTAGAGATCTGTAACAAAGCAGCGAAGAAACTACAAATGAAATGGTAAGTTATCTGAGATTTGCTTAAAAATGACCAGGTCGGCAAGGGTAGGGGAGGAGGCATGAAACAAGAAATGATCAAGATGGGCCGGCGTGTTAACAGTCATAGTAATACCCATATGGGATTTACTCTACTCTTCTACTTCTGTACTCATTTGGATTTTCCTGGAATATAAAATATAAAGGGACAGAAGGAGGAAGGGAGGGAGGAAAGATCTGTAGATAGGAAAGTATGTGTAGAAAATGTTTTGGCAGGATATATCTCAAAATGTTCAAGCGGTTCTCTCTGGGCAAATGTGATCACAATTTTTAGAAAATGTTACAAATTCATCGTCTCTGGGTAGGGAGATCACTGGTAACTTTTACTCTCTTTTTTCTCTTTTTGCTTAGCTACGTTTTCTAGCTGTTTCTACAATGAACAAATCAGAATGTTGATTCAAAAACTGTCTAAAAGGACAGGAGAAAGACTGCCAAAAAACAAAGAGCCTCCCACTCAAATCCACATTTCTTAATCATTTCTGAGTCCTCGTTCCTTTGCAGAAACTAATAAGAGGTATTCTCTCCCTCCTCCAGAAAAATGCACAATCCTACAGAATTTTTCTTAACGATGTGAAGAAACTGAGAGACTGCTAATGAACTCAAGAGACTTGCCATGTTGTTAGTAGTTACAGTAAATAATAATAGCTGACAATTTATTGCATATTTGCTACGTGCCAAGCACTGGCACACAGGCTCTGTGTGCTTTCCAACCGTTAACTCATTTCACCCTCCCAAACAACTCTATGACACATGTGCTCTCATCGTACCCAATTTACAGATGAGGAGAGTGAAGACAGAGAGGCTGAATAATATGGCCAGGGTCCCGTAACTACGGCATGGCAGAACCGCCACACAAACTCAGCAGCCTGGGTCTAAAGCTAGACTTTCAACCACCGAATGAGGAGGCTGCTCACAGAGGTAAATCGAACATGCCAAGCAAACGTGACATCCTGAGTCATGCCCCGGAGACCATGTCTTCGAATTCAACTACAGGAAGTGCCCACCGTGTGCAAGACTCGTCCAAACCCATGAGCCACTCCCGGCCCCTCCCCGGCCCTGGCAACAGCACTGGAGGAAGGGACTCGCCCAAACGCCCAGCGAGCTGCAGCGGAATCAAAAGCCAAGCCCGACTTCCAACTTCAAGTTCACCAACCCACAGCTGATTCCTTTAAGTTGGGAAGATGGTCTACGCTAAGTCTCAAGTGAGCTCTGCGTGAGCAAAACCTTTTCAGGGTTACTGGTGAAGGTCCAGGTTAACAGTTCAATTCATGGACCTTCCAATTTGCCCATGACCCAAAGCAATCCAGTTTTTGAGGTTTTCCCCTCATCCTCATGCTTTAGCCAGCTGAGACACCCTGGATGGGGACACACTTCCAAACGTATGCCCCTGGGGCTCATATACATCAACAGAATCGTCTGCATATATTGGAGACAACTGCTAGGCGCTGCAGCCCATGGTGCACTCATCCCCAACAGAGCCTGGACAAACACGCACAAGCCAATTACACAAACGCCCTCTCGATGCTTACAGTTTCACAGTTCAAGCATCGAGTTTCATTGGTCAGCGTTCCCTGAAAAATCTCATGGACCCAGGTGAGTTCCGGTTTATTATTCTCTGCAGGTTCGTTCATGTTGCCATTTTTTAATTTTCCATTTTGTTTCTCCTGTTTCTTCTCTTCCTGCAGGATGTCCGCAATAGTGTTTAGCAAATAATTTAAAAACTCGTGAGCATCCTGCTGCATGTAGTTATCAAAGAGATCTGGAAAAGAGAAGGTCGTTAGTTCAATCTCTGGTTCTTGAAAAGCAAACAAAACGCTTAATTTTATGTGCACACTTCAATTTTTATATTGAAATGTCAACCGGACAGGTATCACATATATTCATCTTTATTTTGCAACTTTAATGGGTAAACCTTAGAAGAATTTTTGTTCATTATCCTTTTTTCTACCACCCATCGAGAACTACACTTCCCCTATCTCCCTAAAGTCACCATGTATATAAAACGCTATCAAAACTTTTAGTCTACAGAAAACCCCAGAAATAATTTCATACATTCCCCGATAAAATATCAATATTTAATATGATGTGACCACCAACGATCCATCATTCATTGGGCAATTTATCTAGAGCAACTGAGGTCTCTTCCCAAAGATCATCTTCAACCCTGGACCCAGCTTAAATGAAACACATATGGGAGCTGGGGGATCCACGTATCTGATAGCGTTCTGAAACCAAATACAAAGGGTTCCAGAAGCCTCCTGCTGTTCCCTGCCATAAGGACAAACAATCAGGAGACGAACGCAGCTGGGAAACTTCATTATTAATCATGTTCACAACGAGACTCGGGAGTGCTCTGCATCCTGCTCAGATTATTTTTATTCTGGTACATATAAACTACAACAACTTTAAAAGACAGCAATCAAATTAAATGAGACTTTATAAAACAAACATCTGATTAACTGTGCAAGGCTGCTGGAGGACGGCTGAAATCTAGGATAAACACAAGTTGCCATTTCAACTATTTCTAGTCGTAGAAATTACCAACGCAAAGCTTCCGGAACAAGCTAGTCTCTACTACCACTTTTCCCGAAAAAGAAGATAGAAAAACCAGGAAAAAAATTTTAAAAAATCAGGTGGCAGCAGGACATTTTTATAATGTAAAGATACCGATTTAATATCCTTCAATTGTCTTAGGCAAAAGTCAGAGGTGTTATTTTCAAAACAGCAAGGGCTCTGATTAGAGAATATACATTTACTTTAATCACTTATGACAAGTTTATATGAGTACGATTTATTCAATTACTGGACCAACCTATTTATTCCAATCAGCGTTCTGCTTACAAGGCTGCCTTGGGCAACTTCTCTCTCACAAAGGTCCTACCCAGAAAAACTCCTCCCGAGGTGGAGCAAGTAACGAGACCATTCCAAAACGGAATGATACCTCTGACTCTACAGGCGTGTTTTTTATCCAGCGTTATTCCGTTTTTACGGGGTGGAAACGGAGAATTACATCTTCTTTTTTAAAAAAACCAAACCAGGGCGCCTGGGTGGCTCAGTGGGTTAAAGCCTCTGCCTTCGGCTCAGGTCATGATCCCAGGGTCCTGGGATCGAGGCCCGCATCGGGCTCTCTGCTCAGCAGGGAGCCTGCTTCCTCCTCTCCCTGTCTCTCTGCCTACTTGTAATCTCTCTCTGTGTGTCATATAAATAAATAAAATCTTTAAAAAAAAAAAATATAAAAAAAAATAAATAAAAAAACCAAACCAAACCAAACCGATTTTCGAGTTGGCCAGACTCTTTTTCCCTTAAAAAAAGGAAGAGGGGAGATTGTTTGGGAGGAGCCCCGGAACTGTGAATTCGTATTTCGGACCCTGAGACGCACGACTCACCGTTCTCTTTCCTCAGCCGCGAAATGAACTTCTTTGGTGGGATCACGCCAACCTTCTTCTTCTGCGTGGCGATGCTGTGGAAGAGGTCCGCCAGGCACGTCAGTAGGTTTTCCTTCTTTTTTTGCTGGGCCTTGTACGCCAGCACATTCTCCCGGAACGGCCGGCAGAAGTACAAGGCCTGCAGCACGGAGTTACAGTAGCACGTGTTTCCGAACTGCCAAGGACAACAGGGACGCGTCAGTTCACGGGCCGCAGGAGGCCCCCTCCAGGAAGCAGCCCAGGCCGCCACGCTGGAGCCTAGCACGGCACTCGCAACACCAGGGACTGTCTGAGCAACAGGGAAGTGAATGAAGTTTACATCAGCCTGGGGCCTCTCTGGCCCCTAAAAGTCCCTAAAATTTTATATATATATATATAAAATCTGAGGAGACCTTCTGGTGCTTAAAAAGAGAGAGAAGAGGAGAAAAACAGACATAATATGGTGACCCAGGAAAACAGCGAAGAGAGGTCCCACTGCAACACATGGAAACTACTATGACAGAAAATAAAAATCCAAATCAGAAGGAAATCCAGGAACTTGGAACCATCTTCTCAGGTGCAACAACCTTAAGTACACGGGAACTTGCTTTAGCTTTTCTCCTTCAAGATTCTAGCCCCCCTGCACACTGATTCAGAATGCAGGTCCCACTTACTCCAGAGCAATGGGGGCACAGAGGGGTCTCCCCCAGGTCATCCCCTCAGCTTCTTCCCCTCAAACTCCTAAGTCGCCCTCAGTCTGGTTTCTGCCAAGATGGCAAGCGTTCCCACACAACAGCACTCAGTTCCTGGTCTCCTACATAACCCTATGACGACCCACACCATAATATTTTGTTCCTCTCAAAAACCATGGATATTCAGATTATGATTAAAGAGGGAAAATGCCATCATCTCACTGGTTTTCCACAGACCGTGACACCAACTCTGTAGAACACAGCCGGGACTATCACTCTTCCTTCAGAGTTTTCCACACACAGGAAAACGACAAGGGAAAAATTTAAAGAAATCACAAGATTAATAACATAGATTTCAAGACGCTGTGTAAGATTAAAATAGAACATGAACATCTTCTCAAGACTGGTTGTTGGCTTGTGTGTCACTTTCCCAAGAGTGAGACAGATGCTCCACCATACTTAATGTGACATTTCTACGTATGCTAAGATAGAACATTTCCTATTTTTACATACTTTAATCTACTTTGACACAATTATGTAATAGGAGACAAACCTCTTTTTGAAGAGAAGCTGGAACTTCCATGAATTACCATTCGAAGTGAACATAAATGAAGCTATTAATAAATGTAATCTCACAATGCTTCCACAAAACTAGGAAATAGCCTTCTTTTCTTCCCCATTCGTATTTTCCCTAGCTAAGGCAGAATTTGTTACAACTTGAATAACCACCTTCATAGAGCTAAGCAGAGGCCTGTGCATAACGGCTAAAAAAAAAAACCTAATAAAATTAGAAGTCAGTATTTCACCAACACAATGCCCTTTTGCCAGTACTTTAGACTTCCTTCTTACATCCTTGCCCCTTTGACTCAGTGCCTCCACCTTTACCTAGACACCCTTTACAAACGCTTGGCGCCAATCCAGGGGATGACTCCCAGGAAAGAAAAGGAGCTAACATTCATGGAGTGTCCAGAGTGTGTTTCAGCCTCCCATCAGGACCTTCAATAGGAGCTCTCGCTGATCCTTCACTATAACCCAAGAGATAGGTGTCACATGGTCTCCATTTTAACAGATGCAGAAATGAAGGCTCAGAGAGGCCAAGTGACTTGCTCAAGTTTACACAGCTAGTAAACAGAACGGGCACAATTCAGACTCAGGTCTGTATTATTCCAAAGCCAACGTTCTTTCCATAGCTACACGTGGCCTTCACTCCCTGAGGATATTTCTAGATTCCCCAGTGGAAATCACTACCTGTGACATGTGCGTATGGACAGATTCTGCTGAGAGCAGTTGTTCCAGAAAACCGGGTACTTATGAGTTAACATCTGATGTGTGGAAAACCTCCATGCCAGAGGGAAAGGATCAGGTGAGGAAGAAAGCTCACAAGGATGCAGGTAATACTGCCTTACTGGTTCGTCCGAATCAACTCACCAAAGAAGCAGAGCCTGCTAAGTGTGTCCACACACAAGGGAGCCACTGCTAAGCAGAGATAAAATGAGGCCACGGAATTCTGAGATACATGGGTCCCGGTTTTCCCCCCCAACAAACCACCCCTGTTTTTAAGTACCACCACGAAGTTATATTGTTAAACAGTTACTGGTGATGAGCTGGTAACACTTTTAAAATTCTGGTTGTACTGATGAATATTGAAACAGAGTCTGCCCAAGGAGCTTGTCCAGATGATATGGGCAGATACGGATGTAAAGTCTATCTAGTAAAACTGCTCTGAAAGTTATGTGGACAAAGGAAATCTCTCAAGTGGGGGGTGAGAATTCCACCCAACAAGCAGTAATTAAACTCTCTTTCTGGGACAACTGACACTTTTAAAAACTAAACTTCTCTGTTCCCAACATTTGCCATTCCTAGGAACTAAGGGACGTGAACAATTATTTAAAAATTGGTAACAAGGGAAACTGCCATAGAGTTGCTTCAAATACTCTAAGACATTTGATAAAAATAATACATTTTTGAATACTTACGTTGACCAATCCAAAGTAGTGTTCATTGATTGGAAACTGCTCTGGACCAATGTCTTTTTCCAGAGCAGAGGCATTGGTGCCCTACAAGAGAAAAATAAAGGTTCTGTTTTAGGTAAAATGGACAACAGACTCTTAAGAGAGTCCACTGTTGATCCCCTGGTCCTCCTGGTGGTTGGCAATGTTCGTGCTAGGAAAAAATGTGTCAGGAGTAAATCGGTAAATGAATTAATAATGTCAGCCTTATTCTTCCCCTCATCCAACTTAATCATCCCTTCAAACCTGTTCCACTTGGCTTCGATTATCTTCTAAAAGGAAAGTTGGTCTGAGATAGGCAAATAAGCAAACTGTCATTAAGAACTTGTGAATAAAACATGTTTAAGCTCAGCAGCTTTTATAATACTTAGTGGTATAAAGATTCATATCACCACTCTCAAAGTCAATTTCTTTATTCTGATGAAGATTTACTGGGTACCCACTATGTGCCAGGCACTGTTCTAGGCACTGGCACTGTAACAGTGAACAAAACAGACAAGGAAGCCCACTCTCATGTAGCTCCCATTTTAGTGGATGATGATAGCCAGAAAGAAAAAGCAAATATGCTATATAGTACACTGGGAAGTGGTAAGTCCCCTGAGGAAAAACAAAGTAGGAAATGAGGGTGTGGACCTCAGGAAGGAGAAGTGGTGAGGAGAGGTGGAGGAGAGGTATGGGGGCAGGGTGGAACAAAGACAGCTGATGCTTTAAATAGGGTATTGGGTGGGGCGGGGGGGGGGGGGGNAAATGTCCAAGGAATGTTGTGAATAAGGGAGCAATATGCTTTAAAACCTAACACTTCCCAAGTGCATCAAATTGGTAATTCAATTTTAACACTCCAACAAGATGGTAGGAAGTTACTGGGTAGTCCCACTATGTGCCAGGGGCTGCACTATTATTTATTCTCACAACAATCCTGCAGGTAAGTACTATTATAACCCCCATTAAACAAACCAGAACGTAAGGTTTACAACAGTTAAAAATTTGCCCAAGGACCATAGTCAGTAAGTGGCAAAGCTAGGACTTGAACCCAGGAGTCACAGTTGGGAGCCCATGATCTCAACAAACTCTAGGAAGAGCAACCACATCGAACAAACTGCTAAGGGCCAAGTGGCCACAACAATACCATACCAATCACCACTGCTCCCCAAAGGCCCAGACGAGTCTGCTGGGGTGAGGAGAAGTGACCAAAGTCCAGTCCAACAAGGTAAGTAGTTTGGGGGTAAGTGGGTGGGGGAGGTCAGGCTCCACCATCATTCTATAGCCCTCTCACATCCTCAGGCTACCACAGAAGACTCAGTTCACAGAATCCCAAAGATGGTGGGGGGGAGAGGTATATAGAAAGGAAGAGACGCTGTTATGTTTTACAAAAGACAATTTGTTGCTGCTACTTATTCTTGATTCATATAATTAGCATCTCCTCTCATAGGAAGAAATGGCCAAGAGTTGGGCCAAGAACCAGTCGAAATGGTCACCTGTCAACAAGAAAATGTGAAATACAAAATAACCCAATTTTAAGCAAACAGAACCACAGCAGAAATGGCAATTCCATCCCCTTGTCATAATATTCTTTGTTTTCCCATGGCTTCTAGGTCCTTTATACGGCCCACCAATCTGAATTCCTTTTCTTGTCTTCTGAGACTTTGAGTTCAGTGGTCATCTGTGCGTTCAACAGTTTCACTGTGTGTGTGTGTGTGTATGTGTGTGTGGTTTTCATCAGTTTTCACAATAATACAACCCCATATACGATGCTGAATCTTTTAAATAACATTTACCATATTATAGGAGGATTTTATGATATAGACAAAATCACTAAGAACTTTAAAAAAAGCTACGTCTCAATCATAAATCAATATAAATAATGCATATTAAATACACCCACAGCCATATCTGAAGCAACATTAGAATATATGGCTTAGAGCCCAGAAGGAATGCCAGATAAAAAAGTAAAGCACAGGGAGACTCATTAAAGCTCTCTTTATGAGGTAGCCATATATTCACGTTAATCCATGCTTTTCGCTATTCAGGAATTCTTGGATCGAGTCTGTTTTCTACCTATCTCAATACTTTCCCATCAGGAGGGTTTCGGGGAGCCAATCACTCATAGGGAGGGCAACGTTTAAGAGAAATAACCTGTCCAAAACACCTGCCCTCCTGAGGCCCACGCCTCCCAGTGCTCGCAAGGCCCTCCCTGTCTCCTCCCTTGGCTGACCGCCACTCACAGAAGACCCACCTTTACCCGCCCTCTCCTGCCATCATCTGGGTGGTCTCCATCCCCACATGGAGGAGCAGTCCCACAGTCTGCTCTCTCCGTAAGGGGATGTCCTATTTTCCAGCTGTCTTTTTTCCCCCTCCACTGCAGCGCCTCACCCCCAGGGACGTACTCTGGATCTGCTCACTGCCCTCAAGTCGATCGAGGCTCAGCTCTGTCTGCTGGCTTCCTGAAGCATCCCTGCTCCACAGCTCCAAGTACTCCCCAGAACCTCTCACTCCTTTCTTATTCAGCTTACAGTCCAGGGATCATGCCTTCCACTGCTCTTACAAACGGCCCTTACCTTGTCCTTTGGGCACACCACCTAGCAAAAAACAAACCCGGTAGGAACCAAATTGTCCACCTTCTCTGAACACATACCCCCATACAGATGTGCAGTGCTACTGGAAGTCACACAGCCGAGCTGACTGGATTCACCCGAATTCACCCAAGTGGCCCTGAACAGGTCCTGCTTCAAACAACATCTCTTCAGGGCACTCACTGTCCACACCATGACGACTGTCTCCAACCTTCCCGGAGCTCATCAAAACTTCCATATCCCCTAGATCTCCTCTGTGCCTCTCACTGTCCTCCGACTCGATAGGGAAAAAAAATTTAATTGAATTAAATTAACCCACCAGAGAGGAAACCCCTTCATTTCACTCCCAAACCTTCCAGCCTATGTCCCTTAATGAAGGAGACCTCTCTCTTGTCCAAGCCGAGGTCTCCTCAATGGTTAGACCCTCCCATGAGAACTGAACATGCCTGTCGTGAAGGCTTGTGGCAGGTGCTGACACCATGTCATTTCTGCCCCGTGCTCTGAATGTCTACGTGAAGAATTCAGCATGCCTCAGTGCCTCTCCCACTAAAAATACGTGCGTGCACACTCTCCCACACCTCTCCCCCGTGACCTCCCCCAGTGTCACTGTCCCATCGTAGCTCAACTTCTTTAGAGAACTCTCTATTCTGAAACGACTACAGATGAGTCAGGTAACGTCTAAGATCTGTTTTAAATAATCCAGTGGTGAGAGGCATCTGGATAGCTCAGCCGGTTAAGTGTCTGCCTTTGGCTCAGGTCATGATCCTAGGGTCTTGGGAAAGAGCCCTGCTCAGCGGGGAGCCTGCTTCTCCCTCTCCCTCTGCCCCTCCACCCTGCTTGTGCACTCTCTCATGTGCACAAATGCTCTCAAATGAATAAGCAAAATCTTTAAAAAAAAAAATAATCCAGTGGTGAGGTGGGGAGAAGTGGGGATACAATTTCATTGTTGAAGCTGAATGCTGGGTACGTGGGGCTCCTTACATCATTCCATTTATACTTTAACACGTACGTGTACAGGCAGAGTAACAGTCCTCTGAAGATGTCCACATCCTAATTCCCAGAATTTGTGATTACATTACTTTACATGGCAAAAGGAAATTCAGGTTGTAGATGGGATTAATCTGCCCATCAGCTCACCTTAAAATAGGGGCACTGTCCCTGATTCTCTTGGTAGGTCCAAAGTTACCACAAACATCCTTAAAAGTGGGAGACAGAAGCAGAATGATAGATCAGAGTGATGCCATGTGTGAAGGACTAAACCGGACCTTGCCAATTTTGAAGGTGAAGGAAGGGGGCCAGGAGCCAAGGAACCCAGGCAACCTCTAGAAAATGGAAAAGGGAAGACACAGTCTCTGCTAGAGCCTCCAGGAAGAACACAGCCCTGTCCTACCTTCATGTTAGCTCAGGGAGGCCCATTTCAGATCTCTGACCTCCAGAATTGTAAAATGATAAATCTGGATTGTTTAGGGCACCGAGTTAATTAATAGTAATTTGTCATACAGCAATAGGAAGCTAAAACAGTTTGTTAGAGATTGTCCATAATGCTCTTGAACACTTGTCTCTTTCTTCATGTCCACGTCTCCTGTCTGGATTCTACCCCTACTTCATCCCTGATGTGCTCCAAACACTGCCAACTCCACGGCTCGCTTTGAGCTGCTGGCCTTCTCCAGGCCCTGAGGCCCCTCCCTCATCCCTCTTCTCCATGGCTCTCTCTAGGGTCCGGGCAATAACCAGTCATGGGGCCTCAAGCAGCAGCTACCGTTTCCAACTTCATCTTCATCCCAGAAAACTTACCTCTGAGCTCATTCAGACTGGATGAGTACTGACATTTCCAATGGCTTGTCTCACAGGCCCTCCAAATCAGTCCACTCCAAAACAGAGCCTTCCCTTCTCCCTCCTCCCAAATCCAACCCTTCCCTGGTGTTTCCTCACAGAGTAAATGACAACGCTGCCCCCCTTCTGACCAACACTAGATCTAGCCTGGGGGTCTTCCTCGACCCACCCATCTTTGGGTTCACTCTCCTACAATCCCTCAGGGCCATTCGCTTCTCTTTAATCTCCTGTCATCACCAGCAAGGCCAGGCCACCAGTATCTCTCATCTGAATTATGACAGCGTCCTAAGTGGCCGCCAACATCCATGTGCCTACCTCTAACCCTACCTCAACATATCAGCACAAGTATTCTTTGTAAATACAAATCGACTCTAAAACCACCAGCGACCCTCCCCTGGTGTCTCTGGAGTCACTTCTTGCCACCTACTACTTGGCCTGTCACTATGGCCTTTGTTCCATTCCTCACACACCTCAGCACACCCCAAATTCCATCCTACCCACCATCTGAAGTCTTTTCCCCACTTCTTCACTAGGTTGCACCCCATCATCGTTCCCAGAGAATTCCTCACTGGCCACCCCCAGGCTCTGGGAATGCCTGTCACGGAAAGAATAAGGGCCCCTCAAAGATGTCCACATGCTAATTCCTGAAGCCTGTGAATCTGTGACCCTACATGGCAAACGGGACTGTACAGGTAGGATTAATTTAAGGATCTTGAGATGCGGAGGTGACCCTGGATCATCTGGGTGGGCCCAGTGTAACCACAAGGGTCCACAGAGGAAGGAGGCAAGAGGCAAGAGTCAGTGAGGAGACGTGCCAACACAAAGCAGAGTTCTGAGAGGGGATGTGAAGATGGAGGAAGGGCCGTGGGCTGTGGAATGTAGGCAGCCTCAGAAACTGGAAAAGGCAAGGGAATACATTCTCCCCTAGAGCCTCTGGAAGGTGTGCAGCCTGGCTACACCTTGATTTTAGGGCTTTTGACCTCTGGGGCTCTAAAAGAATGAATGTATATCATTCGAAGCTACTAAGTAGGTGGTAATTTTTTATAGCAGCAGTAAACCCCGTCTCCCACCCAGGGCACCCTGTGGTATCGATACCTAGCTTGCAAGGGATTGGCAAGGGTGGTCTTCACCTGAGCAGCCATGACTAGCTAATATTAGAAATGGAAAACGGAGGGGCGCCTGGGGGGCTCAGTCAGTTAAGCATCTGCCTTTAGAGTTCAGGTCATGATCCCATGGATATTGAGGGAAGAACAACCAGCAGGCAATGTCTCTGAGGGTCCTCATGGCAAGGTTTGTAAGTTGGAAACAATGTGAACTGGTTAAAAAGTTATAAGTAATTCATATGATGGAATTCATGCAGCTTTTTAAAAAAGTAAAGTTGCGGGGCACCTGGGTGGCTCAGTCGCTTAAGCATCCCACTCTTGGTTTCAGCTCAGGTCATGATCTCAAGGTTGTGGGATCAAGCCCCGAGTCAGGCTCCGCCCTGAGTTCATAATCTGCTTCAGATTCTCTCCCTCTCGCTCCCTTACGTGTGCTTGCTCGTTCTCTCTCTCCCTAATAAATAAATCTTAAAAACAACAACAACAGTAGAGTTGCCACACAGGTACTGCTATGAAAATCTGTCCAAGATATGGTAATAAGTCAAAGCATGTTAGAGAGTGACGTGTGTAGCATGTGTATATTGTAGCATGTGTGTAGCCAATATACTGGGGATGTCATTCATTTCATCAGCAGACACTGCGCCCTGCTTTGTGCCCAGCACTCGTACCTGAGGCCCAGGCGTGAACAGAGCAGACCAGGCCTGCCCGCGCTCACCGCCTCCGTGCTAAAGGAAGCCCCTTCGAGAACACTGGAGAAATCATTAACGTCATCACCAGGGTCTGAGAGTGGGGCTGGGAGAGGAAGAGGTCACCACGTCCTCATCAAGATGAGGAGGGCTTTTCCTGTTCTCTTCCCAACCATTTACGTGTTTTACTCTGAGCATGCATTATTTTTGTCATACAAAAAGTTTAATAAAATTAGCAAACTAATATCCTGCAGACCAGTTATCTAAAGCCCACAGCACAGAATTCAGACTGTATTTGGCCATTTTCTTCCTCCCGGTAGGAATTTGCCTTTGGTTTTGGTCACTCCCCTCTCTTGGCCTCGGTTTCCTGGCTGAGAGGGGAGGGTGGCTGGTGTCCAGCCAATCTAACTGCTCGGGGTGGTGGGGGTGGCGGGAGCAGGAGAATCAGGCACAACCGGGAACGCCATCAGCACTATGAAAATTGCAATGTACACTACCAACCCAAGAGCCTGCACTCCTGCTCACGCCCCGCACAGAAGCACAAAAGGCGAAGTGGGAGGCACGGAGTGTAATTGCTCCGCGACCAGATGCTGAACAAAAAACTGATCTGTGGTGGTAAATCACAGGGTCTGGAGGTATAGAAACACAAAGATCTTATTTCCATCAGTAAAAAATTTGGTAACCTTTGAAAAACAATGCACCGCGCTTTATTAAAAATAGAATCTGGGCTGGGACAAGTTCCAACAAGAAGACTGTAATATTAGCTCTTCAGAGCCCTTCAGAGAGCAATTCTGTGACTGCCGAGGGGGGCTACAAAATCACCAAATAAACAACAACGACCGGGAAGGATGAATCATAAATGCCTCAGATGGACTGAGAAAGGCATTTCTTTTTAAAGCAATTTTAAAAGCAGTTTATAAGGAAAGAATATCAGAATGTCTTCCATGGAGGGATAAAAAGGACACAGAATCTTGGCCCAGAGGATGATACAGTCAGTAACGGCACTGCAAGGTCTATAAAAGCCAACGAGACTATTGCCATCATACGGCCATGCCTGAACAAAAACCCCAGAGACCAGGAAGCGTCCCTGGTGATCAGCTAGACCCATTTCACAGACAAAAAAACCGAGGCCCAGAGAAGTAAGCCTCCTTGTCCAAGATCACCTCAGGACAGCCCATTTCTTCATATCCTAGGACAGACAGCCTCTCTTTCAAGTTTGTACAAAGAAGGGACACACACAAAAAAGGCCAAAAACGACATGTAAGGATTTCATAAGTATACAGAGAACAAGTTATTAATTATAAACAAGGAATTAAATATATGACAAAGTGAATGTTGTTGCTAAAAGCACATTTTTAGATCTATGTTCAAAAGGCCATTCTACTTATCAAGTTAAGTTTTCTATGTGTACGAATGTACACAAAGAACTAGCATTCACAAGGACTGGTGTTCCCTGACTTCTGATGACTGAATGTCATTCCTACAGCCTCACAGAGTGAAACAAAAATGAGTTGATGCAGCCCAAGATCTCAGGATGAGTCGGGAGCCACCTGCCAGAATTCAGGGATGGTTAGGGAGGAGTCCCAACCACCCCAGCTGTAATTAGTAATCGTAACAGAGGATAACAAAGTCTTGCTTAGGACGCCCCGTCACACCGTAAGGACGCGATGTGTATTCTACTCCTTTAACCCTCATGTCACCATTTAACTCTATGAGGTGAATGCCGTTACTGTCCCCACTTTAAAGATAAGAGAACTGGGACCCAGAGATGGTAAGTAACTTTATCCAAGTTCACACAGCCAAGTGGTGGAATTGGGTTTGAACTCACCCCAGGATGCTCCTGACCACAAAACCGTACTGACTCTCAAGGAGGGTCAGGAGAATCCCAGAATGGCAGAATGAAAACTTGAAGAGGTCACAAAGCTGTACAGGCAAACCCCTAACTCCAAGGCGCCCCATGAAATAGCCACAGTGAGCAGCACACCTGTCCTTTCCTGTAAAGTCTCCACAGGACACTGCAAGCTGTTTAAAGCAAATGTACAATTGAGGTTGGAAGTCAGGAAAAACTCAGGATGTAGTCAATAGGAAAACGGATTTTCCCCCCCCAAATGGTTTTAAGCTCTGTGAACAGTTAGCCAAATAGGAAAAGAAAATAATATTAAGTTTAATAAGGCAAAAAGAGAAAACAGCATCAAAAAGTAGAAATGAGGGCATCTGGGTGGCTCAGTTGGTTAAGCGTCTGCTTCTGGCTTGGGTCATGATCCCAGCCTGGTCGGCAGGGAGCCTGCTTCTCCCTCTGCCCCTCTCCCCTGCCATGTTCTCTCTCTCTCTCTCTCTCTATCTCTCAAAAATAAATAAATAAGATCTTTAAAATAAAATAGAAATGAGTTCTAAGGGGTAAAACATTTTATACCTAATAACGAAATAATGTGCAATTTTACTGCTCTAACTTCTAAATTTTTAGATACTGACAGTAACATAAGAAAAACAATGTAATAGAAAACCTATCAGAAGAATGCATAAGAAAATATATTTTTTTAGACTTTTTTTTTAAAGTAATCTCTTAAGCCCAACATGGGGCTCAAACCCACAACCCCTGAGATCAAGAGTCACAAGCTACAGGGGTGTCTGGGTGGCTGAATCAGTTAAGCATCCAACTCTTGATTCTGGCTCAGGTCATGATCTCAGGGTTGTGAGATCGAGCCCCCCAACAGGCTCCGTGCTCAGTGCAGAATCTGCTTGGGATTCTCCCTCTCCCTTTGCCCCTTCCCCCACTCATGCTCTCTCTCTCTCTCTCATTCAAAAAAAAAGCTCACATGCTCTAGATTGAGCCAGCCAGGCACCCCAAAATGTGTTATTAAATACAGCTCACTCAATTCTCAGTGTTAAGATTATAACAAGGGTGAGGGGGCTGGGGAAGGGGGAGAAAATTGGTATGAATTATAAATCAGGAAATTTTCTTTTTTTTTTTTTAAATCCAAAGGAAGCTGCAAACTATCTGTCATACCTCTAAAAAATTGAAATGCAGGCTGTAATTCTGGACAAAATATCCACTGTACCTCTAAAGGATAGAAATGCAGGCTAAGAACTAGCATGGCCAGTTCCCTGGCCCCTTGAGCTATGCCCCCACTTTTCCTTCTCTGGCTACATTCTCCTCACCATTTTGCTTCGATCCACTTCTTCAAAGCTACCTTCCTTGACCTTTTCACTCACAGAATCCTATATGGAACTTCATAAAACCTATCATGATTTGTAATAACATACTTGTGATTATTTAACATGTCCATGGACCAAATCTGGCACAACTACTTTTGTAAATAAAGTTGTACTGGAATATGGTCACAATCATCCACTTATTCACTGTAGCTAGTTTCACAACAGTCGAGTAGTTGTGACAGAGACATCAAGATCCAGAAAGCCCAAAATATTTACCATCTAGCCCTTGACCGAAAAGCTTGCTAATCTCTACACGAGACCATGACCTCTATGAGGACAGACTCTATCAAGTCTGCCTGGTTTGCCAGGGGCTAATGGAGCCGCTGGCACACAATAAGGCACTGACAAAAATCTGCTAACTGAATAAATGCAGCAAACGGGGGGAAAGGTAAGTGGCATGTGCCACGCATCCAGAGACTTCACGTCTGTATATTCACTTCCTCTCATCCAGTGGCCCGAGCCAGATTACACTTATTACCCTTGTTCTACTCATGAAGAAATGCAGAGAAGCTGTGCACCTTCGCTCCACCTGTAAAGGCAGAGACACGACTCAGACGCAGGCCATTCGGATTCCGAGCCCAGGCTCCTGACCATCAGTCAGGGGAGAGGATCTTTTCATTCATATCTGTAGTAATTCCCGATCTGCAGGTCCGGAGACTAGGCAGACAGCCAGAGCTGCTTCTGAGCGCATGCCCTCCGGCTCTCGGACACACACACACACACACACACACACACACACACACACCCTCATCACCTAAGCCCCGGGGGCACGACAGCCCGAGGTGGCTACAGATGCCCATCCTGCTCAGACAGCAGACCGGTCACCCAGTCCCAGGGAGCAACACTGAACAAAACTCTCCGTCCAGAAAAATCACTCCTGGGGGACTCACCAGCCCCATTTCACAGCTAAGGGAAATGAGGTTAATGGGGGTTAAGGACCTTGCCAAGGTCAGGTGTTCGTATGAGGCAGAGGTCTGCTGTGAACCCATGATCTAAACACCAACACACCGCAACCCCAGCTCCTGGTGTGAGAGCACTCATCCCCCTCCCGGGCCTCTCCAGGCCTTCCCCCGGGGGCCGCCACCCACAAGGCAGCAGTAAGGTACATTTCCATTCCGCACCTCGGTAGCGTGCCATTTCCATGCCTTATAGGATATTGGGTGGGGAGAAAGAAGTGAAAAAAAAATCTCAACGTGACTTCATCTAATGATCATAACACAGAAACAAAAACGTCTGCTGATGAGGAAAGACGACCCAAGGATCCATTTATGATCCCAAGTCAGCCCAGGAAGGGCCATTCAAAAGCAGCTAGAGACTCTGGTTTGTAAAACAGCTTTCCACGTGCCTAGCAATAGCGTAAAAAGGTCCTCGTGCAAAGAGAAAATTTCAACTCAAAAGCAGAACAAAAGATCCTGGTCGGTGTCTATCTTCTGGCTGAACAGGGAGGAAAAGGAAATTCCACCCACAGTCACTGAACTCAGTACGCTAGAAGCAAAAATTCCTTCCCAATTCAATGTTCTACAAAGCCACCAAGAATGCCACCTTGCTTATGAGGTCTCCCAAGCTCCTACTTTACCCAGGAGCCCCTCCCATCACGTCACTCCCCAGAAAAGCGACACAGGGTGGCATGGGCTCCTGGCAAAGCCCCAGGTGAAAGAGGACAGCTCTGCATGATTTTGAGAGTTCTCCGCCCACCCAACCCCCTCTTAGTAATTCAAGCTCGAGGTCTTCATCAATGAAACACCGGGACCCCAGCATGGAGCACAGACTGGGAGAACGCAAACTGTCAGCATGCCCGGAAGGATCTGCGCGGCACCCCTGCCCTCTGCATCAGTCCTGCACCATCAGACGTATTTTACCCTAATGGAATGAAAGCTTCCAGTTACTGACACTGCTAAACAGAAAATATAAAATTCTGCACTCTCTTCTCTCACTCCCGAACAGGGTGGCAATGGGAGAAAAGAGACGAGTAAGGAGTTCTTTACAGCAATATTACTCAAGGTATTATGACTGCCATGAGCAAAGTTCAGAAACTAAGAACAGGTAAGATGAACGGATACAGTAATTTTGTATCTGTCAAGTTTAATCATAAAAAAGAGGGGTTTGCGTGCTTATGTATCTTGGGAGTTTTTAACTCCATTTTGCTAATAATTCTTTTTTATTGTATTTTACAAAAATACTAGTCTGTGACAGATTGAAAAGCAAAGTAAAACTGGTTCTTCCCTACAGATTTGGAAAATAATTGTCAACAACAAAACAGTTAAATGAAATGGAGCTTGTTTTCCTGAACGTGTGAATTGCTGCTCAAGCTCACGTCTAACAAGAGCAAGGCAAACGAAAACTGTACTAGGACACCGTTTTCCCCCTGACTGGCAAAGACCACAAGGTTTCTGGAGAGCGCGCTGCTCTGGCCAGCCTGTGGGTACCAAGAGTCGTGCAGGCTGCTGCTCGTGGAGGGCAATTTGGCAAAATCCATCCAAGTTACAAACGCAAATCCACTTCTAAGAAATGAGGCGGTAGTTATGTTCCCACACATGCACAATGATATATGGACATACGGATACATGTTCCCTGTAGCCCTGTTTGTAAAAACCAAAGACTGCAAAACTACCTTTCTGCCCACTGGGGAAGCCTGGTTAAGCCCAGGCAGTACATTCAAGCAACTGAATACTCCGCAAGCCATTACAAAAGAATGAGGACGCTCTTCCCAGACCAGCCCCTGCCCCCCTCCGAAGCACAGAAAGCAAGGAGCAGATCAGGATCGATCAGCATAGGCTAAAAGCACTACCTGTGTTTTTAAAAACTACGAGAGAAAGAAACGTATCTGTTTCTACATGCATAAGATACCGCCGAACAGAAGCAGAGGAAACCGCGAAGAATAACCAGGCCAGAGACAAGGATCGGATGGTGTGTATGTTGACGACTGGGTGGCCCGGTCGGTGAAGTGTCTGCCTTCGGCTCAGGTCACGATCCCAGGGTGCTGGAATCGAGCCCGGCGGAGGGTTCCCAGCTCAGGGCCCGCTGAGCGGGGAGTGTGGTTCCCCCTCGGCCCCTTCCTTGGCTCGTGCAGGTGTGCACATGCTCACGCTCTTGCTCTTTCTCCCTCTCTCTCAAATAAGTAAGTAAATAAAATCTTAAAAAAAAAAAAAGAAAGAAAGAAAAAGAAACTGAGGTTAGCAACTTCACGTATTTCTCAGCTCGGAGCACCGACCCGTGTACGCCAGGTAATACAAAAGAGTTTGGTAGAGGCCCAACGATGGCGAAAAGTCTCTGACTACATCATGTGCCCGCATCATCGGAAAAGGGAAAATCACGGTATCTTACTGATGACTACAAAAGTTTTACCACACACCAGCAGCACTGTGTCTACCACCGACACTGCAGTGGGAAATCCCAGCTTCTTCCTCCTTTTGTCCCCTCTGGGCTCGCCCCGCCATCGGCTTGTCTCTGACGCGAAGCCAGGCTGGACTGCCCCCTGGTGCTCCTCTTCTCGGGCTGCTCACCAGCAAGCAGGGCGGGTTCTCAACATCTCAGACCCAGAGAGGCTACGTCACCTGGCCCACGTCCGGAAAGCTACAGAGTGGCAGGGTCAACACTGGAACCTGAGACCGTGGACACCAGGGCACTTTCGATTACATCGTTGGGACTCCAGTGCTCGTGGAAAACCAGGGGCACTAGAAGAAAATACTGGTCAAGCAGTCAGGCCCTGGGTAAGTGCTAGACACCAATGATTCCATTTCAGCCCCACAATGCCCCACGGAGGGAAGTTCTCCTGTCACCCCCACGTTAGGGATGACAAGCAGAGCCTCTGGGACTGGGAAAAATGGCAACTCTCACACCCAACCAACAGCAGTGTGGAACATCCAACCAGATCTCCTCCACAGGCTAACTGGCCCCCCACAGAAGCTGACCAACCTGTCAGCTACAAACCGGTTTAACAGTGTTCCTCCAGGGGTGCCTGGCAGGCTTAGTCGGTAGAGCACGCAACTCCTGATCTTGGGATCGTGAGACCCATGGTGGACAAAGAGATTATTAAAAAAAAAAAAAAAAAAAAAAAAAGTGTTCCTCAAATAGCCAGTTATTTGAATCACCGTAAAGAACCTCTTACCTGAGCCAAAGCCTCCCCCTAACTATAACCATGAATCCCAGAGGGAGGTGAGATCATCTTAGGTGGCTCAAGTATGAACACATTTAACTCTAGCAATTATGTGTCTTTTTATTGAGTTATAATTGACATACAGCATTATCTTAGTTTCAGGTGTACAACAGTATGATTTGGTATTTGCATCTCTAGCAATTATGTTTTTGATATGCATTAGAAAAGCATATAACTAGCTCATCAAACCCATTACTTCACAGATGTCTTAGCACAAAATGAGGCCAAATTAAAAGTTGTTGAACAGATTTAAGGAAAACTACTACTACATTCAAGTGGCTCAAAGACGTAGGGAGAACTTGGGAATAAGAAGATAAGAGTGAAGGTTGGGAATAAAAGAAACTGCAGCATATAATACATACCAGTTCAGAATGTCACTTTTTTATTTCATTTTTATTTGCCTTCCTCTCTGTACACCACACTGCCTCGTTCAGGTGGATAAGGCAGTATCCCCAACAAAAACAAAGCACCCTGAAATGCTGCATTTAAATGGCACTGTCCTTTGGTGGCTTAACCCTGGGTTGACCCCAGGCCTGGTCTGTCTGAATAGCTCTGACTGTACCTACAGGAGATGGGTAATATCCCGTAACTATTTGGAACACATCCCCCACACTTTAAGAAGTGTCGGGCTTGGGGGATAAGTCAGAGCCCCTCCCTACTGTCCTATCACCTGCTACAGTGCAGAGCTGAGTGGGAGAGAGCTGTGGGCCTCTCCCTAGCCCCATTCCTCCCCCTACCACAAACCAGTGAGAAGGGGGACCCTGCTTCCTAGCACCTGCACTCAGAACCACACACTACAAGGTGAACTTGGCCTCTGCTCTTGACCAACCCTCCCCAACCCACTCTCCCAAAATGCCCACTAAATGTAGATAGCAAGTCAAAATGAAAGCAGAATTCCAATGAACCAGGGATTCTCAGAGGTCGGTGTGTTTCCTTCATGGTGTTTGGTGTAGCTGTAAACTACCTCAGCTTATTAGTAGCTTTCCCTAAATCTGTTCAATTCCTTTTAACAATAGCTGCGCTTTGAGCAAACTGAAGGAAACCATTAATTCCCTAAAAGAATGAGGACTACAAAACGGAATATGTGTGAGAGCATCACAGTTCACAAAATGCTTCCACAGGAAGCAGGATCTCCTTTGAGTCTTCCCAAACACGCTGGGCGAAAGGTATTTTATCACCTGTCTCTTTGTGTTATAAAGAGATGAGGAAACAGGCTTCAAGATCTACCAAGCAGGATTCCAAATCCCAAACTCGGTGCACTTGCAAGCTGTAGGGAAGAAAGAAATCGGTCTCTTTTTTCCCCCTAGGGACGGGCTGTTCTAAGTGCGCTCCCCAGGCCGGGAGAATCTGGCCATGCTAGAAATGCAAAATCTCAGCCCCACTCCAGACCCATGGAATCAGACTCTGCATTTTAACAAGATCCCCAGGTAATTCTTGCGGACAGTGAAACCTGACGAGCACTGCCTTCCGCTCTGGCGAGCTACAGCTCTTCACTCCGTTCTCCTGTAACCCTCTGTGAGCACTTGGCACAGGTGTGCTGGGCCTTGTGGAGCTGCCCGACCAACACCGTGGATTCTCAGCTTCGGAGGCTTATCGAAATCAGCTGTGGCACTTAAGAAAAAAAAAAATTACAGGGGCCTAAAACCCACCCCAGACCTGCCTCCGCCCTGTCCAGCCAGAGACTCGGGGACTAGGGCCACAGAAGCCACACACCAACAAAGCTCCGTCTCGTGCAACCATACTGGGGAGCCATCTGGCAACACCCAGGCCAGCTGCGGCCAGGCACATCCCGGGAGCAGCTCTTCCATTTCGAGGCCTACGTCCTGGAGAAACGAAGGCACGTGTGCAATTCACTGCAGCACCATTTCCGGAGAAACACGCTGCCTTTCCGGGAGAACATCAAAAAGCCACTGGGGAAACAGGAGAACCCCCTAAGTCCACCCGGCCTTGCTGTTGCTCTCCACGGAAGAGGCCCCGGAAACGGACACCACGTTCACCAAAGCCAACTTCAGTTCAACAAAGCGTGAACGATGTAACTTGAACGGAGAGGCCTGGACAGCACAGTAAGGTGGCCCGAATTCACTCTCGGCACTCCATGAATGGACCTTCTCACTTCGAGTCTGTAATCTTTTCGCTGCGCCTTTCACCTTCTTGTTATCATCCCCTCAGCCTCTAGCTTCCATTCCTTCCCTACCACTCTGGACTTGTTCTTCCGTCCTCCCTTGCCCTATTTTCAGATAAAAGCCACACTGCCATCCTGACTCTCAAGTCCGGGAAAACTATCCCGGAGTTCCTGGATTAAAAACACACGAAAAGATGTCCGGCCTTGTTAGCAAACAGGAAAGCAAACATTTTAAATCACCAAGATACCCTTTCACACCCATCAGATTGGCAAAACATCAAGACTCACAACATCGGGGGTCTGCAAGCCCGTGGGGCAGCTGGAGCTCCCAGCACGGCCGGTGGGGATGCAAATTGGCACAACTGCTCTAGAGAGCAATCTGGCGATATATTAAGAGCTGAATATATCCTTTCCTTTGATCTAGCAATTTCTCCTCAAGGCATGTACCACAGAGAAACTTCAAATAGAGGCACAGGGAGACAAGTTCAAAGCTGTCACGACAGACACAAAACATGGTAAACCCAAGTGCTACTCAACAATAAAATGAATACAAAAACTAATGATGTCTTATACGTTGGCTAAGTGAATTGATATAAAAAAATAAAATGAATACATGGTAGCATAGTCGTGATGGAATATTATATAGCAGCGAATAACCTAGAATTACATACATTCTAATGGATGAATCTCAAAGCCATAATTTAAGGAAAAGCAAACTAAGAAGGAGCTGCTCAGTATCAGAGACCATGTTTAAAGCATGAGAAAATGATAATGTATCTGGTTGATGGATATATACATATCTAGTTACAGCCTAGAAATACACGATGAATGCCAAGTTTGGAAGAGCGGTCACTGTCCGGAGGAAGGGGGGGTGGGATGAGGAAGTGTTCACTTGTATTTGCAGTATTTTATTTCTTCACTGGGTGGTGGATGGAAACACATGGGTGTTCCCTCTATTAGTCTCCATATTCTTCTGCTTGCCTGAAATTTACCACCATCCAGAAAAAGAGTCCCAAGTCTAAACTACTTTTAAGCATTATTAGGCTCTGAAAGTGGCATCAGAACTGGATGGGCAGAAGACTGGACCAACAGGTAGAAAGTGAGGCTCTGAGAACCAACGGGGTTTCTTCCACACTCTTACAAACATCCAGCACAAACAATCATTCTTAAAATTGTAGTAAAATTTCATGTCAAGGACTTAGGACATACTCCAAATTCTTGGCAACAATCTCAGAACAGAAACATTCCAAAAAGCCTTTAATGACAGGGCTGATTGTTGACAGAGAATTTATTTCTCTCAAAAAAGTATTTGCTCATTCATTTTGGGGTGGCTTTTTCTCTTAAAGGATCAATAAGGCCTTAGATTAGCATTTGGTTTCACCACAATTGAAGACATTATTATAAGAATGTGCATTAAAATAGGCCAGAAGCATTCACTAGACTAAAAGACCCCAAACTCGTCCAGTCCGTTTGTTTTGGGCTGACTCCATGAATAGGCTAGAGATAAAGCCACCAGGAGATACCTTTCTGATGATACCACAGAATTAAATACCATCATAAAGCCTCAAGTCATTTAAATGAACTAGACACAGCAGACTGGGAAAAAAGGGACATGAAAACTATAGAAATGTCTCTTAATTGCTAAGAGGACCAAAACTGAAAATTATGTTCAATTACAACCCCTAATACCAAAATTCCACAATAGTTAAAAAATTAGATTTTGTTGTATGGGTGAACTGGAATAAAAAGTTGACATCTAAAAAATAATATTACAGTCTTTCATGCTAACTAAACATTGGCATTCAACTTTGTTTTCCTCTAGAAGTCCAAGAAAAAACAGAGAAAAATCTATAGGCCTAATTGTCAGGTCCTGACCCAACACAAACATCTACATATTATAACTAAGAGACCAGAAGAAGAGATTTTTTTCTTTAAATATCGTTAGGCTGCAATTTCTAAAATCTGACAACTATCACAGCAGACCCTCACACATGACTTTAACCACTCCCAGAGGATACATTAAACTAAGCTTATAGTCTCCAATGATCTTTAAGAATGGGAAGCAACAGGGCACCTGGGTGGCTCAGTGGGTTAAAGCCGCTGCCTTCGGCTCAGGTCATGATCCCAGGGTCCTGGGATCGAGGCCCGCATCGGGCTCTCTGCTCAGCGGGGAGCCTGCTTCCTCCTCTCTCTCTGCCTGCCTCTCTGCCTACTTGTAATCTCTCTCTCTGTCAAATGAATAAATAAACTCTTAAAAAAAAAAAAAAAGAATGGGAAGCAACAGTAACAGTACTAGAGGAAGAGACAAATTATGTCTTCTCCCAAATTATAAGATGTACATACTTTTTTAATAGTTTTAAAAAATTTTTCCAACTAGTCTCAAAATACTGCCTCAGGTGATTGACTTAACAAGATAAAACGATCTCTATAAAACCCTCTAGCTTCGTTTCAAATTTGTACTAATTCTACTTACCCTTCACATCAGGAAAACTTCATTTAGTTAAAACAATTCCAATATGGCACTCCCTGTGGTGTCCAATAATATCCTGGGACTGTTCCAGGAATACTAAATTGCTAATATCTGATAAATTCAACACAGTTTTAAATAAGGTGGTTAAGCCCTTAAATGGTTGAGAGCCAATTAAGAGAAGGAATTTTTTTTTTACACTTTAAATATGTGCCAAGTATGTATGTCAATAAAGCAGTTAAAAAAAAGAAAAGAAAAGAAATTATAGTGCTTGGTTCGTAACATACTATGTTGAGGAGCTTCAAAGTGAAGTAGTGACAGGCCAGTCCCCATCAAAGGGCTTGTACTTCTCCCTTGGTTTGTGGTGCTGGTGAGGCCAAGGCCCAGCACTCTGTCCTCACAGGACATTCTGCCTTCCACAAGACTTCCCATCTGTGTGCTGGAACCTTTGGCCAGTCAACGGTAGGTAGGTGCCACTTGCCCAAAGAAGACTGAGAGAAAAAGTGAACCCAGTGGCCACAGACACCCCCTTCACCCCCCTGGGTGCACCCTCTTTTGGGAAATCCTCACAGCCTATATCCCTCCATTGAGCTTCTGACAGCAGCATCCTTAGCGACAGACTGTGGATCAGCTCACTGACCTCTAGAAAACTTGGTCCCTCCCCTTCACCAGACTTTTCACAAACTGCCCTGAACTGGTCTTTCAGATGTTTGCCCCATTTTGGGAAGGATTTTTTTTAAAAAGACTCAAAGAAATACTGTTCACTAAGAAGGTTTGGACAACCCCCCAAAAATGTATCAGCTTTACAAGGTGAAAAAAAACTTGGGTCCCAAGAAATACAACGACTTGTCCAAAGTTACCATTACATTCATGCTTAACTGAAGAGACAGGCACGGGGACAGATGCCTGTTCTAAGTTACATTGACTAGAATCATGTTCTCATATAAAACAAAAAATAATCAAGCTTTGGCCAAATGCATATTACATTAAAGAAACGTCCTGCTGTGTTCATCAGTCTTTTCACTGTATTGCTTCTGAGATTCTGTTCAACCTTTTTCTGTGCAGGTAATATGCCATATTGAAATTGTTTAGTCTTTACCAATGTTACACCCACAAAAAAAGAAACTGCTGAACTTCTCGGGGACAGGGGCTCACCTCATTCATTTATGAAGCACCTACACACAGTATATGCCAACGCTAATATAGCAGGCCCCCAACAAATGGTTGCTTATGGGAACAAAAACGTAGTCGATCTGATACCCAGCATTTTCTCTGTGGTACATCTTACAGCACTATTAACAATGAAATGAAGATTTGATGATTCAGACCAATTTGCATCGGTACAAGTCACATTTCTAGAGGTCATATTTGGTTTCTCCTAGCAAATGCTTCCTCTAGAGAAAATTTCTCAAGCTCTTCAAACCGAAATCTTACGGGCCGGAGGGGGCGCGGGGGGGGGGGACCAAAAAACTTTCCATTTGTAGGGCCATAAAAATATATAGGAAGTTAAATCCATTGATCTGGACAAAAATCAGAGGATTATCAACAAGGGACATTTCCTCATGCTTGGTAGCAGCTAGTACATTTTAAAAATTACAACACACTAGCCAAACAAGCTTTACTATCTCGGAAGCAGATACGCTGTGTGGCTAAGCCGACACACGCAAGCTGATCAAGAATCACTGTGGCAGGAGTTCACACGAACATAAAACTCAAACAAATAGGAACTAGCATTACACTTCCAGGGGACAATACAACTTCAGTGCGTAAGGAGACAAGCCGAGGGATGTGGATCTTTGCCAACACCCCCATACCTAAAACAGGCAGGAGAAGTGTGAGGGAAAGAGAAGGGGTTCATTCCTCAGTCTCATAAAGGATTTGCTACAAGTTTGGTTTCTGCTCGGCTGGGTCCCTTCTTGTCTGACAGAGGAAACAAGTCTGCTCCCCGATGCTAGGTTCTGGCTTGTTCAAGTCTTACCTACGAGGATGGTATCTTTTAACACCCTTTCTGGACACATCAGTCCGGTTAAAACATGCCAAACCAGCTCCTTAAAAGAAAATGCAATTGCCACTTGCTCCTTCTACAACTACCCAAACCAGCCAGGACCTAATCATGTTAGGAGTGGAAAAGACCAATGAGAGCCTCAGAGAGAAACTATAACCAGTCAACAGAGATTCAGAGAAGACCTACCTGGAAACAATTCATCATCCAGTGAAGAATCTAAGGAGGGGTCTGGTGAAAATGTACATGTGATCAGATGAAAAGAGCACTCCTCATCCCCAAGCCTTCTCCCGTGGGAAGTGAGACAGGGAGGGGCCGGGGTGACCTGAGCAGGCTTTTATAAGGGGCGGGGTTAAGGATTCCCATCCCAGCCTTTGAATACTGCCCTTTGGCTTGCTTTGCATAAATGAACTTTGCATAAATGAACGTGGGCTTGTTTATATTAGTGGCTGCTTCCAAGAGCATATCGTCTTCATTGTTCTTTAAACCACTGGAAGGTGACATAATAATGAGAAAGGTATTAATAATAGCAGCTAGCCCTCCCTGAGTGCTTGCTTTGTGCCAGGCCCTGTAGTGCAGGGGCTCATTTAATACAACAGCCTAATGAGGGAGGACACCACTGTCATCCCCTTTTTCGAGGTAAGAAAAGTACGACAGCAACTTGTTCAAGGACAAAAAGCTGGTACATGTTAGAACCAGAACTTGCACTTGCTCAAGACACAGCATCCAAACAGGAACAGAAAACTCCCTACTTAGGAATTATCGGCTCCTCACTTCACCAGGGTGAGGATCCTAACTTTGGTGCCTTTTCAGGGACTCCACAGGAGGTGTCAACTCTGCAGACACAGTACTGATGTCTTCCCTGCAGCCTCCCTCCCTGAGTTTTGCTGGAACCTGGTTGTGCCATTCTGCCCAAGTGTGCCAAGAAGCCCCAGCCTCACTGGGGGGCGGGGGGGGGGAGCTGGACACTGGCTTCCTCTTGGGACATGTGAGCTCTCAAGTTCCCAGGCTATTTCACTACAGAGAGGCGTCACCACACAAGGGCAGAAGAGGAACACCACCAAGAGCTGGGATGGTGCCTCACTAGCCTGGCAGCCTGAGGCCACACAGCAGGCACGAGGGAGGATCGGAGCTGCTCCGGTTTCACAGTGGCCCTCGAGAACTGGTCTTAGCAGAGAGAGACACGGAGAAGAAAGGCATCACCCTTTCGCTGCACCAAGCCAATGTTAATGCCACTCGACAGGAAGGAGCAGGAGACCTGTCTCTGCGTGGAGAAGGAAGGAAAGGAGAGGAAACGGAACTCCTCCAGGAGCCACCCACCACCATCTAACTGGTCCTGCGCCAGTACCTTTGCAGCTCTCACTCCGGGAAGCCCCAGCATTTGCTCTGCTGGCGGTGCTGAAAACTGAAGCCAGCGCCGGTGGGTCTCGATTGCACCCCTGAGCGAACACATGGCTCCTTAATGCTCCTTTGCCGTGTGTGTTAATCTTGCAGGAGAATGTGGGGCAGAAGATTTAAAAAGCTGTGTGATGGGGGAAGGGTAGCCAGATCACCTTACCCCAGGGCTTCTCAATCATGCCTTCTCAGATTCCCTTCAGGGGCCTGTATTATTAGCTTCAAGGGAGGTTTTCCCCAAACTGGCATGAAATGAACACGTGTTCCAGTGGAGGGGGGATTGATGGAGGGGAAGGGGATCCTGGAGAGTGAAGACAAACCACACAGTCTCTCACCCATAAGGCACGGGAGGGCCACTGTCTTATTCCAGGGGACAAGCTGAGCTTCCCAAAGCGCTGACAAGTGGGGGTGCCAGTAGGGTACACCCTGGGAACCCAAAGGCTGGAGACTGTTCCTGCAAAATCTGAACAGGAAGGGAGAGCAGCCATGGGAGAAACCCAAGTTACAGTGAGCGGCACATGATGAACCCTGCCCCACCAGAGTCCAGAGACGAGCCCTTGCTGCGACCACGATCGCCAGCCTCTGTGGGATCTACGGCAGATCAGGCAAGATAACCCTGGAGACCACCTCCACGCCCAAAGACGCCCCGCCCTCCGGGCCTCCGAACGTTGCTGCCAAATAACCTTGTCCCTCTTTCACAGGTGGGGAAATAGAGGCATCCAAAACGAATCATCGTGCTTCCCAAACCAGGCAGAAGTTCACTTCTCTAACCACAATTCTGCACTTCTTTCCAGCTTTATTACATTTCCAATTTCTCCAGGTACACCGACTGCCTTCGCAAAGTGAATTTTAAATATACTTTAAGGAGTGAACTCAAAACGAGAAGAGGGCGGTCAGGGAGACCCGGAGGGCTTTATCTACCGCAAGGGC
>LNAC01000243.1:2147884-2212077 GCA_002007465.1 Ailurus styani | reverse complement strand
GGGCCAGCGGCGGGCCGCCTACCTGGTGGAGGGCGCCGGGAGGAGAGGGGAATCTGGGTCTGGGCGGAGGCCAGCCCCGGCGCGCTCGGGCGGTTGGTGACAGCAGCAGGTACAAAAGAGGAGTCTGGATTCGGGACGAGGGTTAGAGACTGGCCAAGGAGCGGTTGGAATCCGGATACGCCGAGAACCAAACTTTTCCGCATCGGGGGAAAAAAAGACCTCTCGGGGACGCGACCTCTTTAAGCTTTGAGAAGGGTGCTGCATCGGTTTAGACACATGTCTTGCAGAAAAGGTCGTGGCTTCTGGCTCAGAGCGCGAAATCTACACGGTCCGGCCGATTCGTTCAGCCGAAGTGGGGGAGCCCATTCCCGAATGTGAAACAATTCTACAAAGTTGCAGTTCAGTGCTTTCAACAGAGGTTGTACGAGTGGAACCCGTGATAATTCTTAAACCGATATAATGACAAATTGAATTAGAAGAGATACTAATATAATTGAAGGTAGCTTTTTCCTAACCAAGGCTAACATACTGGGAAAATATCATACTTCATAGCTTCCCGTATTTAGGAAGTGTTATTCGTGTCAGTCAATGTGAGCCATTGATTGCTTTGATCTCCACTGATCTCCAGCCATTGATCTCCAGAACCTGGGGTGTAAAGAAAAGACAACTGCTGAGTTTCAGTCCCTGGGATCATGGTGGCTCTGTATATTTCAGTGGATTTAAGGAGTAATGTTCCTGCTTATGTTAAGTCATTCAGCCAACACCTTCTTTCCAAAAAGATACTGAGGGATAATAGTTAACTATGATTTCTTACCACTGTCAGTCACGATGTTCTTTACACTCGTGACCTTGAATCGCCCCCATCACGTCGGATGAATATTATTGTCTTTGGCAGATGGGTAAAAGAAGGTTTCGAGGGTCAGGTGTCCTACCTCCATGGCGTTACAAATCAAGTGGGTCTGCCAAGCTGGCCAAGCCCACGGGAGAGTAGAGGACAGCAAGACACCTAATATAGCGTCTGGTCCAAAAAGAGGTCTAGAGAGGTTTTAAGACTTGAAGAAAGTCACAAGACAAGTTCAGGAGCAAACCCGAGTCTAAAACTCAGGCCTCAGGCCTCAGTTCCACGGACATTCCATTCTAAAAGCATTAATCCAAAGCCTTCAATCATTCGGAAATTTTATACCATAATGGAGTTCCATATTTCTGCGAATATCAGCACAGTGGCTTGCAAAGTCCAGAGGATCGAAAACACCACTGACACAATGAAAACTGGACATCATCTGATTACTGAGTGCTACATCAGCACATTCAAAGGATATTTTGCATGCCTTCTAAGAGCCTATAGCCTAAAACCGAAGTGTTCAATATAGACAAACACCCAGATTGAGACTCAGGCAGTGACTTACATACACAACAAATCAATGCACACAGCAGATCTTGTCAGACTCATGAATAATTAAATACATTTTTACACTAGCACGAGGTTAGTATTCACAGGTCTAAATTGGAAAAGGCATCAGTTGAAGAACAAGCCTAACCTCAGCTTCACTCAGTGAGGAAACGTTTGGAGAAAATAAGAGATAATGTCCTAAAAATGTTGTCAAGTTCATGAGTGAACATGGAGGAAAGTATTTCGCACATATGGGCCAGCTAGTATAAAGATAGAGAGTCAAAACTGAGGAAAGTAGGCAAATGGAAGGATGGAATATAGGCTAGCACTGAACAGCCTAAATAAATTTGAGGAAGGCATGCACAGGTGGTATGTCCCTTGCTCCATAAAGTGTGGTCCAAGAACCTGTAGCATTGACCTCACCTGGGAGGCCGTTAGAAGTGTAGACTCCAAGGTCCCACCCCAGGCCTATTAGATGAGACTGCATATAAAGTGTGAGGAGCACTGCTCCAGCCAACCACTTGTGATGGTGTTCTCAGGTTTTGCCTGCCCGGTTTCCAGATTCTACTTTGGGCAGCTGTCCCGTTTTCAAAACATGGTTCAGGTATGGCTGACCCTGCCCTCTGCTTCCAGGGGAAGGCGGTGATCCAGGCCTGGCCCATGAGAGCACCTCTCATGGTCCAGCCACAGTGACTGGTTCAACAAGAAGAATGTAACATATAAGCCGAGCCAATGAGAGTCCATGCAGGGCCTTTAGAGAAAGAAGTACCCCTTCCCTTCCTGAATTTGCTGAAGTGCTAGGATAAAATCTAGAGCTTCCATATTTCCACTGCCTGAGATCCAAGCCAACATAGAAAAATGGAACTGAGGAATGGAAGAGTGATCCTAACATTATTCGTCTCCCTGCTGCCAGATCTATATTCTGGACTTTTCCGCAGCTCCAGTCAGTAAAGTCCTTGTTTTCTTTGGCCAGTTCCAATTGAGTGTCTGCTGCTGGCAATTGAAAGAATCCTAATAACCAGTGTCTTCCTGTCCCCCAAATTAATTAGGTTCAGTCTGAGTTCATGATGTTTCCCTTTTGTATCTTCTCTACAAACTAAACCAATATTTCAAGGTCTTCCTTCAGATCTGCCTCCTCCAGGAGGCCTTCCAGATTCCTTCCCTCCAACCACCACCACTGCCAATGAACCACTATATCCAGGTGGTTGCATACTCTCCCCTCCGTTCCTACCAGCTTCATGTCTTTCCCTCTCCTACTACCCCTTTGGTTAACACTACTCACCTTCAAACAAAACCAAACCTTAGATGTTAGTATAACACCATGCATCCTCCCTTCATGGACCTTGTAAATATGTGTAGGCCATATCTTACACAGCGTGGAGGCAGGTGAGTGGGTGGTGATAAAAATGAACCCTAGATCCAGACTGCCTAGACCAGCTGTATGACCTTGGGCAAGTTTCTTAACCTCTCTCTGTGCTACAATTTCTGTCTCTATGAAATGAAGATAGTAAGAGTACCCCTCATAGAATGTGACTGCATTAATTTATTTAAGGACTAAAAATATGCCTGGCACATACTAGTCACTAGACAGAATAGCTGCTATTATTATGCCTGTGATTATTTGATTAACATCTGATTCTCAACCCTTATCAGACATAACAAAACTGAGAGCCAGTCCTGTTTTCATTCACCATTTTACACCGAAAGAAAGACACAGTGCCTTATCCCTAGGAGGAGGCAAGGGAGTGAATGTTAAATTTTTTGGACAATTGCCTCTCTCCAAGTGGCCTGGAAGCTCCTGGAGGGAAAGAAGCTTGTCTTGTGCGTTTGTGAAAATCTCATCCGGTCTCAGGCACTGTGCCTGGCACATTCTTTCCTTTCTTTTTACCCACATTGCCAAGTAGGTTATTGCAGCTCATTTGATATGCAAATGCTAGTAAACATTTGGCTGTCCTTGGGGAAAATATTTTGCGGGCTGTCGAGTTTGCAACCAAAGTGGTTTCTGTGGATTAGACTTCAATTCTGCAAGGAACTTAATGGCAGCCTTTTTCCTTTTCATCATGCACCAGACACCTGTTTACTAAAGACATACCTTGTGCCGAAAGCTGTGTGATTCACCAGTGATCCTGGGATAAGAGAAGGCAGCCTCAGCATTTATACCGCTTGATTTCTGCTGCAGTGTGCATTGTATTGTTTGTGGCTATCTTTGCTACTTTTTGCATGCAATTAGTATAACATAAGGCTAAGCTAACCTTAGGAGTGAACATCAAATTAGTGTTCCTGTAAGAGGGACACTACATCGAAGATCATGAGTGTATTCATGGGTGGTTAAGATTCTGTAAGCCTTCGGAACAACTGGCTTATTTTGAAGTGCCAATTGAAATGCCAGGGACAGATTTTGAAGCTAGGTTGGAACATGATTAGATTGTTATTTGCTTATACATTTTGACTAACTGAAAGAAAGCTGGCTGCTATCCGGGGAAAGAAGGTTGAAGGAGCAAATGCATTCTCTGTGAGGCCAGTTAGAAATCTGGGGCGAGAGAGTCCCGGAGTTGTCAGTAGCCTGGCTTTACTTTAGGAGCAGCAGTGGGCAAACAGAAGTGGACGATCTGAAGACTCTTTTTGGAGACAGTCAGCTGAATTTGGTGATTGACAAAGATGAGACAAAGATGAAACCCAGGTTTCCAACTGGAATGAAAAAGAATGCCTTTTGGGGGATGTGAGGGTGAGGGGCAGACGGAGAGGAAGAAAGAGAATCTTAAGCAGGCTCCATGCCCAGTGCAGAGCCCCAGCTGGGGCTCTACCTCACAATCCTGAGATCATGACCTGAGCCAAAATCAAGACTCCGACGCTTAACAGACTGAGCTACCCAGGCTCCCCAAGAATGTTATTTTTTACCATAGGGAATGCTGAAGGAGAAGGTTCGGATGTAGATGGTTGGAAAGAAGTGAGATTGTTTCATAGGTGTTGAGTTTCAGGTAACCATGAAAAACCTGAATTATATCAAGTCCGGATCTGGGACTCCGAAGAGATGTCTGGATTGGAGATACATCTAAAATAAATTAATATACAGGAGATAACACAGGACATGCAGTTATGGATGAAATTGCCCAGGAAGCGTGTGGAGAGTGAAAATAGACAAGGGGAAAGTCATGAAGAGCTCCACCATGCAAGGATCAGGTGGAGGAAGAGGATCCAAAGAAAACTAATAGAAAGCCTCTAAAGTGGTAGAGGAAAAGCAAACAAATGTGCAACACTGCAAAAGCCAAAGAGTATTCCAAGATGTTGGGCGTAGTCAAATGCATCAGACGCAGCTAAGAGCTCAAGGAAGATAAATAATAATAGTGACAAGTTCAGTTCTTGAGCAAGGCTCTAAGATGTATTTAATCCTTCTGAAAACCCTTTGAGGAAGGCAATATTATAATTCCCACTTCAGAAGAAACTGAGGCTCAGAGCGTTAAGTAATCTGCCCCGATCCTGATCCCTGTAAGTACCCTCTCAGCAAAGCCTACTACTCAGGGGTCCTTCAAATTCTCTCCAGGGCAGTTTGCAGGGGGAGGTTAGGATAGAACGGGTTGGTAAGTGAAAGGGAAGGGAAAAGACAGAGTAAAGATGTTTGGCTTTGAATGGAAAGAGATGGGGTGGTAGAGGCTTGAAGAGCCCAATAGTACCTTTGGTAGGTGGCTCTCTGCCTGGTTTGCAAGGTCATGGCTAACCTGGCTCTGCCCCACCTCTTCTAAATTTTAAACCAAACAAGTACTTCATCCTCATGTCCTGCTTCCTCAGGCTCATGACACCCCTCAGCCCACCATCAGCCAGTTCTTCCTTCTGTTGCTAGTCCACTTATTCCTCAAAACTCAGCCCAAACCTTACTTCCCGAGGAAGCCTTCTCAGTTTCATCTTCCCTTGCTAAGTTTATATCAAAGGTCACTTTTTGTATTTCTCTGGAAGCCTCAAATTCCTGGCACAATGCCAAGCACACAACAAGAGGTTCTCTCTTTGCAGGTAATTATTTTAAGTGAAACACTTGACTCACTTGTTCAGAACCATTTTACTCACTGTCCTGCTCTCCTGGCGGTTTTCTGTTTTCTCCAAGTTCTGATCTGAATTCTGTAGAATTGACCACCTTCATGGGTAAGGGGAAGGCAGGACTTGGAAGGGAAGTGCACTGTAAGGAAGTTGAAAGGAATAAGCCTCCCTTAGAAAAGATTTTCTAGAGAGGGGTGCCTGGGTAGCTCAGTCAGTTAAGTATCTGCCTTCAGCTTGGGTTGTGATCTCAGGGTCCTGGGACCTGCTCAGCAAGGAGCCTGCTTCTCCCTCTCCCCTCCACTTGTTCTCTCTCTCAAGCAAATAAAATATTTGGAAAAAAAAAAAGAAATGAGACTTTGTAGAGAGATTTGGTGATAAAGAGAGCTCTCAGCAGCTTAAGGGAGGCAAGATAATCAGTTGAAAGTTTGATCATATTATTTGTCCCTTTTATCATGATTATTAGTGTGGGGAGACCCTGAGTATGTTTGTCATCAAAAAATGAGGGGCTAGTGAATCTAGCAGTGAGGCTGGATGAAGGTAGTTATTAGTGGTGTAGAGAGACAGATCAGGAGCCCTAGAGCTTCGGAAAGGAAGAAGTCCATCCATTAGGTTGAGAAATTAACACGAAATAGCCTCCATCTTCTCAGTAAAGTAGGCAGGAAGGAATATAAGCTCCGTGGTCACTCGAAGAGGTTTTGACTGCTTTGTCCACTGCTATATCCCTCAGAATAGTAAGACGCATAGTAGGTGCTCAATAAATACTATCTGAATGGGGATATGATTGAAATTGTTTGAAAGAAGATTGGAAGACCTCCAACTATACGGTCTCTAGGTAAGGTGAATCAGCAATAGAACAAGCTTTCCTTGGGGGCATTTACATTCCCTCCATATCCATAAACACTATTTTCAATAAAGGGAACGTTAGTCTTTTTGCCAAATTATACCCTCATGCCCTTAGCCACCCATCTGTGATCATCTCCATCTGCTTAATAAAGCCCATCGTCACCTGGTGGGAGGGCAGGGATTCACATGTGGCCCCTGGAACGAGTTTTCCTTCAGGGGCCAGTACCTGTAATTCTCCTCTTGGGTCCTGCCCTTCTAGAAAGTCGGCAACCACTGAAAACAAGATGTGACTGTCCTGAATTCTCTCCCTGTTCAGTTTTGTGTCCACTGGGGCGGGGGAGGGTTGTTAAGGCTCTACTCTTCCATTTCTTCTTAGGAAACAGAGTCAGGCCAGATTAAGGATGTCACCCACAAGGCCACGTGAACAGCATGCTCCTGCTGGTGGCCATGATGCTCTGTACTTTGTAAAGCTCTATACACAGCCTATCCATCACTCACCACGAGGATGACCCCAAAGAGGTAGCTGTAAGCGACTGACCGGCTCAGAATGCTGTATTCATTGAATAAGCCCTTCAAGATCTGCATGAACTAGGCAAATGGATTCAATAGTTTCAAGAATACTACTTAATTCAAATAATTACAAATGGTATAAGCTGTTTCATTGGTATTCTGGTTCAACTGGAACCTTTGTAACAATGATACTGTAGATATTTTAATTTTAGGCATACTACACTCTTGCTGTGTGCACTTAAAAAATAAAAAAGGACAATTCAAGATAGCTTACTTTTTACTTGTTCCCCCCTAGGGAGAGGGGTCAATTATGAACCATTTCGTCAAAGTCAGTGTTATAAAATAATGAGCTTCAGCAGCAGCTGTTACTGAGTCCTATAGATTATTGTAACGTTTTAAAGAGCTATTATTATTTTGACTAAGCACAAAGCATCACATTTTTCTGTCTTTAATATTTTTAACTAAAACATGCATTCAGAAAGGTGCATAGGGGGTGCCTGGGTGGCTCAGTGGGTTAAAGCCTCTGCTTTCGGTTCAGGTCATGATCTCAGGGTCCTGGGATCGAGGCCCCCATCGGGCTCCCTGCTCAGCGGGGAGCCTGCTTCCCCCTCTCTCTGTCTGCCTGCCTCTCTGCCTCCTTGTGATCTCTCTCCCTCTGTGAAATAAATAAAATCTTTAATAAAAAAAAAAAAGAAAGGTGCATAGGTCTTAAGGGAATTGACACAAAGTAGACACACCTATGCAACCGCCACCCAGGTGAAGGAATCGGACATTACTAGCGTCCCTGAAGCCCTTCCCCACGCTCCTCCAGATCCCTGACCTCTCTTTGAGCCCTATCATGACTTCTAACACCCTCGCTTAGTTTTGCCTGGGTCATGTGTGTGTGTGAGATGTAGCCATTTTGCCCAGTTTCTTTTGCTCAATATCATGTTTAGGCGATTCAGCCACGTTGCTCAGAGCTGTGGTTCCTTAGTTTCTGTTGCTGTGTAGTATTCTGTCCTCTGAAGAGCCAACAGTCTGTTTACAAATTCAACACTGGCAGGTATTTGGTTTTTTTCTCGCCTAAAGCTATGACCAGAAATGCTCCTATGAGCATTCTTTCTGTGTCCTTCGGTGTATACACACACATATTTCTGCTGAGCATATACTAAAGCATGAGACGCTGTCATTGAGCATGCACGTGTTCAGCCTGCCAGATAAGGCCAAACACGTTTTCTAAAATAGTCCAAATGATGCTTCCACTACCAAAGTATCAGGTCCCGTGGCTCCACATCCTCCCCATACCTAGTGTTAGCTTTTTAACTTTAGCCATTTTGGCAAGTGTGTGTGTAAACATATATATATATTTATATATATATATATATATTCATGTAGATATATATTTATAGTTGTGTATATATATTTATGTGTATATACATATATATACAGTTGTATATATACACGTAATTGTGTGTTTATATGGTTGTGTGTATATATAGCTATATTTCACAGTGGTATTAGAGTACTATATTTTAATAAACAACTAACTGTGTTTCCTTGTATAGCAGAACAGGGAGAGCCATGTACAGTTTCATAAAGATCATTACAATGTTTTTGGTAACGAGTGCACATCATCCTGTTTCCTTTTTGGCCCATCTCAGTGATCAGTCCATGCCCTGGCCAATACAAGAACAATGATATTGAGGTGTGAGGCATCATCAGACCCATCTAGCCGACAAAAGGATTCATCTGATATCTCCTCGAAACAAAACAAGGTAGTGAAAGAAATAGTCAATGAAGGTAAGCAATAACAGATAAACCACCAAATTTTTAAAAACCAAGTATAAGCAGTAGAACTGAGCATTACAGTTAGATTCATCTCATTCAACCAACTCAAAGCCAAGAGAGGTTAAATGAGGACCCAGATCCATTGCAGATGGAGCCAGTAGAATTCAAGTCCATACACCCTTGGCCTTTTATAGGATACCCAGAATTTTAGTCAATGGACTGAGTTTCTGAAATCTGAAATTTCTTTAAATTTAATTTCCCAAAGTTCAGATTGATTTCGTAAGTGCGCTAAGTGAACCATGAAAAAGACCACTATGTCTTGCTTTTTTTTTTTAAGATTTTATTTATTTATTTGAGAGAGAGAAAAAGCACAATGGCGAGGGGGAGGGGCAGGAGGGAGAAGCAGACTCCCCATCCCAGGACCCTGAGATCATGACCTGAGCCGAAGGCAGATGCCTGACCGATTGGGCCACTGGGCGCTGCCCACTATGTCTTGTTAAAGGAGAAAATTCAGCTAAGCAAACGGAAAGATCTATTAGTTCGATTTAAGAATCAGGAGTCAGCAGCATCCCATCTAACAAATAGGAGGCTGTTCCAAGGAGTTGTGTAAAATGGAAGGCTTCCGTAGGCAGAACGGGGTGGGACAGGGGAGCTAACTAGCAGAAGAAAAGAAAGGATGGTTTCAGGCAAGGTCACCTTCCCTTGCTGGGGGTGGGCAGGAAACCAACTGTCTTAGGCAGTTCCCCCCTTTTGATCCAACTCTCAGCCTAACTGAGAGATGTGATCGAAATTCAAGGCATCAGCACCACTCCCGGCTACCGCTCTAGTTCTCGAAGCTTTCATTCATCCTGGGTTTTGCTGACTCTGTGGCACTCATGGGTCATGACTTCAGGCTCACAATTTTTTAGTTGGACCTTCTCTTTGTTCCTTTTTTTGTCATTCCAGCCTTAGGGAGATCGTTTGCTTGTAGCTACAAACATGCATTTAAAGCTCTCGGGAGAATACAGCACACCAGGGAGATTATTGTACCTATAAGCAGGATAATTCCCAACATTTGGAGTGCACTTCAGGGCCATGGCCCCCAGACCAAACCAATCAAAGAATGAGCCCGTTGAAGAAATCACACTATTAAGCCAAGTGGCTTGCTTGGAAATCTTATATTAGGTGACTCGCAGCTTCCCCAAAAGTGTTAATCCAGGTACAGCAGGTTCTGTTGGCCACAGCTCAGACACTTCCATACTCAGAACAGCTTCAGCCAGAGAGTCCAAGGATCTTTGCTGGGCAGATGGCCTCTTAACAGCAGAATCTGCAGGGTCTCCAATAGTTAAGGAGAGGTTTCTAATCATATTCTCATTTATATTTACTCCTAAACCCAGGGTCAGCCAGGGTTTTAGCAAATATAGGAAGAGAATCTCCAAACCTGAATTAAAAAGTCATCTTGGGTGCCTTACAAAGATGGGTGCTGCTGGTGAGCTCTCTCGGGAGTGGGGGCAGATCTGGTCTAGATAATCATGGGAATAGAAGGGTCCAAATGTGCTAAGATTCACAAGGGGAAAGGTGTCTAACTGGGTGCATACTTCTAAGTGGGGGACGGGGGCGGGGGATTAGGGATTGACATTGAGATTCGATGAGAAATTGGTCCCAGGGAGGACCTCTTGCAGCATGACAAATCTAGAGATCTGAGAGTTTACCCCACCCACGCCCGCCCCTTAGCAATGGCCTGAGGGATACAATGAGGGTATTATCTCTCTAGGCCAATGCCAGAGTAAAGAAAAGAAAAAGGAGAAAGGGCTTCATGCTTAGTTCAAGTATGACGTCTTGATCCAGCGTCTTGGGTGAAGGCTGTCTACCTCGATGTCAGCCACTTCTCTTCCTTGTCAATTCAGTTTGTAGGTCTGCATCATCTGCCGGGGGCCAGATGTCAGGTGGAGACTACTTTATCAGTGAGACATGTCCCCAAGGCTCAATGTGTTCTAGTTTTGCAGTAGAGTATGGTCAGGAGCACTTGGGAGGATCCCTTCCAATAAGACACTATGAGGCTGTCCTCCTCTGATGAGACTTCCAGAACACCCAGTTACCAGGCTCTAGACTGTGACCAACAGGATCCCTTGAAATGGGAAAAGCTCCGTTAATCTGTTGATGATTATGCTTCAGCAGAAGACATCAGCACAAGCATTACTGTAGCCGGTCATACGAGCATAAAAGTTATATATCTTCCACAGAAGGTTATATACCAATAGGCCCTGATCTGCCAATGACTCTCTGGTGGAGTGACTTTCCCACAGGGAGTGCTGTGAACAGTCAGCAAGACCAAAGACAAAACTGTGGGCCATGGAAATCCAGTGGTTTTTGCAAGTTTCGATATTCTAAGCTTACGGCTCTCCTTAGTTCTCTCAACTTTGCCTGATGATGGAAGGGTGATAGGGACAGTGGTAATCCCAAGCGGTTTGCAAGGTGTTCGTTAAGACTCAGATGATTTGCCCAGTGAAGTGGGTGCCTTGATCCCCAGAGATTACAGAAGGTATACCCCAAGTGGGAAACACACTTTCCAACAGTTTCTTGGCCACTGTGAAGACATCAGCCTTGTGGCAGCAGAGGACTTCAGCACACCTAGAAAACATATATGATCACAAGAACATATGGATCACCCCATACCAAGTGGTAGTTGAAGGAAGTCCAGGTGCGGGCATTCCGACGGTCCGGAGGGAGGAGATCTGAGACTTCTCGGGACAAAAATAGTTTGCCAGGATTGTGGCCGTGGCAGGCCAGGCATGGCTGGTAGACTGTTTGGGCATTTTACAGAAGTGTCCCTACAAATATCTAGTTATAATTTGGGTCATCTTAAATGTCCTAAGGTGGGGGAAGGAATACGGACACTGCAAAAGGGACTTGGGTTTAGGCCCAGCTGTTGGTTTCATTTACAGCCATTGTTCACCCGTCTTAATTTCTCTGATTCAGGCAGAGTGTAGCCATGCTACCAGGACATCAGGATAGCAAACATTTGGCCATGAACAGCCATTTTTTGCAGAAGCAGAATGGACTTCGTCCACATGTGCCACAATCTCATGCTTCTGCCTTTGCAGGAGAGTCAGCACGGACATCCCCTGGTACTCCATGCGTTCAGGGTGAGCCCGAATTTTGATGACAGCAAATTCAGAAGTTAAGGGAGTAGTAGAATGGCAGTAAGATTATTTACTTTTTGCGCATTTTTAAAAAGATTTTATTTATTTATTTGACAGAGAGATAGCACAAGTAGGCAGAGCAGCAGGCAGAGGGAGAGGGAGAGGCAGGCTCTCCACTAAGCAGGGAGCTGGATGTGGAGCTCGATCCCAGGACCCTGGGATCATGACCTGAGCCGAAGGCAGCCGCTCAACCGACTGAGCCACCCAGGGGCCCCACCTTTTGCCCATTTTTGATTGGGGTCCCAGAGGATGGAGGAAAACTCCACTGGTCTCCATAACATTCTAAAATCACGGGTGACTCCAGGGGCGCCTGGGTGGCTCAGTCATTTAAGCGGCTGCCTTTGGCTCAGGTCATGATCCCAGAGTGCTAGGATCGAGTCCCACGTTGGGGGGGGGGTCCATGCTCAGCAGGGAGCCTGCTTCTCTCTCTGCCTGCCACTACCCCTGCTTGTGCTCTTGCACACACTCTCTCTAGCAAATAAATAAATAAAATCTTTTAAAAAACAACAACAACAGTATGTGTTTGGCGTGGAGCATCTGCTCCATGGAGCTCTGCTGGTTGGGTGGACTTTGCTTGTGAGAGGTTTCCTTTTCCCAGCAGGTCATACTGAGTAAAAACAGCACAACCAGCCTGAAAATGTCGTTTTTCACCTCTTCTGTATGATGTTAACAAACCAGAGTAGATAATGATTCATTCGTTGAAGGGTTATCTCCTAAGTCAGGATAAGGTGTAAGGAAATGGCACTTCCTACCTCAGCGAAGAGGCTCACCTTCCTCAGGTAGAGGTAGTAAGAGCCCGATCAAGGATGTTGCCACATTGAAGATGTGGATTAGGTGGTGAAAGCAGAGGGATCTTGGGAAGTTAGTCTACTTGCAGAGAAATGTGGAGTCAGTTCAGAGTGAAGACACCTTGGGACAAAGTGTGACGTTTCCAGATAAACGCCATTTCCTAGGGTTTCAGATGTGCGGACGCCTGGGCTCACTGCACAGCTGCAGCTCTGGCTTGAAGGCAGCGGGGCTAGGCTCGGGCCACTGACTCCCACTGCTCACTGTCATGGGCGCGTCTATTGCCAAGTTCATGCGAGAGCATTCCCAGCCCCACCCTGCACAAATAAAGGGAAAGGTTATAATAGTTAGCCCTGAGGCAGGTGGTACTTATGGGGCCTGCTTTAGTCTTATAACAATCTGCTCGTGTTTATCTTTCCAAGTGAAGGGTTCAGGGACTGAGATTTTAGTTACGTTTACAGAGTGGAGAAGTTAATAGAGAAAAATTAGGAACCCACAGTCTTCAATAAGCCCATAACGCCATCCCTCACTTGTAAGTCTCAGAAATTCCTGAATTAGCTTAATTCTTTTTGGAGACAGCTGAACTGCTTCCGAGCTTTGGTCATGACTTAGGTACTGAACGATGTCTAGAGATCATTGTAGTTTTGCCTTAGAGACTTGGTGTCCCTTTGCAGCTGTTACAGCAAATAGAGGACCTCTCTTCTGTGACTAAGCACAGCCAGAGGTCATCTACATATTACACAAGGTTGGGCTTCCCAGGGAACTGGAGGATATTTAAAGATTTTATTTATTTGTTTGACAGAGAGATAGAGAGCACAAGTAGGCAGAGAGGCAGGCAGAGAGAGAGGGGGAAGCAGGCTCCCTGCCGAGCAGAGGGCCCAATGTGGGCCTCGATCCCAGGACCCTGAGATCATGATCTGAGCTGAAGGCAGAGGCTTTAACCCACTAAGCAACCCAGGCGCCCCCCTTGGTTATTTAAGGGAGTTTCTGGTAATGGTTTAGCAGAGAAGCCCTCAGAGTCCCTTCACCTGTGTGAGGGGCTCTCCTTTGCGGGTTAGTATGAGGGCATTCAAGAAGAATTTGCCTGGGCACCTGGGTGGCTCAGTCAGTTGAGCGTCTGCCCTCGGCTCAGGTCATGATCTTGGGGGCCTGGGATTGAGTCCCGAATTGGGCTTTCTGCTCAATGGGGAGTCTGCTTCTCCCTCTCTGCTCTCTCTCTCCCTCTCTCTCAAATAAATGAATAAAATCTTTAAAAATTAAAAAAAAAAGGAAAGAATTTGCCTAGGACCTTTGAGGACAATCTCTTTTCCAGTGCCCCTGTTGATGACAGCTGTGACCTTGATCTTTGAACCAGAGTTTTGATAATGGACCCCTAGGAAGGTGCAGGACTGGAGGCCCAGGTGTTGCTTCGGGTCTCTGCCCTTGGAGCTGTAAAGCTAATAGCTTGGCAGATTTTTGTTTGCAGTCTTGCTCCAGGGTCCTTTCAAAATGCTCAGCTATAGTCACGAGTTCAGTCAGACTAGTGGCCTCCCATCCTATTTTCTGCCTTTTTATTGATCCAGTAATCTCGGGAGATAATCCATGTACAAAGAGGGCAGCCGGAGCAGGCTGGGTGACCTTATTTATTGCGTGGAACCCTGCCATAGAAAAGGGGCTACACACAGGCTTTAAAGTCCACAAGAGAATCATCTTTTTGTTTGTTTGCAAGTTTGTACAATAGATCAAACAGGATGGGCAGGGAAGACTCTAGGAGTTGCTTATAAAAGTTCAGCCGCTATTTTGTGAGCTTTTGCTGGTCCCTGAGATGTTGGATGCCAAGGATCTCAAATATCTTTGGGGTTTTGCCATCTTGCTTCCTGCATCCATTTTGGCCTTCACCAGATCGTACCAAGACCTATACCAGCTGATAGAGAACAGGTAGCGTGGGGTCACAGACCCCGATGATGAATCTAGATTCTTCAAAAAATCTTTGGGTTCCTCCCTAGGTGTAGGGCATTCTTTACCTATGGCCCTTAGTTCCACCTTTGGCCAAGGTGTGAAGGATACCTGAGGAGGTTCACCTATAGCTTCAAAGTTTTATTTTAAAAGGAAACTGTCTCATGGTCTCTTCAGAATGGACGGGCAGTTCAGACAGACCATTAGTAAATGTGGATATTCAGGTAAAAAGGGACAGGGTAGGGGGTAGTGGTAGGGATCACGTCAGTCTCATTATTTTTTTATTTAAGGTACTTCTTGTGTCTTTAATTTTTAAAAAAAAAAGATTTTATTTATTTGGCGGAGAGTGAGAACACGCAGGGAAGCAGCAGGCAGAGAGAGAGAGAGAGAGAGAAGCAGACTCCCCGCTGAGCAAGGAGCCGGATGCAGGACTCAGTTCCAGGGCCCCGGGGTCATGACCCCAGCTGAAGGCAGACGTTTAACCAACTGAGCCACCCAGGCGCCCCCGGACTATAGTTCTTAAACATAAAATTAGCAGGTTTGCTGGAAGGTGGTGCGCTCAACTCTTTGGATATAAAGAATCCCATTTCTTAATTTAGCTAGGTCTTTGGAGTTCCTGGAACTGAAGTAATATGGAAGAGGGCCCATCACGGAAATCTTCTTAGGGTTGCTCGTGCTCTCACATCCTTTAAATGCTTCGTCTGTGCCCACCAACTTTTTTGACTTCTGAGATCCCCATTAGCAACTAGCCCTGATGTGGCGTTCACCTCAGGTCTTCCGCTGGACCCTATCTAGCCCAAATTGGACCTGATGTGGCCCTGGGCCCAGCCCAACTTCGGCTGGTAATCACCGACACCATGTAGAATCTGGAGACTGGGGAAAGATTGGAACCAGCAGACCCCAAAGAACTGCAGACTGTTTCCAGACAACAGCCACCAGCAGTTCTCAGTGTGGGATCTGGGGATGGGATCAAGGGCTGGGGTTTCCAATAAAATAGGGAGCTGTGGAAAGTCAGATCAGGAGCTCAAAGCAAAGAGAAAGGAGCTCAGAACTGGGAACTTACCAATAGCCCTTGGGAACAGGATGAGAATACGAAGGTTCATGGGTGCCACGCCAGAAGTTCTCTTCAGGTCACCACTGCCACCAAATCTGTTAAAGAACAAAATTCAGCTGAGTAAATGCAAACATCCAATTGAATTTATTCAATGTTTCACAAACCAGGCAGCATCCCACAGAAGGATGTTCCAAGGGACTGTAGAAAATGGAGCGCTTGGATATGCCCAACTAGGGTAGGACAAGACAGTTATTTGTAAAAAAAAAAAAAAAAAAAAGGGGGGGGGGGGGGGAGACTGTTTCAGGCANTTCCTTTATCGGGAAGAGCAGAGGGTCTTAAGCAGATTACCTCACTAGTGCTGATGAGGAAATTCCAGACTGAGTTTAAAATTCCACTCATAGGAGAGGCCAAAACTGCAGCAGGTATTAAGGTATTAAGTCTTTGTGGGGCTTAACATAAGGGACTCCATTTTGGACCCGCTGTTTCTTTTGAACAGTCCATATGCTGTAATTATAAAGCCATGCTTTCTCTCTCTGACTAATTAGAAGACAACTTGACACTGAAACCTAATCCCAGCAGAACATGTTATCTGGCTATCACTCTTGAGAAAAACAAAAGCAGTCTGTCTAAATTCCCACTACCTTCTTTTCCTGCATGTCAAGCCTTAAAGTTTTCATAAAGCAATGCACATCAGTACTCAGCTCTGTTTTCCTATGAGGATTCGAAAAGGGGGGCTCGCTCCGTAATGGGATAGCTTCCTTGTAGGAAGATGTCACCACTGACCCATAATCAATAGAGCGTGAACTTTTGACTTATGGCTCCGCACTGATCTAAATGCATCCATCCAGAGCTTCTAGATGACAAATGGCACACAACTGCAAATTTCCAGCCTCCAGCCAGTGACCAGAATAGAGCTAACTTATCCCTGAAGGTTTATGATTTGAGTCTCTGCTAATGGCATCAGCAAACTGGCTTTAGACTCTGAATTTATTCATCTTGATGTGGGAAATATCATTTCTCTTCTATTTCATTGTGGTATTAATTTACAGTACAGTATCCCCTAAATCAAAAGCCCCAAAATGGTGGCCCACAGACATATTTAGTTTAATTATCTACTATGTTTAAGATCCATTCGAATTAATGCCAACATTTGAAATCTAGAGAGTTCACATACAAATTCAGACTGTTGGCTTCTCTTGAAATCCCAAGAACTCTTGCCATTCAGGGTCCACATTCCTGGCCACAGCCAGAAGAGACTGAATGGAGTAACCTGCTTCGGTGGAGACCTGTGTCCCTTACTCACCAGTCACCTATGCTGGCCTCTTTGCCCCTTTGTGCTACTTCCTGGCCCCCATAAGCACTGGAGGTTATGACCGCTGCCCTAATCAAATGGCCCAGGTTTCTGCCGGGAGGCAACAATTCCAGACACGAGCAACAAGTGGAAGAATCTTCACATCTGGTGCTCTGCAGGATTGCTCAACCATGGCCCCCACCACACCCTTCCCCTTGGCTGGATACTGGCACAACATAGAGCTTCACTGGCATACACTGGGAATTTCATTCATCCAGAGAGATCCGGGATTTGTGTTATGTTCTAGAACCCTGATTCCCATTCTTTCTTCCCAAGTCTATGGGCAGAAAAATGCTGAGTGAGGAGCTTTGACATTCTCTAATCTGCAAAAAAGATGCAATCGACAGATAGGCAAGTTTGTTTCTTCTTTCAAACATCTGCATTTTTCCCTCCCGTGTGTCAGTGCATTCGACAGTGCTATTTAAAACTCCATAAATAAAGGCAAATGAAATTACAAAAATGGATCATCATTTTTATGGAAAGCCAACTAAACAAATGTTTGGCTTAAAATGTCAGGCATTAGGGGACTTTAATAAAACACTGAAAGTGAGTTCCCTAGAGGAGATGAGCGATTCAAAAATAGAACATATGAGAACAGTGCTAATTGAGACTTAAAATACGAGTGACACTCCATGTCCTAATGGATGAGGAACCTTGTTACCTGAGCAGATGACACAGATCCCACGGCGGGAGTCTCTGGGCCCAGTGAACAGCAGCTGTGTGGGATCTGAGGCTGTGGATATGAACAGCACTGATCCATGGGAATCCACAGGAGAAATTAGTTCAGTGACACGTTGAACCACACCAGACAGGATATAGGGTTGTAAAAGTTTCCTGGAATTCTAATAACACGGAGTTGTCGGAACCTAGATTGTCGCAACCATGGTATAGCATGGCAGGGAGGAAGACAGTGTATAGCATTACTCTTGTCTGCTGGGCCCTTCTTGAAGGACCTAGGTCTTTGGTTTCTTTATTTTTTTATTTTATTTTAAAGATTTTATTTATTCATTTGACACAGAGAGAGAGATTACAAGTAGGCAGAGAGGCAGGCAGAGAGAGAGGAGAGAGGAGGAAGCAGGCTCCCTGCTGAGCAGAGAGCCTGATGTGGGCCTCCATCCCAGGACCCTGGGATCATGACCTGAGCTGAAGGCAGCGGCTTTAACCCACTGAGCCACCCAGGCGCCCCTGTTTGGTTTTTTTTTAAAAGATTTTATTTATTTATTAGACAGAGAGAGCGAGCAGCAGGAGCAGCAGACAGAAGGAGATGGAGAGGGAGAAGCAGACACCTCATTGAGCAGGGAGCCGCATGTGGGGCTCGATCCCAGGACCCTGAGATCCTGACCTGAGCCAAAGGCAGATGCTTAACCAACTGAGCTGCCCAGGTGTGCCTTGAAGGACCTAGTTTATCCACCCTCCCTCCTCTTGAATGATCAGTGCTTAATCTCATGCTCTTATTTTGGAGTAACTGCTTAGATATGTACCCACTTGAAGCTTTGTCCCCAAGCTCTAAGGAGGTGGTCCCAAAAGGCTATCAATTCCATAGCTGCTTGAGAAATCCCTGGAAGGAGTTTCTTAGGCATGCGGCTTCCAGGGCTAATACCCAAAGACTTGACCCCGTAGGTTTTGGTGGGGACCAGGAATTTACATATTAACCAATGTTCCAGGGGATTCTGATGTATGTACGGTTCACGGCTGGACCTTAAGAAATTTGTGATTTCAGAAGGCTGATGCCAACATTTCACTATTCCATCTCCAGCAACAATTTAAAAACTTAATTTTGATGAAATGTAAATAAAACATCTAAGAGTCCTGATAATATGAAACCTCCCTGTCATTGTTGGAAGTTGTATTCCTCTGAAATTTGAAAAACAAAGGTGCTGGGGGCAACCAAATCATGACTGAGGGGTTGTTCTTTTTTGTTGTTGTTGTTGTTCTTTTAAGATTTTATTTATTTGGAAGGGGAGGGAGAAGCAGACTCCCTGCTGAGCAGAGAGCCTGACGTAGGGCTCATGAGATCATGACCTGTGCCAAAGTCAGATGCTTAACTGACTGAGCCACCCAGGCACCCCAAAGGAAAGTTGTTCTTTATAGAAGTCCAGCTAATAAATGTAGAAGAAATTATTTTTGAAGAATTTCTAATTACTATTTTATAGTTACCAATGGGATAAAGAGTATAAAGAATGAACATAAGTGGAAGCTGAAGACATTCAGTAAAGGATGATGGCTAACCTTGTAATGGAAGAATCACAGGGACACCACCCAGACCCACCAAGGAAGCCTGGGAAAATGGCACAACTGTGCCATTATGTGCCTCACGATGTGATACACTAGGAAGCATGAAGTTTTCTTGCCCCTAACATTCGACTCAAATCTCATCAAGCCTGTTTCTAGAAAATAAAGAACCAAGTTAAATGACACCAAAGGCAAGCAAGAAGGCAAATCCAGAATGTAGGTCATTTTCCAGGACAAATGACCCAATTTCTAGAACGAATCAGTGTCCAGGTGAGTAAGAGGATTGTTCTAGAATAAAAGAGACTTAAAGACATAACCAAACAGATCCTGTTTGGATTCTGGATAGAAGAAACGAACTATAGGGCTCCTGCGTGGCTCAGTTGGTTAGCGACCAACTCTTGATTTTGGCTTCAGTCAAAGGTATGCTTGAAATTTTCCACAATAAAAAGCATCTTAAAAAAAATACCTTTTGCTGTAGGCACTCACTCCTTAGGCTAAGAAGTCAAGAAGCTGAGGTTATTATTACTTGGGAATTAACATTCCTTTCGAATGATAACTGCCCTATAAACACCCCAGGAAGGGCATTTGAAAGTCAAAACTCAGTTTTCTTCTCCAGAAATCCATTTTTTCCCACTCACGGCCCAAAAAAGCAGCGGTGGGTTTTCCTCAGCCACATTACCCTCTTCTATAATAGCTTAATGAGACACACAGCGTAAATGGAACTCCATTTGCTGCTTTAGCTGCTTGAGAACTATTAAAAGACCCTTAAAAGCATCACTCATGTATTAAGTGAAAGAAAACTTGTCATTAAATTAAGGAAAAACAACTCTTCCCACTCAGGAGCTTTGGGTAGTGCAAAATACACTAGATAATGAAAAGAGTTGCAGCAAAAATGGCTGTACTTTGTTGTAGTGTATTTCTAGAACACAAGGAGAGCTCCCTTAGAGATCTACAAAGTACCCATCTCTCTGTCACTGAAAAAAATATGGCTTCAGATTAGGAATTAAAATTTTCCTGAATCGGGCGCCTGGGTGGCTCAGTGGGTTAAAGCCTCTGCCTTCGGCTCAGGTCATGATCTCAGGGTCCGGGGATCCAGTCCCAGATCAGGCTCCCTGCTCAGCGGGGAGCCTGCTCCCTCCTCTCTCTCTGCCTGCCTCTCTGCCTACTTGTGATCTCTCTCTCTCTATCAAATAAATAAAATAAAAATCTTTAAAAAATGTTTAAAAAATAAAATAAAATAAAATTTCCTGAATCAAAAAGTACTCTAATTAAGGATCTGGGCATACTTGTAAATTTTGAGCTCAATATTGTAAAGATCCGTGCAGTCCTTTAATTTGGCTCTCCCTGCCTTCAAAGCTAAATTTGGCAGCTTCCCTCACTTGAGGATAGCTAATTAACACCCACAACACAACTCACTTGGCCAGGATTCCTTCGGATGCCTATCTCCAACCCACCAGACATTGGCTAGGATATTAACCTAGGCTGTTTTGAGTAATTCTATGATATTTCCAACTTTATTTTTAAAACGTTTTAGCCAATGACCGACCATTGCTTTTATGGCTTTCCTATGAAATGTCAAGTGCCACTGAAGTCAAATTTGAAGGACACCCAGCAGTGTTTCTCAGGATGGGTTCTGGTAATACCCTCAGCAGAACTGCCTGGTGTGTTAAAAAATACAGATTCCAGGGCCCCCTCTCAAGTATGCTAAGTCAGTGTCTCTGCTGATAGGGCCTAGATTTCTGCACCTTAAGCAAGAGTGCGGTGGTTCTTCCACACCATTTGACAGCCGAGTTTTCAAGAATAGGGGTTTTTCCCAAGTCTCTGAGGAAAACAGGATAGAGCAACAGTTGAACCAACATCAGGAGGAAGCAGTTGGCCAGCACGTGGAACACTCTGCAAGACAGCTGGGCCTGGTTTCTTCAAAAAGTCAACAGTATATCCATCAGCTGATAAATTACAAAATGCGGTATATCCAATCAATGCCATATTATTCAACCATCGAAAGGAATGAAGGGGTCCAGCACTGCATAGCACTGTTCTTGTCTGTTGGGCCTTGAATACGTTATGCTAAGTAAAAAAAAAAGCCAGACACCTGGGTGCCTGGGTGGCTTAGTGGGTTAAAGCCTCTGCCTTCGGCTCAGGTCATGATCCCAGGGTCCTGGGATTGAGTCCCGCATGGGGCTCCCTGCGGCTCCCTGCTTAGCAGGGAGCCTGCTTCCTCCTCTCTCTCTGCCTGCCTCTCTATCTACTTGTAATCTCTCTCTCTGTGTCAAGTAAATAAATAAAATCTTAAAAAAAAAAAAAGCCAGACACCAAAAACCACATGTTGCAAAATTCCATTTACATGAAACGCCCTAAATAGGCAATCCATAGAGACAGGAAGTAGATTAGCGGTTGCCAGAAGACATGGGGAGGGAGGGTGGGGGAGTGACTGCTAGCCGATCAATTTCATTTTGGAGTGATGAAAATGTTCTGGAATTAGATAACGGGGATGATTGCTCAAGTCTATGAATATACTAAAACCCACTGAACTGTGTACCTTAAAAGAGTGAATTTTATGGCATCTGAATTGTATCTCAAACACTATTAATAGGAAAGTTGAAGTTGATAAAAATTCCCATATCAGGACTCACAGAATGGAGGTCACCCCAGTGGCCTGGCCCTCGTCACAAATCAACACCTAGGTCAACCTGTACATGCAGGAAGCACCTGTCAAAGAAACCTTACCCCAACATACACCCATGGCTTGACAGGCATTGTACTCCCCCAATCCGCAGGCTGTTTGCCCTTGAATAGAGGACATCAAACTTGTTACTCAGTTGTTTGGGTTTAGTCATTTGACAAAGGTGTTAAAAAAGGGGGGGCAATTTTTCTTGACTAAAAGAGCCTTAAAAGAAATGGGAAATATAACCAAATACAGTGAGTAGAACTTGTTTGGATCTTGATCCAAACAAACTGTAAAATAGACAATTTTAGGCAATGGGAGAATTTGAATATGGATTGGAATTATTGTTTCTTTTCTTAGCAATCATACTGGCATTATTAGGTATGATTATATCTTTTGAGATGAATACTGAAGTATTTAGAGGTGAAATAACATGATATTTTGGGTTTTCTTTAAAATAATTTGACAAAATAGTCTGTAAAATGAATGATTTTGGTTGATAGTTGTGAGCTGAAAAACAAATACACAGGGATGTGTTGAATTTTATCTTTGTGCATAGTTGGATATTTTCATGATAAAAGTTAAGAATACAGGAACTCCAAATTATCTTCACTTGTTTTGATTCCAAAAATTTCAGTTCAGTTTGTATGCTTAAATACTCCAAGGGTTAGGATGAGATTGAAGGGCAAATATTAGAGGTAGGTCTTTAGTTTTGAGCTATTCAGCGGGAAAAGGCTACAGGGAAAATTTTGAATACTTCCTTGAATTCAGAGAAATGAAATGGATAAAATAGGCACTGGGCTCAAAGTTCCTTGGTCATTTTAAAAAAGAAAAAACCTATTCAAAGTCTGTTCTCAAAAGACTTTTGAAGTTCTAAGAGGATGAAATTATTGTTAACTAAATAGGCAGCTGATACATTAAGCAACAAATTAATTTCTCATCAAAATATATTTGTGTCTAATACACTGGGCTCAACATTTTATTGTGTAGGACTTCCTGTGGTGATCTGTTGCTTCAGAGCTGAATTTTACACTTATACCCTTACTAGAGATATTCACTTGCCTTAAAGATCTGCAACTATATACACACACACATATATAACTTAATATGATATATATATAATACTATTGTATTATAATACATATATACACATGTATATACGTACATATATATATATAATACATATATGCTATGATATATATAATACTGTGTGTGTGTGTGTGTGTGTGTGTGTGTGTGTGTGTGTGTGTATAGCACTTCATGCTGAATCTTTGACCAGGGAATTCACCCAAATTATCACATCTCTCTTATGGGAGCATGCCATCTGTCTTCGGATACTGATTTCAGTATGACAGGGGAGGGTGACTATCTGCTTCGAAATCAGAATCCCATATCCTTCTCCAATGTCATCTGGCCTGACTGATAACCCTCTTGCCACATGATAATTAGGCTTTGGAAAAAACATTGACTAAGAAATATTCTACCTGGACATCAAAAATCTTGGCCATGTAAACATTTGAGAGATTCTTTTCAGGATATTGATACTGATTCTCTACAGGAGGTTGGTTGCAGTACCCTCCTTATGAAGACCCATGGAGGAATTTCTTTCAGGAATAAGTGTGCTGCTCTTGAGCGCCTGATTGGTTTCTATTTTCTGATTTTTGCATCAACTGCCAGGCAGCTCAGGGCAGGAGTTTTGGCCTTCCTCCAGCAAGTGTAAAGAGCCTCCTGGGTTATATTTTGTGTACTAGCTCCTGTGTTCCAATTTCCTCACTGTTTTCTTAAAACTTTAATCCTCCCTGGACTAAAATGGGGGTATAAACAATAAATAAACAATAAATTATAAATAAGCAAATACAAAAAGTATTACAAATACGAGTTGCTTTCAAGTACTTGGTTAACACTGTTTCTCTTTTAACAGGTACTACTTTCTTCTTTTTCTGCACATGGGTGTCTGGCTCCTTTTTTTTTTAAAGGTTTTTTTTTTAATTAAGTTATTTTTTTTTTTTTGACAGAGAGAGAGAGAGAGATCAAAAGTAGGCAGGGGGACAGGCAGGCAGAGAAAGAGGAGGAAGCAGGCTCCCTGCTGAGCAGGGAGCCCGATGTGGGCCTCGATTCCAGGACCCTGAGATCATGACCTGAGCTCAAGCCAGAGGCTTTAACCCACTGAGCCACCCAGGTGCCCTGTCTGGCTCCTTTCTGACATTTATCACCTCTGAACGAGCTGGGTTTACCACAAAACATGAAGGGAGAGAGGGCAAGACTCAGAGGGCTTCAGTGCATCATTAGGACATTCCTACATTGGGGAAAAAAACCCCAAAACGTGGCTTCAGATATGGTCTAAGATTAATGTGTTTTTGTGCAAGATGGGGAAAAAAGACCACGTGAAATGCGTTCCATCCCAGAGTGGAGAAAAGCAGTGTTGGACTGTTGCCTGATCATTCCCAGCAGTCACTGTATCCAGAGGGCTTGGTGGCTGTTCAGAGAGGGCAGGCAATGGATCTCTTTTCATTTTTAAGTGATTATTATCTTTTTAAAAAAGATTTGATTTACTTAATTTAGACAGAGCATGCAAACAGGGGGAGCAGCAGAGAGAGAGGAAGATAATCACAAGCTGACTCCCCACAATGCACAAATTCCAACACAGGGCTTGATCTCATGACTCTGAGATCATGACCTGAGCCAAAATCAAGAGTTGGATGCCTGGGTGCCTCAGTGGGTTAAAGCCTCTGCCTTCAGCTCAGGTCATGATCTCAGGGTCCTGGAATCGAGGCCCATATCAGGCTCTCTGCTCCACAGGGAGCCTGCTTCCTCCTCTCTCTGCCTGGGAGATTCCTGGGGCTCAAAACCAAGCCTCTCCACACCTGTCCTCCAAATTTGGCTGAGACCTTCTGCCCAGTTCTGGTAACTGGATCAATCTTCTAGTGACCTATCTGGTCACTTACAGTCCTGCCCATTCTTCTCAAGCTCTTCCTAGAGCCAGGTCATGTGGTGGGTCTCAGCGTGGTGACCCAGCCCCCGCTCTCTTCCTCCTGTTCTAGAGTGGGACAGAAAGGGCACTGTGGCAGGAACTCAAAAGCTGGAGACCAGCTTCTGCCTCTGCCTGGATTTCAGCACACCGCTGGTGCATCTTCTGGGGCAAGTTATCACCTGTCCGGGTCTCAGTTTCTACATGTATAAAGTGAGATTATAACATTACATATTTCTCAACGTTCGTATGAGGCTTCAAGGAGCAATATATGTCAAAAACTGAGAATAGCACCTACCCCATAATAATAGGCATGCAGTGAAAGCTGGCCATTATTCTGATGAGTCAGCAAGAAGACTCTGTGGTTCCAACATGGAATTTCCTCCTTAGCTGTGCTGTGCTGGGGATGTTGCTGAAGGAGAGCCAGGGTGTACCTTCCCTCCAGACATCCCAGCCGCACGGCGGATTTATCACGCAGCTACTGGAGTTCAGTTTCAGTTCCAGACCCCTGGAGGGGTTCTACAGTGTGTTTGCATGGTTGCGTATTTTTGTTCAATGCATAAAAGTAAGACGTTCTTGTCTTCTTTTTCTTAAAAAGACAACTCTATGCCAGACACAGATCCCCCTCACACAGGCAAGGACTCTTGAAGGAGGCATTACTATGATCACATTTTGTACCTGAGGGAACAAAAGCTCAGAGAAGTTAAGGAAATTGCCCAAGTATACATAGCTAATAAGTGGCAGAGCAAGGTTTGAATCCATGTGGTCTGACTTCAGAGGATAGATTCTCCATTCTTGGTCTACACTATTTCCCTCTAAAGATGATTGAGGGAACCAAAGGAAATACACAGAAGATCCTTTAAGAATTTGAGAGTTTTGGGCGCCTGGGTGGCTTAGTTGGTTGAGCGACTGCCTTCAGCTCAGGTCATGATTCTGGAGTCCCGGGATCAAGTTCCACATCGGGCTCCCAGCTCCACAGGGAGTCTGCTTCTCCCTCTGACCTTTTCCTCTCTCATGCTCTCTCTCTCTCTCACTCTCTCTCTCCAATAAGTAAAATCTTAAAAAAAAAAAAAAAAAGAATTTGAGAGTTTCAGGGGCACCTGGGTGGCTCAGTCAGTTAAGCGTCCAACTCTTGGTTTCAGTTCAGGTCCTGATCTCAGGGTGGTGAGATCAAGCCCCACATCTGGTTCTGTGCTTGGTGGGGAGTCTGCTTGAGGTTCTCTTTCCCCCTCTCCCTCTGCCCCTCCCCCTCCTCAAATGGATAATCAAATCTTTAAAAAAAAGAAGAAGAGGAAGAAGATGACCACTCAAATCATCTGAGCTTTAGGCCTCCAGAAAGGTGCTCACAGCAGGGAGATTGATAGGTGGGTATAGACATTTTTTTTTTTTTTAGTTTTTATTTATTTATTTGACAGAGAGAGAGAGATTACAAGTAGGCAGAGAGGCAGGCAGAGAGAGAGGAGGAAGCAGGCTCCCCGCTGAGCAGGGAGCCCAATGCAGGCCTCCATCCCAGGCCCCTGAGACCATGACCTGAGCCAAAGGCAGAGGCTTTAACGTACTGAGCCACCCAGGCGCCCCAGGTGGGTATAGACTTATAGATAGTACTGTACATGTTAAAAAGATTGATTTAAAACACTGTCATTTGCTGGGGCACCTGGGCGGCTCAGTCATTTAAGTGTCTGCCTTTCGCTCAGGTCATGATCCCAGGGTCCTGGGATCGAACCCCATGTCTGCTCCTTGCTCAGCAGGGAGTCTGCTTCTCCTTCTGCTCCTCCCCCTGTTCGTTCTCTCTCTCTCTCAAATAAGTAAGTAAATAATCTTTTAAAAAAATTAAAAATAAATAAATAAAACACTGTCATTTGCTGAGATGAGCCACCTTTGCTCTAAAAGGAAGAATATAAATGTTCTGATCTGTCTTTAGAACTGCATGAATGTGGGCGCCTGGGTGGCTCAGTGGGTTAAAGCCGCTGCCTTCGGCTCAGGTCATGATCCCAGGGTTCTGGGATGGAGGCCCACATCTGGCTCTCTGCTCAGCAGGGAGCCTGCTTCCTCCTCTCTCCTCTCTCTCTGCCTGCCTCTCTGCCTACTTGTAATCTCTCCTCTCTCTGTGTCAAATGAATAAATAAAATCGTTAAAAAAAAAAAAGAAAAAAAAAGAACTGCATGAATGCTTACATCCTACCCTGAACAGTAGCTCTCTCTCCAAAAAAACGCCTTCCTCACCTTGCTGCTTAATCAAATTTCACACTATTCCCTGCTTTTGCAGATGAATTGCTGTGCGGAATGTTTTGGCCCGGGGCTATGTTGCCTCCTCTGTTTGCGCAGTGGCTTTTTGTGGCCCTACCCTATAAGAAGCCCTCGGGTTCCCAGAGCTGAGCCCACTAAGTCTTTGCAGAAATTGCCTTCCCCAGCTCAGCAGGACATATTTTGCCATGGATTTAAAATAGCCTCTATAGGTAACTGCCATGCTTGCTTCAGTGAAGGAAAAAATCTGCCAAAACTTATGAAAGAATGGAATGCAACAGCCAATCTACAAAAACATTGGTTTTTAAAAGAGCAAATCCTGATGGTTAGGGCCAACTAAGATGCCATCCAAGGTGTCCAAATGTCTGTGCAGTTACCTCTGATCAGTTCAGGTGACCCTCTTAGTACATCTAACCCCCTTTCAGTCTATAGCCGTAGAGAGGTACCCGGACAGGGGATGGAGAGCAGATAGTCATCACTGTGGTAGGATTACGTCTATTGGGACACAGGGCAGATATGAGAGAGAGCACCAAAGGCATCACAAGGGAGATCATGACGTTTTCTTCGTCCGATGTCAGTGAGTGGTGGCCAGTGCCCAGGCTGCTCTCGGCCCTTAATTCAGGGAGTGTCCCTAACTGTGGGAGGGGCTAGCTCTCCTTTTTGAAAAGCGCTACATTGTTGTCCCTTGACCAACACGGGTTTGAACTGCCCGGGTCTGCTTATATGTGGATTTTTTTCTGGATTATATTAATATAGTACAATACTGTGAATCTATTTCCTCTTCCCTACAATTTTCTTTTTTTTTTCTTTTTAAGATTATTTATTTATTTATTTGACAGAGAGAGAGAGAGAGAGAGAGAGAGATCACAAGCAGGCAGAGAGGCAGGCAGAGAGAGAGGAGGAAGCGGCAGGGAGCCCGATGCGGCCTCGATCCCCGGACCCTGAGATCATGACCTGAGCCGAAGGCAGAGGCTTTAACCCACTGAGCCACCCAGGTGCCCAACTCTACTTTGTTCTGATATCATGTTCATACAACTGTTTACAGAAGGGTAAAATAGTAGGCTTTGTTTTATTTTCTGTAATGAAAGTGATGATTAGTTTATTTTCTGATTATAAACAATATCACTCATTGTAAGGAATTTGAATAATTCTGAAATATTTAAAGGAAAATAATACACGAAGTCCCACAACTATGAGAGAACAACCATTAACAGCAACCATCTTTGCATGAAGACACACACACGATAGTATGTATATATATGGATATTCAGTATACAGATATATAGATACTTGGGATTACAAGATACATGTGGTTTTATCATAGACATTTTCTCTCTTTCTCCCTCCTCTCCACCCACCCTCTGTACTCCAGATAATCATACTGTTGTGCTTGTAGAGGCTGAGTCTTTTTTTTTTTAAGATTTTATTTATTTATTTGACAGAAAAAGAGACAGATTGAGAAAGAGAGAGCACAAGCAGGGGGAGCAGCAGGCAGGGGGAGAAGCAGGCTTCCTGCTGAACAAGGAGCCTGATGCGGGACCTGATCCCAGGACCCTGGGATCATGACCCGAGCCGAAGGCAGATGCCTAACCGACTAAGCCACCCAGGCATCCCTAGACACTGAGTCTAGAGGAATAGATAGGAGTTAAGGAGCAAAGGAGGAGAGGTGATATGCAGTCCAGACAAGGAAATCAGCACACGCAAAGACAAGGAAGCAAGACCTCTTTGAGCAGTACTTCTTGAACCTTCAGTACACATACAAGTGACATCGGTTGAAATGCAGGTTATGAGTTAGCAGATCAGGGGTGGGGCCTGAGATTCTTTACTTCTAACAAGCTTTCAGGTGAGGTCCATGCTGTTGGCTCACACTTTGAGATATAAATTGCTGTGGTACACAAAATGGTATCTACTGGTCACATGTGACTGTTTAAATTTAAATGAAGGGTAAATAAAAATTAAAGATCAGTTCCTTTCTTGTTCTAGTCACATGTCAAGTACTGACATGTAGCTGCTATATTGTGGCCACGCATAGTTGCTATATTGGACAGCGCCGGTACAGAACATTTCCATTGTCACAGAGTGTTGTGGGCGCCTGGGTGGCTCAGTTGGTTAAGCGACTGCCTTCGGCTCAGGTCATAATCCTGGAGATTCTGGGATGGAGTCCCGCAGCTGGCTCCCTGCTAAGCAGGAGGTCTGCTTCTCCCTCTGACCCTCCCCTTCTCATGCTCTTTCTCTCTCATTCTCTATCTCAAATAAATAAATAAAATCTAAAAAAAAAAAAAATCACAGAGAATTGTATGGAACAGTGCTGACCAGAGCATCCGGGGAACTACAAATAGTTCAGTATGGTTGGATCATAACAGGTGTGTGCAGTGGGGGGAGGCGGAAAGTTAGACAGGGAATTGGTCTTGGTCCTGGTGGCAGTGAGGAGCCATTTAAGGATTTCCAAAGGGGATGACAGCAGTGTGGAGACTTTACTAGGGGAGAGAAGACGGGAGGCATGGAGGCTGAGTGGAGGCTGCTGCAGGGCCAGAAAGTAGATGATGTGAGCTAGAACTAAAGGAACAGGGAGTGGGTAGGAGACAAAAGACTCATGGGATGGTCTGTGGAAAGAACCGACTGAATAGAAGGAGGCGAAGAAACAGGATGCTGAGGATGGGAGGAGGTGGCAGAGAGAGGACATCATTGGGCTGAGGTCTGGACAGCTGGGCCGAGGAACTGTTATTCATCAAGGGGACACAGAAGAGAAGTGTGGGGTTGGAAGAAGAGAATGAACTGTGCTCAAGACAAGCTGATTTTGTGGTGTCTCTGGTTCTCCAGATGAAGATGTGTGCAGGACATGTGGGTATTTGGTACTTAAAGCCAGGGAGAGAGAGAGGTTTAGGCTGAGGAAGCACCTTCGTGTGGGAGAAGGCAGGCAGGCTGGGAGTCCTTCACTGGCATCCTAGCTCTGCCACACGTTGTGCAGTCTGGGATAGTCACTCAGACTTTCTTGGCCTCAGTCTGTGATCTCAAAAGTGATGATAATAATGGTATTTTGATGTAAAAGACTAAATTCTATGCCTAGTTCATAAGTGCTCATTCAGTGTTACTAACAATAGTCTTGTTATCTGCCTTGCAGACTTGTCTTATGAATTAGGGGTGGCATGTGTAAAGTGCCTGATACTCAGTAAATAACTGAGTCATTGTCACTGTCAGTGTCATTCCTGGGAAGTTAGTCAGCAAGAGTGTACCGAGGAAAGAGAGAAGAGAGCTGAGAAAGAACGTCACCAGAACCAACACTTGAAAGGGGAGGACAAGAGAGGAAGGAGGAGGGGCCACAGGTGTGGGAGGAAAAGCAGGGATGAGTGGAGACTCAGAAGCCAGAGGGAAGGAGGGATCAAGGAGGGAGTGGTCAGTTACGTCCAATGCCACGGAGAGGCTAGGGAAGATCGGGAGCGTTGGACTGAGGTCTCACTGAGAGGTCGCTGGTGGCCTCGGAGAGCAATTTCAGGGGGATGGGGGAAGAGGAAAGTCAGACTATACCGAGCCAGACAGCTGAATAAGGCTGGGGCAACAGAGGCCTATGTCAGCATGGTCTTCCTGAAGGTCTGTTAGGAAGGGGTGGAGAGTGTGGCTTCTGGGGACTGGGGCGCATTTGATGGAGGGAACGTTTATTCAGGTTGAAAGTGATAGAGTGTATATACATAGAGAAGCTAAGAGCCAGAGAGAAGTGAGAGACAAGACAGGGAGGGAAAAACACCCCAAAATAACAGATAGCTTGTGAGGCTGAAGCTGGAAGGAGGAAGAGGGAAGAGGGAAGCTGGAAGGAATGGAGCCTGGAGCCCAGGGGCTGGGATTTATTTAATGGTGGTCCAGGGGAGATGTACCTGTTTATGGATGTGGACGTTCAGGGAAGTATGAAAACAGTACCCCAGCAGGTCTCCTGTGCTTTGGCTCCCTGGTCCTCTAGGTCGAGCTGAAGTCTCTCGGCTGGACAGAGTTCTCTCAATCAGTTCAATTGATTCCATTTTCTTTAACCTGAATAGAAGCATTTTTCATTCCAAACACAGATGACCCTGACTCAAAAAGCAGTTATACGATGAGTTAATCTCGTTCCATCATCTCTGTATTAATTTTAATTATTTTTTAATAGTTGAGAAGACATTTTTCCTCTACCCAAACAAATGGTTTTTACCATTTCAAATGAACTGCAGTTGTCATGTGCCCAGAGGTGTGAAGTCCTCAGACTGAGGTGGATTTCTAGTGAAATGTAAGTCTTCCACAACCTCATCCAATGTTTATCACCTGGTTAGGGAGCAAGACGTTCTGTACAACCACTCCCAGCCCCGCTAGGTCGCTGCTGAATTCCTGTGTTCGTCTCTTTGCTGAAGCTTCCTTCTCCGTCCTAAGATTCTTCCCATGCAACTTGTCCACATTCACTGCCGTAACTGGAGGAAAGGTAATACCTGTCAGCTACCCAGAGGAGCTCTAACAAGAACAGATTCAAAACTAGAGGCATGTTTAGAAGACTCTGAGATCAGGAAGGTTAAAGGGACAGCAAAGTGATGTGCCCTCTGCCACTTTAACTCATTTTACATTCATCTTATGAATATGTACAAAGTAGGGAGTGGCTGGCTGCAGGGATTTATTAATAAAATTTACTCCATTTCTTCTCCTCACCAAAAGCACCTTAATGACTCCCAAACCACACCCTACGTCAGATCCTATCATTTCTCCTCCTAAAAACTGCCTAAACAGCTTTTCACTGTTCTTCGCATAAAATACACACTCTATGAGGACCTCCCTCTTTGTCTGACCCCAGGCATCCTCATCTCAGGCCACTCTGCTCCTACTTCCTTAAATTCCGTTTACACTTTTGGGCCTTAAAGGGGTCAAGTGTTCTCCTGTTCTTTCGGCCTGTTGGCCCCCAACCACATGGGCGATGGCCTAGCCTGATCAGACAGTCAAATGTAAATGCTATTTGTTTTCCTTCCAGCTTCACACACCTGGGGAGAGGCAGTGTGGTAGAGTGTTTTGAGCCTCTCCTTTAAGACTTTTGGTGCTGAAATCCCAGATCCGCCACTTGCTAGCTACTCTGTCACCTTGGACACTTATTCCGCGTGTCTGTTTCCCCACCTAATATGTGGGGCTGATCAAAGATACTTTGAAGGCTAAATTTTTTAACAGACTGTAATTCGAGTTCTCTTATTTTCGCATATACTCCGATTTTATTCCACTTGTTTGTCAAGTTTGAGTCTGTCACCTAGGGAAGGCTTATGGTGCTCCCCGAGCCCCTGGTGATTATGGTCTGCTTACTGAACTCGGCTGATGAATGAACGGAAGGCCTCTCCGATTTAGGAGGGGACCCTGGGTGAGCGTGGCCGGAGAGACAGGTCCGGCTTCTCTTTTGAGCTTACGGTTCAGCAGGACAGACTCGAAACACACGCCAGCCAAACTGGTCTAGTTGTGGGAAAGGGACTCTCTGGGTCCTGAGCCAGCCCTGGGGGGACCGTGAACCCGCCCCCGCCCCGAGGAGGGGCCCCAGGAAGGAACCTGGCGGGCGAGAACCAGAACCACGAGGGCCAAGGAGAGGTGCCAGGGCTCCGGAGGTTCCGAGAAGGATGCTCTGCGCAGGCCTAGCTCCTCCTCCAGCCACGGAAGAGCCCGGAGCGCCTGGGCGGGCCGAGGACCGCGGGAGCCAATGGCCGGGCCCGCCCCGCCCCCCGGTCGGACTCCCGGGATAGGCTGCCCGCCGCCCCGCCTCCTGGCCTTGCGCCGCCGTCCCCGCGGCCACGCCGCTGTCCAGGTCTCCGCGCCGCCCGTCGGTCGCCCGCCCGAGTCCCGCCGAGGTGAGCCGTGAGTGCGCGCGGGTGCGGCGGGGAGGGCGCCCGGCCTGCGGGCCCGGCTGGGGCTGCACTCGCCCCGCGTCCCCTCGAGCTTTGCCCGCCCGGAGCTCCGCTGCTCCCGGCGGCCAGAACGGAGGGGTAGAGCAGTCCTCGGAGGCCCGGGGGGCGGGCGGCTCAGCCCGTCCCGGGGCCGCGCGAGGCACAGACGCCGCGCGGAGCCGCTCTTAGGCTTCCCCGCGCCCCGACCCGGCCGCCCTAACTAACCGCCTCGCGCTTTGCTCCCCCAGGGCGCCGCCGCCGCGGCCACTTCGCAGCGGGTTCGGGGCCCGCCCCACCCGGGGACCGGGGAGCTTGTCATCGACCTGTGCTGGGCTGCAGCGGCCTGAGCTCTGCGCGCAGGTAGGTCCCCGCCCTGGAGCGAAAAGCGAGGCCCGAGGCCCGAGGCCCGGAGCACGTGGCCGCTGGCGACCAGGGTTCCCACGTGTTCGGTTCTAAGGGCCGCAGATTGGCCCTGCGGATAGAGGGAATGCGCGTTCCCGGGCTCCCCCACCCCGACCCTGCACAGCAGCTGCTTCCCGTGGGGTTTCGGACTCTAAAGGAAAGAGTTGAGATCCGGGGGATATTGACGAGGGAGGCGTGCACGGATCTTAGAGAGAATCCTGTAAAAAACCCAAACGGCCCTTTCCTGTGCCCTTTTAAGGTTGACGCAGTGCCTTAAGAGGCTAACACAGAAGGGTAAAGTAAGTCTCCATCAAACCCAGGGAAGAGATTGTGAAACTCCTCTTTGGATCCTGTCTGGAGTCACAGCTGAACCAGAGGGACATTTTCTTTTGGTTCAAGCACCTTTGTGATTTTTTAAATATTTTATTAATTTGAGAGAGAGAGAGCACGTGCACGCTGTAGAGAGCACCGGTGACCTGCATGGCAGGGGAGGGGCAGAGGAAGAGGGAGAACCAGACTTCCCGCTGAGCAGGAAGAGCAGGAAGCCCAAGTCCCATCCCAGGACCCTGGCATCATGACCTGAGCCCAAGGCAGATGCTTAACGGACTGAGCCACCCAAGACCTCCTTTGTGATGTTTTTATACAGTTCCGAGCACAGTGATAAATTTACACCTAACCTTAGTTTTGATGATACCTCCAGAGATGCTTATATCTTTGAAGGTGGGAAAAAAACCCACAGGTGTACACAAGGTATTTTCTGGACATCTTTTGAGAAAAACTGGAAAGAATATACCTCAAAATTGTTTTCTGTTTGAAAGGTAATGTGGAAATTTTTCTTTTTTATAGGTTGAAAACTACAGGTACAAGCGGTGGAAGCTGGAATATTCCGATGCTGGTATTTTTACTGACTTACACCAACTCTACAGTTTACAGTACACTCATGCCTCTAATGAGGTCAAATGTTCTTCCATCTCTGGTAGCAGCCATGTGTCCAGCCTGCTCTTTGCAGGGCTTAGCAACGGGACAGTGCAGGTGGTGATTGGGCAGCATAGCAGGGGTTTTACTTTTTATTTCCATCTTAGTTCTGACAACTCTCTGAGGTTGGAACTATTCTCTCGTTTTTACAGATGAAGCAACAAACAGATTAGGTACTGACTCAAGGTCCCACCACATGTGTAGCCCTGAACAAGGATCCTCATGTAACTTTCTGGCCATGTGACCTCTTGGAAAGTCACTTCTCTCTCTTGGCATTTAATGTTCTAGTGCTACTGTAGTAATATTGAAACAGTTGAGGCCAGTTTGGTCAGGGGAGGTCACAGTTAGAGCTATTAAGAATGTAAGGTCTTCATAATATTTAATGACATTGAACCTACAGAAGTTACCCAGATTTTGGCACAAAGGGGGCATCTGTCAGCATGTTAGGTGTTTTTGATGAATGAGCATAACGAACTGTGAAAGGGGATTTAAAGGATCCAGTGTTGCTAGATAGTTAGAATATGAAAATCTTGAAGGTGACGGGGAAGTTTTCATATGGGAAGAAATGAGACAGTATAACAAGATGAACAGAGCTAGTGTGTGTTAGTTGTTCATTCTGACCAGCCCTGAATGTCTGCAAATACCTCATTTTCCAGAAGTTTTCAATAAAGATTTAATATTCACCTTGGAGTCACTTTTATTTATTTATTTATTTTTAAAAAGATTTTATTTATTTATTTCACAGCGGGAGAGAGATCACAAGGAGGCAGAGAGAGGCAGGCAGAGAGAGAGGGGGAAGCAGGCTCCCTGCTGAGCAGAGAGCCTGATGCGGGCCTCCAGCGGGCCTCCATCCCAGGACCCTGAGATCATGACCTAAGCCGAAAGCAGAGGCTTTAACCCACTGAGCCACCCAGGCGCCCTGGAGTCACTCTTAATGCTTATTTCATGACATTGTTCCAGCCTTTCCCTCTAAACTTCATTTTACACTTGCATATTACACTGTAAAATCCAGCCTTACCACTTTTTTAGGTAATCTATTCAACAAATAGGTGGGAAGGCCATAATTGCTAGAGGGGAGGAAAGTAGGGAAGGGGGAGAGGAACCACATGTACAATGCACCCTGAGTAGAGGACTGGGGACGGGACCTGGAGATGCTGTGGTTCTGTATGTATCGGGGTGAAGAACATTTTGGGCAGAGTGAAAACAAAAGACCCTGAAAGAAGTGTGTAAAGGGTTGGGGGGGAAGCAAAGTGAAACTGCAGAGAAATGACTGCTTGTATGCAGGCTAAGGTGGAAATTTTATACCTTCTGGCCTCCCAGGTCTCTGAATGCTGTAAAGTTTACGTAGGAATGCTCCCTAGCACCCATAGCTTTCCTGCTCTTACCCAACCTCTGTGGCCACTATCATCTACCCTCCCCCCATAAGTGCTCTTGTTCTGGAATTCTCTAGCATTCTATAACAGCCTTGTCATGCTTAGAAGTCTAGTTTGTGGTTACCCAACTGCCCTGCCCCTACTTTACTGAAGTCCGTCTTGGTTCCCACCATATTCCTAGAGGCTAATCAAGCTCCTGGCATAAGACCGATTGTGGTATATTTGAGCTCTAAGTCCATCATGAGTATAAAAAAGGAGCAGTATCGTTTATAATTAAGCCTAATATCAATAATACTGGGTTGAATTATATATGGCATTCAGGTGAGTGGCTTACAGCCATCTAAGAAGCAGCAGAACACTAAACCGAGGTTCAAGCTCTCACCCTTCCATGTGGTCTTAGACCAGTTACTTCGCTTCAGTCTCTGGCTAATCATCAGTTACTAAAGTTGAGTCTGTACATAGTAATTACCTGGCGAGTAGTAAGCACTCAGTAAATCATTCACTGGTAGTACTATAGGATCATTTTTACAATATTGTATGGTCCTTGTAATAAAATGACAGTGCTGGTGTTAAGTGTTTATATACCAAAATGCTGGCTTTGATTTTCATTCAATAACTAGAGCATGTGTCATGGGCCGAGTACTGCTCTAGATATTGTGACCACATCAGTGAAGAAAATGGACAAGAATCCACGAATACTGTTGGAACTGATCCACTGATCGAGTCCTCCATTGTAAAAACCTGTGAAGCCTCCTTGCTCAGTGTTGGAACTGGGTGGAGGATAGGGGTGGGGGGTGGATGGTAGAACAAAAGGCCTGTAGGAGGCGACTTCAAATGCTAAGTGGGTAAAGGGAAAGAAGAATGGAGAGTCCTAAAGCTTCTACAGGCTGCAGCAGGTTCTGGCAGAACAAGGAATTCATAAAACATCATCAACAGTGGTCTGGTGATATAAAGGGGCCAGAGAACCACTGTTTTCTAGCTGCTGTCTCAAGGTGTGAAATGACAAGTGTTCAAGTCTGAAGACTGTAGGGAACACTTGCCAAGAATAACCGCTGGTCTCAACCAGCTCCACTGCCCCTAGTAGTTACTGGGCTGGGTGAACCAGTGGAGACCCTGGCTAGGCCATGGATCCTCCTCCCTCTTCTCTCCCACCACCAAACCTCAACCAAAGTACAGCCCAGTTTACACTTTGGTTTTCCAGGTTTTTGTTTTTTTAAGATTTTATTTATTTGTCAGAGAGCACAAGCAGGGGGAGCAGCAGGCAGAGGGAGAAGCAAGCTCCCCGCTGAGCAAGGAGCCCAATGCAGGACTCCATCCCAGGACCCTGGGCTCATGAGCTGAACCAAAGGCAGACCCTTAACCAACTGAGCTACCCAGGCGCCCCTGTTGAAAGGGTTTTGATGCTAAAAAGTTTTAAATCCATTAGACTAAACAATAGCAGATGGAAGACAGAGCAGTCTTAAAGTCAAATGAGGGGGAAAAAAAAGGAAACTTTTTTTTTAAGGGGCCTGAGAGTCCAGAATTTAGAACTATAGATACTAGAATCACGCTGCCCAATGTGACAGTCATCAGTCACATGGGGCTATTTAAGTTTAAATCAAAACTGAATAAATGAAAAATTCAGCTCCTCAGTTGCATGAGCCACATTTCAAATGCTCAGCGGTCACATGGCTAGAAGCTACTGTACTAGATAACAGATACACAACATCTCCATTACTATAGAAAGTTTCGTTGGCAATACTGTTCCCGAGGTTTTATAGAAGAAAAAAGCCTATGGTATAGTAGACTGATGGCTTCCAAATATAATCAGGTCATAATTTCAAACCTGTGTTAGCTTATTTGGAAAAGGGTCTTTGCAGATGTAATTAGGTCAAGGTTCTTTTTTTTTTTTTTTTTAAAGATTTTATTTATTTATTTGACACAGAGAGAGAGAGAGATCACAAGTAGGCAGAGAAGCAGACGGAGAGAGGAGGAAGCAGGCTCCCCGCTGAGCAGAGAGCCCGATGCGGGCCTTGATCCCAGGACCCTGGGATCATGACCTGAGCCGAAGGCAGCGGCTTTAACCCACTGAGCCACCCAGGCGCCCTAGGTCAAGGTTCTTGAGATGGGCAGATTATCCTGATTAATCTCTGAGCCCAAAATCTAATCACAAGTGTCTTTATTCAATTAATCTATTAAGTAATCTCTACACCCAGTGTGAAGCCCAGTGCAGGGCTTGACCTCAAAGCTAAGAGCGAGACCTGAGCTGAGATTGTCAGATGCTTAACTGACTGAGTCACCCAGGAGCTCCATGCGTGCCTTAATGGGAGACAGAAGGAGAGTCCGTGCTCAAGGGAGGAAGCCACGAGAAGACAAGCAGGAAGAGATCTGATTTTGGCCTTGAAGACTATGGGGCGATACAACTTCAGGGTAGGGGAAGCTGGCAACCACCAGAAGCTCTGGAAGACTCCAGGAATAGACCCCCCCACCCCCGTCCCACCTTGAGAGTATGCATTCGATTTGACCCAGGGAAACTGATTTCTAGCCTCCAAAATTGTGAGAGAATAAATTTCTGTTGATTTAAGCCTCCAAGTTTGTAGTAATTTGTTATAGAGCCTAGCAGCCTCTGCTAACTAATACAGATGGAAAGCTTAAGATCACAAATACAGTGGGAGCTGGAAGCCCACCACACTGCCTCCTATAGGGTTTTTATTAGTGCCTTATGGGTGTGTGGGCAGGGGTAGATCTTATCTATTCATTAGTCGATTTTTAAAAAAATTTCGGAGGTATGGCAATGAAGTTAAATTTTATTTAGATTTAAATCACACAAGACGTGAGCATGTGGCTAAAATACGGAGGATTAGCAAATACCTCGTAAAACAACACAGATGATCAAAACTAATATAAAAAATGAATTTAGGGTTTATTGGGATGTCAATTTATGGTTTATTTATGTATACTTCCAGTAAATTTCATTTACACAGTACAAAGCACCTCCAAAGATCAAGTTGTAAAAATTTAGTAATGAAAACAAATTAAGACAATATGAAAACCATTATTCTAATTGTAACTTTTGCCTTGTGGGCCATACAGCTTGGCCAGCAGTGTCCCAGAGGTAATACAGACCATTAAAATGAGACAATTTTTCCATAACAACCTCAATTAGTTTTGGCTCATGTTCCACAAAATGTAGACTTGGATTTCTGGGAGCCTTTTAAAACAACAACAGAAAACCTGAATAGTTTAACTAATACAACTAGTCTTTTCAGAGACACCACCGCAGGGCTCGGACTTCAGCCCCACACAGTAATTTCAGTGTGTCTAAGTTGAAACATACCAATACTGAATGATGACAGCATCCTACTACAGACTGGGAAGGACACAGGGGCACAAACTCAAGTTTCTGAATGAGAAGTTCATCCTCGTAACTCAAAATCTCTTTTCATGGGAAGGAACAGCTCATGATCAACTAGCTCCTTAAACTAAAATGCCAATGTTCATGGACAAAAATATCTGAAATTGTTTTCTAGGTTTACCAAAATGTATATGAAACCGTGTTTCACCTATTACTTCTGTATCTCAATTCTGACATGAATTAGCAATGCTTTTTTATTAGTGTTTCAGCAAAACTACCAATTGACTTGACCATAATGTACTTAAAGCTATTGGTGGCTGGCTGACTATGCAAGGTAATGCCTTCCCTTTGATGAATGCTTATTAGAGCTGATTATTAGAGCTTATTAGAGCTTAGGATAGGAACACCACACTTAGTAAGAAGTACATATGGAAAATGTGAAGGTCAAAACTCAGCTCCTTGTTGTTGATGAAAATATTTTGTCTGTTGTTGTTGATGTTTTGCTAATTGCAGTTAATGCCTTCCAAAACTGTCTCAACGCAAGGCATCTCATTCTCCTGATGAAGGAAATTAAGAACAAGATGGAACTATTTGTCTACCTTTTGTACCAAATTCCAGACCCAAATAGTTTATATGTAAAAATCCATTTAAAATTGAGATTTAGGGGGCACCTGGCTGGATCAGTCAGCTAAGTGGCTCCTTCGGCTCAGGTCATGATCCTAGGGTCCTGGGATCCAATCGGACATCTGACTCCCTGCTCAGTGTGTGTGTGTGGGGGGGGTGGGGGGGCTGCTTCTCCCTCTTCCCCTTCTCATGTGCTCTCTCTCTCAAATAAATAAATAAGATCTTTTTTAAAAAATTGAAAGTTATATTACATAAAGACTAAAAAGTTTTGTGGGCTTTTCACCAAAATCAGGTTCTTATTTGGGGGTGGGGGAGGGAGTGGTGGAAGGGAAGAGTTTATTTTACTGAAACTGCCTGCTATTCCTTACAGCCTATTCTGTTTTTCTCGATGACAGATTTGAATACCTATTTCCAATGCCTGAGCTCAATTTCCCAGTACAAAAAGTCTCATTATTACAAGTCTGAATATCCTGCCTAAAGATGTCCATTTTTATCTTTTTTGAAATATCTCCATATAGTTACATTGATCTCTAGTGTTTTGTTGAAAGTTTAATGACCAGCCTGTAGTTAACCTACCGATTCTTCAAATGAGCTCACCCTGAAGAAACAAGGTAGAAATTTAAGTCCTGCGGTAAGTTTGCTAGGTTCCTAATAAACCTTGAGCTCTACGTTCTCTAGTTTGTCACACTCAACTCTATAGGCTTGACTCTGTTCAACTCATATACCTACAAAGCCAATGGAACGTGTTTGAAGAAGCTCTGTTCATTTTAGATTCAGGCAGAAGTTAGGCCAAGACCAGTAAAACTAAACTGTAGGATTGTGCCCTGAATATACAACCAAGTGGCAGGTTCACCTGCAGCTCTGTTTCTGTTTGGCCTCTGTAGGATCATCAACCACAATGGAATGAGATACAATTCTCCTAGAAACTCTCCTCATGTGCAAGTTTTCTTTCAGCATGAGTCTGTTTCTTTGTCTAACTTTAACTTTTCGGCAATTTTTCTTACAGTTAATTGGCTATGTGAGCAAACGAAATTTCTGACCCTCTCACTGTTTTCATGTGTGCTGTGGATAAAGGGACAGCCACTTCCCACATCACCATGGATATCATCTCTGCTTTCTTGAAACTTTTTGTGCCAGTCAAAAACACTTGCCCTTGACTTGCCCTTCTTCACCATAAACTACTGTTAACATCTCAAGTGCCTCACTTGCAGATTTATTTAACTTTACACAAAGCTTCATAGGAACTCATAGCTCTAAAGAACAGTCACTCATTTTTATGGCAGAAAAAAAGAATAATTCTACTCACAACTACTCAGAGTTAGCTGGCAAACTTGAAAGCACGGTTGTGGGCAGCTAAACATATTCTATACGGGCAACAATCACTCCTCTGATTTCACAAGCTACACATGAAAAATTAGTCAAAATTAAAATGGAAGAGTGCAAATGATCTTTGGAGGAGTTGCTGAAGATTTTAGCATCATACCATCTCAGCTTCAATGCCTTCAATTTCCCATCTACGAAAGCAGAAAAAATAAATCAGCATTTTCTTACTTGCCAAATGACTAAGAGAATGATATTTGAAATACATGAACTATATGCAGGGAGCATTTACCCTCCCCATCCCCCACAAAAAAACCCCTAAGATAAAATCCATCCTAATAACAGTATAGAAGCTGACATCCATCTTGGCTGTATATTTAAAAAGGGCTAGTTTGAAATTATATTTTTTCTAATGATGTTGACTGATAGGAGGCCAAATGCAAGATACCAAAATAGTTTATTTCCAAATCCATAACAGGAGGATGGATGGTGTTGTCTCTAGTCTGTATAACACAATGTATGCGGTTGGGGGTCTAGGAGTACTAGACACATACTACCTAGCATATTCAGAGTTTAAAACAAACACACATACATCGAAAAACAGCATCCTATAAGCTTTGAACATGAATTTCTTTTAGTTTTCAAATCAAAATTTGAAAAGGGTTTCACAAATTATGTTTGTACAACACAGATTCTAGAATTAAAATTAAGACAAGGCTTTCCACTGACTGGTTGCAACTTTAGATTGTATTTATTGATGAGCTTTGCTTCTTGTGTGTGTGGTGAAATATACATATCATAAATGATTTTTAAAAAAATATTTATTATTTTGAGAGAGACAGCATACAAGCAGGGGGAGTAGCGGGCAGAGGGAGAAGGAGAAGCAGGCTTCCGGCTGAGCAGGAAGCCTGAGGCCGGGCTCTATCCCAGAACCATGGGAACATGACCTGAGCCAAAGGCTGCTTAACTGACTGAGCCACCCAGGTGCTCCCATAAACAATTTTTAAGTGTGTAATTCAGAGGCATTACTTACATTCACAATGCTGTGCAACCATCACATTTCCAGAACTTTTCCATCACCCCAAATTCTGTGCCTATTAAACAGTAACTCCTCATTCTCTTCTCTCCCTAGATCCTGGTAACCTCTATTACTTTTTTTTTTTAAAGATTTTATTTATTCATTTGACACAGAGAGAGGGATTACAAATAGGCAGAGAGAGAGGAGAGAGGAGGAAGCAGGCTCCCTGCTGAGCAGAGAGCCCGATGTGGGCCTCGATCCCAGGACCCTGGGATCATGACCTGAGCCGAAGGCAGCGGCTTTAACCCACTGAGCCACCCAGGCGCCCACCTCTATTACTTTTTGTCTCTATGAATTTGACTACACTTAGTACCTCATATAAGTGGAATCATACAGTATCTGCCTTTGATTCTGGCTTATTTCACTTACCATGTTTTCAAGGTTCTCCTATGTTCTACCAGGTATTACTGATTCCTTTTTAAGGTCGACTAATACTCCATTGCATGTATATACCACATTTTGTTTATCCATCATCTCTACATTTATATGGGCTGTTTCCACCTTTTGGCCATTGGGAATGATATTACTGTGAACACGGGTGTACAAGTAACTGTGTCTCTGCTTTCAATTTTCTGGGGTATACACTGAGAAGTGGAATTGCTGGATCATATGGTAACTCTGTGTTTAATTTTCTTGAGAACCCATCACACTGTTTTCCACAGCAGCTAAACCGTTTTACACCAGCAGCGCACAAGGGTTCCAACCTCTCCATTCATTTCCTCGCCAACACTTGTCATTTTCTACATGGAAAGTTCAGGTATCAACAGGTATCTACGTGCTTTGGGATTCTCCTTTGCCTCCCCCGCCCCTTACTTTTCTGGCAGTGCTTTCTTTTCCTTCACTGAAAACGCAGAGTCGGGCTCAAGACGTTTAGTATTATGTATAAAGTACTTGAAGATAATTTTCTGGTTGTTGACAAGTGCAAGAATTCAGTACATACTGCCGTGCTCCCTTACTGCAGAAATCTGCATTATCTTTTTAGGAGGTGAACAGCGCTGCTTTTAGGGGTCTGCATTAGAAACGAAGTTCAAAATCGAAGTGTGGCTCCACCTGAACGCTCCGTGAATTAGCACAATAAACCCGTGCTAAAAACGGGCTGGCACTTCAGTAAGGCGGTTAATCCCTACAAACATGGGATACTGGGCGGACTGCACGCACTAAAAAGTGTGTTCGCAATACAACCACAAGTTCACTATTTCTAGCCCAAATGTTCCCTTCAAGGTTGCGTACAACACAGGTGGAGTGAGCGTCAGTACCTGGCCGCGCTTTCCTACCCGGGGTCCTGCCAAGTGACAGCAGAGCCGCTCGGCCGGTCAGTCTCCGCTCCTGCGGAGGAGAAGGGGCGTGAAGGTGAGGTTCAGCCCGAGAACCCAAAGCCCGGGCCGCGCCTCACCTCCGCCTCGGGCACCGCGGCTCCAAGGCGGCCCAAGGTTGGACGCCTCCAGGTGTCGGAGAAACCTGACCACCTAATCAAGCAGCAACGCGCACCCTCGCGAGACCGCGGAGAGCCGCACAAATCGCGAGAACACGGGCAGACGCGTCGTGCCAATCAGAGAACGGGGGCGGTCCTGAGCGCACCCAATTGGTTAAACACGGGAAAGCTCGCGTCCCATTGGCATCTTTTCTGGCCCCAACTCCACCCCCTTAGCCTGGATTCCCCGCCCCCCTTCAGTGGCCCCGCCTCTGAGCCGAGCGGCTAGGGCGGAGGCTCTGGGCTCCGGGTGCTGGAACTCCCACCCCGAAGAGCCCTAACCTCTTTCTTACCCGTGGCCGCGTAGGAACAGATCACGCTTGGGTTCTGACATGTTCTTTCGTATTCCTAACCGTGGCCGTTTACTCTGTGTTCCACAAGACCCAGTCTTAGGCAGGGAGGTTATTTTACGTGTGCTTGAAAGAAGGCAGAGTTGCGTGGACCTTGCCAAATTAAGATGTTTCCTTTAAAGCTTCCTGACCTGAATACCTTATATCTTGCTCTGCATAGTAATCAATGAGCCCTGACTTTTTGTAGTCCGTTTGATTTGGAACAAATCATTAAGTCATCAGAATAACCCCAATGGAGCAGCTACTGTTACTTCCACTTTTCAAGTGAGGAAAGGAGGCACAGAGGGATTTAGTGACTTGTCCAAGTTCTGTCTGTTTCTTCTCTAAATATCAACTATACTCTGTCCTTGTCAGCCCTATTGCCCTACTTTAGTTCAGGCCTTCACGATCGCTTGCCTGGATTACTTCTACAAACACCCCCTTAGCTCCTCTCCTTGCTGTCCTCTACAAAGCCAAGGATTAGTCTTTCTAATGCACATCTAATCCTGTCTCTCAAATCCTTCTCAAGTCTCTCAAATGGCAAATCCTTCTGTGGCCCCATATTGCTCATAGCTTCTGGCAGAAGCTGCTTATTATTGAAATATTACATACTTACAGATAAGTACACAAATTATAAATGAAATTTCACAAATGGATCATACCAGCAACCAGGACAAGAAACAGAACATAACCAGCATCCCAAAAGTGTTTCCTTCCAGTTACTAACTGCTTCCCTCCCACCCCAGGGTTATCCACTAGACTTAGAATTCTAAGTCATAAGTAGAATAGCAGCCTTGTGTTTGTACATGATGAATGGGACCATTATAGCACATATTCTTTTATGTCTAGTTTCTTTAACTCACTGTTATGTTCGTTAGGTTCATCCATATGTCGACTCCATTTACAGCTTGTTCATGAGGATGCTGTATTGCATTCTACTGTGTGAATACACCACATTTTATTTATCCAGTCAATTGTTGATAGACATTGAAAGAACGTATGTTTTGGACCTTTTAAAATATTGTTATGAACATTGTAACAGAGACCTTTTGATGAACATGATGAATGATGAATGCATTTCTCTTGGATATATACATAGAAATGGAATTGTTGGGTCATAGGTTGTGCCATGTTCAAATTTGGATATTTTAATAGTTTTCCAAAGTGTGCCAATTGCACTCCTATCAGCAAAGTAAAACAGTTCTGGTTGTTCCATATTCTTATCAATACTTGGGATTTTTCCATCTGTTTTCATTTTGGCCATTTTGGTGGGAGATAATTGTGTCTTGTGTGATTTTAATTTGCCTCTCCCCGATTAATGAAGTCGAGCACTTTTTCACATGTATATTAGTTGTTTAGAAATACTTTATGAAGTGTCTTTTGAAGTTTTGCTCATTTTTGTGACTGGTCCTTTTCATTTGTATGTTTCCTAACATTTGATTATAATAATTTTCAAATATTTAGCAAAGTTTTTTTTTTTTTAGATTTTATTTATTTATTTATTTATTTATTTCAGAGAGAGAGTGTGTGTGAGCACAGGGAGGGGTGAGAAGGAGGGAGGGAGGGGGAAAGAATCTGAAGCAGACTCCACACTGAGTGCAGAGCCCAACATGGGGCTGGACCCAGGGCTCCATTTGGGGCTCAATCTGAACTCCACATCTGGGTCTTAATCCCACAACTGAGCCCCAAAACTGTGAGATCATGAGCTGAGCTGAAACCAAGAGTTGGATCCTTAACTGGTGCCCCAAATACTTAGCAAAGTTTAAAGAATTTTATAGTAAATACATATAAACCTACCATATAGATTCTATGAATAACATTTTATAAAACTCGTTTTTTTACATTTCTATCCTTTTCTTTATCCATCTTAATATTGTTGCATTTCACATTACAGATAGCAATACATGTCCTGTAAGTAATTTAGCCGGCATATCACTGACTGAAATTCAATGTCTAAGGTTTCTTTTGATGTAGAACTTCAATGAAATTAAATCCACAAATCTTCATTGTATATCTGCTGAGTTTTGAGCACGTGAGTCTTGAGTTCCATGTCTCCTCCCAGTCAATTTTCATTTCCACTTCTCTGGGGGCTTTCCCTATTCTAATTCGTTACCCACTGTCTAGCTTTACGTGTTTCAAAATTTTGTATTCCTGGAATCATACAGTATATACTCTTTTGTGTAAGCCTGCTTTCACTCAGCATGCTGTATTTCTGATTCCATGCTTTTGCACGAGTCAGCATCCACTTCTTTTTATCGCTGAGTCATATTCCATTGGACAAATATGCTCAGTCTGGTTATTTGTTATGAGAGGATTTTTTTATATGCATCCTTCGTCAGGTCTATATGTGGCAAATATCTTCTCCCATTCTGGCTTTATTTTCATTCTTTTAATGAATGAAGTCTTCCGAGGGAAAAAAAAAAAGATCTTAATTTTAATATTCCAATGTGTCAATTTTTATGGTGAGTGTTTCTGATTTAAGAAGTCTGTGTTTACTCCAGGTTATTAAGATTTCTCTTCTGTGTTCCTCTAAAAGTTTGACTATTTTAATTTGCTCCATTTAGAACAGTAATCCATTTGGAACCGATTGTTGTAGATGGTGGGATATAGAAGTGGACCCAGATGCCTTTTTTTCCATGTGGATATCCAACTAATCCAACATGTTCATTTAAAAGCCAATTTCTGGGGGACTTGGGTGGCTTAGTCGGTTAAGCGGCTGCCTTCCGCTCAGGTCATGATCTCAGAGTCCTGGAATCGAGCCCCGCGTCGGGCTCTCTGCTCAGTGGTGAGTCTGCTTCTCCCTGTGCCTCTGTGATCCCTCCCGCTCTGTGATTGTTTTCACTCTCTCTAAAATAAAGAAAATCTTTAAAAAAATAAAATAAGTAAAAGCTCATTTCCCCCATTTTCAGGTGTCATAAATCAGGTGGCCATGTATGTGTAGACTAGTTCCCACCTCTATTCTCTTTGATAGATTGGTTTTGTCTATTTTTGCATCAATACCACAGTCTCCATTACTATTTGTTTTATAATGACCTTTGATGGTGCATCGCTGAACTGAATTTTTAATTTTGTTCAGTTTGAATCGAAATAGCCACGTAGCTAGGGCCCACCAAATTAGCACAGATACAGAACATTTCCATCCTCACAGGATGTTCTGCTGACAGCACTGCTTTAGAAAGAATCTGGAGGCCAATACCAGATACTTCAAATCATAGCCATGGGCCAGCCTCAGTTGATTGCTGGGCTGTTCTTCAAAAATATCTGTGTAAAAATCTCATTTTAGAAATTAAAAATACACCTTCCCACATGTAGGTAAGACACTTAGTTCTTGACCTTGCACTGTTAGCCATGAAAATATGATTTCAGGTGTGGGAGAGCTTAATTCTTCAGAAGACATTTACTATGATCAGACACCATAAAATACGTAGCCCCAGATCATAGGAGAAGATTCCTGGTACTACATGGAGTTTATTTTCTGTTCTGGTCCAAGTTCACACTGAATTCTCTCTTAGAGGCCTTTTCTGGGCTATCCCTAGCTGTGTTCGAGTTTGCCCTTAGACCTGCGGTCAGAGCACTGAGTCAGATCTGGCTCCTGTGTGTGAGGAATTCTTCAAACCATTTTGTCCTGTTTATTCCATCAGAGACATTGAAGTCTTGTGCCATAAAATGATACGTATGATACAAATGGTACATATTATTATGTACTTCAGGTGTTACTTTTTACATTAATATGTGTATTTCTCTCCGTGATACTTGAGTTTGACTGAGCCACCAAGGCACCCTGGTATTGGCTTTTAGACAACACTAAAGCCGTGGGGTCTTTAGAACCTCCCGGGAATTTGAAAATCTTCTGTGTCTCTGCCATTCAAAATGGTATCTACTACCCACATGGTTATATAAATTCAAATTTCATTCTATTCAAAATGCAGTTCCTCCTCGGTATGGTAGCTTGAGTAACGGCCTCCAAATGTATCCACACCCTAATCTCCACACCCTGGGAATTTTAACTTATATTGCAGACATGATTGAACTAAAGATTTCAAGATGGAGAAATTACGCTGGACTATCTGAGTGGACTGTAAATGTGATTACAGGTGTCCTTATAAGAAGGAGACTGAGAGCGATTGGATGGCACAACAAAGAAAGCAACACTACAGCTAATGTTATACTGCTGGCTTCGAAGATGGAGAAGGGGGGCATGGAATGAAACTCTAGAAGTGGGAAAAGGCAAGAGAATGGGTTGTTCCTGGGGCACCTGGGGGGCTCTGTCAGTTAAACATCTGCTTTCAGCTCCAGTCGTGGTCCCAGGGTCCTGGGCTCGAGCCCGACGTCAGGCTCTCTGCTCGGTGGGGAGTCTGCTTCTCCCTCTACCTGCTTGTGTGCCTCTCTCTCTCTCTCTCTCTCCTCTCTGTCAAGTAAATAAACGAAATCTTAAAAAAAAAAAATGGGTTGTTCCCTAAAGCCTACAAAAGAAGTGTGGGCCTGCAGACACCTTAATGTCGTCCCAGTGAAACTCATTTCAAACTGTAAGGCAATAAACATGTTGTTTTAAGCCACCAAGATCATGGTCATTTGTAAAAGCAGTCTTAGGAAATTCATACCCACAGTAGTGCTGGCCACATTTCAGGAGTGCACTTCTAGACAGCGCAGTTCTAGAATCCTCTGCTTGGGGAGCAAGTACATGTGACAGATCTCCTAGCCTCTACAGCTTTCAAAATTGAGAAAAACTCTAAATATGAGCAACTTGCTACTTTTATCCAATATGAATTTATGACACAATTCTTCTGCATAGGAAAACCAAGCCAAGAAAGCTAACCGATCTTTGCTCAAGCACATAATCACAATGACTGTAACTTAAAGCCTTTCTCTGATACTGTGATCTATTTCTAGTAGTTGAGACAGTTTCTAAATGGCCTCATTTATCTCATGAAAATCGATACCAGACAGAGATGCTTCCATTCAATTTGTCTTCCTCTTAGGAACCCCAAAAGCATTAGCAAGTCAGAAAAAAATTTGACCTCTCTTGGTAAGTGTCACTTCACAACAATGGTGATTCTGGTGTCTCAGTTTTGTCTGGTGTGTCCATGTGCAGTCCAGGCAGGAGCACCTCAAAGGTGTGAGGGTGAAGGGGGCGCAACTCTGACCATTGCTTCCAAAGGCCCTTCCCAGCGCTGCGCCCCGACTGTGGCTTCATGCCTCTACCTGTCTGCACACGTGGGAAGGTTCTATGACAGCCAATCGTGAGGAAAGGAAAGGAGCAACCTTCTTAGAAAATGGCGTGGGGAAAAAAAACCACTACCAAAGTCTATTAAGGCAATTATGAAACCACCCTGTACTCTATTCCTTCACAGGAAGGCTCTAAACTGAGTTTGGAGAAGGCGGTTCACAGCACACCCCTGGCAACTGTTTTTGTTTGAATTATATGATTGTTGTAGAATGTACATAACACAAAATTTGACCATTTTAACTGTTTTTGTCATCAGGACCATTCACAATGTTGTACAACCGTCACCACCATCCGTGTCCAGAAATTTTTCATCTTCCCAAACTGAAACTCCGTACCTGTGAAATAATAACTACCCACCCGCCTTCCTCCCAGCCCCTGGTAAGGTCTGCTCTACTTTCTGTCTCTGTGAATTAGACTATACTGGGAGCTTCACACAAGTGGAATCATACCGTGTTTGTCCTTTTGTGTCTGGCTTATTTCACTCCGCGTGATACCTTCCGGGTCCACATATGCTGTAGTATCCATCAGACTTTCATTCCTTTTTCAGGTTGAATAATAGTCCATTGTGTGTACAGAGCACATTTTCTTTATCCATTCACATCCACCAGTGGGCATTGGATTGTTTCCATCTTTTCACTACTGTGAATAATACTGCTATAAAACTTGGTGTGCACACCGGTGGGTATATATTATATACATATGTATATATATTTATGTATATATACTTGTATTTATATTTGTGTATATATTTGTTTGTATTTATAAATATATATATTTTCCAAAGAGTCAGTGAAGCTTGTTTTTATTTAATTACTTATTCATTTATTTATTTTAAAGATTTTATGTATTTGTCAGAGTGAGAGAGAGTGCAAGCAGGGGGAGTGGCAGGCAGGGGTAGAAGGGGAAGCTCCTGCTGAGCAGGGAGCCCAATGTGCGATTCAATCCCAGGACCCTGGGATCATGACCCAAGCTGAAGGCAGATGCTTAACTGACTGAGAAACCCAGGTGTCCCCACACTGGCCTATTTTAATAGTAGCCTACACAAACCTAGTAACCAGGATTTGCACAGTGGGAGAAATATGTTTAAAATCTTCCCCAAATTAGTGGTTATAAAACTTGGTCATGCATTTGAGTCAACTGGGGTTCTTTAATAAATGCCCAATGCCCATACTGTACCCCAGACTAATTGTATAACAAACAGTACCTGGGAATGGGACCCAGGAATCAATATCTTTTGTAAATCTTACCAGTGGATTCCAATGGGCAGCCAAGCTTGACAGTTAGTGCCCTGAACAGTTCACTAGTAAATGTAGTTTCATCGAAAGCTCATTTCCCTTCCCTACGATCTCTGAATCACACTTGGGTTTCCTCTACATTCAAATCCAACTTAGCTGAATTAAAGTCTTTTTTATATTTTCAAGATGTGCTAAGACAAAGCAATGAACTTTATAATTTAAGTTTGAGTGGGAGGGAAATCTCAGCTCTATCTATTATTATTAAGGGAATGTTTGTTCTTATCGGAGACAAGATGAATATATTCAAATATGTTAAAAAAAAACACTTCTTTGCAATCTGGTCCAATAACGAAACACATTCTCTTTAACTTCAGGCCTATAGATTTATTCCCACTGACACAATGATGAGCTATTGCTTTGGAAATTCCATGTTAACATAAATTAAACATGGAAAGAGAAAAGCACGATTATTTGCAGATGATGCAAGCAATATTCCTAGCAAACCCAGGAATTAGCTTAAAAATACCAGGAGAGGGGTGCCTGGGGGCATCTGCCTGCCGCTCAGGTCAGATCCCAGGGTCCTGAGATCCAGCCCTGCATCAGGCTCCCTGCTCAGTGGGGAGCCTGCTTCTCCCTCTCCCACTCCCCTGCTTGTGTTCCCTCTCTCGCTGTGTCTCTGTCTGTCAAATAAATAAATAAAATCTAATAAACAAACAAACAAACAAATAAATAAACCAGGAGATATAAAAATAGGCTAATGGCAATAAAAATAGAGAAAGTCAATAAGATCCTTGTATAACCAGTCATAACCAGCTGAAAAATAAGAGATCTAATTTTTAACAGTCACGAAGATATAACATACTTAAAACAACAAAAGATGTAGTATATATTTGTTTTTATGGTTATAAACCATAATGGGGGATGCTTCAGAGATTGGCCTACAGAGAAGGCTGTCTGGCACTAATCCTGGCTTCCACCCTTAGTAGGAACTAGGGAGCTATTTAACTCTCTGCTTTAGTTCTTCCAACTGTAACACTGGATCACAACAGTGCTTACCTCATAGAGCTGGGAAAATTACATGAGTTAAGAATGTAAAGTGCTTAAAACAGTCCCTCTACGTAGAAAGTATCATTTCAGTGCTAGCTTTTAACTTTATTACTGGCAGTCTTTTGAAAAAGTAATCGCATAGATGGAGAGCTACAGCATATTCTTTTTTTTTTTTAAAGATTTTATTTATTCATTTGACACAGAGAGAGATTACAAGTAGGCAGAGAGGCAGGCAGAGAGAGAGGAGGAAGCAGGCTCCCTGCCGAGCAGAGAGCCCGATGCGGGCCTCGATTCCAGGACCCTGGGATCATGACCTGAGCCGAAGGCAGCGGCTTTAACCCACTGAGCCACCCAGGCACCCGAGCTACAGCATATTCTTAAATAGAGTGAGTTTCCAGGCAGAAAGGATGGAGGGAGACAGAAAATAGACACTGCTCTGCAAGAAATAAGCTCTGAAACTCGATGCTAAGTATTTTTATGCCTGTTTTCTCTATTTCATTTGTAATTGCATACCTGTGTTTAAGGTATGCATCTTTTTCTCCCTGAAATTCCAATTAAATATATAGAGAATGCTAAAAATAAAGATAAAGAATTTTTAAAAATTCATATGGAAAAACAAATGGATAAGAAGATAAAAGAATACCCGAAAGAGGAGAGGAGGGCCGTTGTCAGATTTTACAACCTATTACGGAGCAATTCCAGAGTAGTAGTAGGATAGGAGAACTCGACTTCAATGAACATGAATCCAGAAAGAGACACAACACCAGTTTAAGAAAGAAACAGAAAACCTGGCTGTAGAAGATTTTTCAAAATCAAAAAGATAAAACAAATGAATATATTTTGATAAATTATTAGAAATTTGAAAAATAAGTAGTCCATAGATAAGAAATATTTTTAAAAGCTTAAATTAATGGAGAATTATTAATTAGTGAACAGTTTTTGAGATACATCTGTGGAAGAAAAGTTGATTTCTCTCTGCTTTGAAGAATTCAATAGAAAAAGACTGGAATATCTGATTATATATATTACAGCTTCAAAGATTTGTAAGATGGGGGCCCCTAGATGGTTCAGTCAGTAAAGCATCTGACTTGATTTTTGGCTCAGGTCATGACTTTGGGGTCCTGAGATCAAGCCCCACATCAGGATCTATGCTGCAGGGCTCAATCTCAGGACCCTAAAGTCATGACCTGAGCCAAAGATCAAGAGGTACAGAGCCTGCTTGGGATTCTCTCTCCCTCTCCCTTTGTCCCTCCCCCTGACCCACTCCACCCATGCCCTCTTTATCTTTCTCTAAAACAAAACAAAACAACAAGAAAAAAATAGCTATAAAATGGAAAATGAAAGCACCATAGCAGAAAAGGAGGTCTAAAAATCAAGTAGGACACAAAGTAATCCATCACTTCTCTTTATCCTCACTTCTGCTGTCCTGAGGGCAGACTCTCTTACTTTGATCTCTGACGACCCTCCTCCAGCTGGTCTCTCTCTTCCACCCTTCCTTCCCAAAACTCCATTCTCTACAAAACAGGCCTAGTGATCCTGTTTTAAAGATCATTGCTTTTTCAGAGCATTTAAATGGAATTCACATACCCTCATCTGGCTTCCAGGGTGCACGATCACTCACTTCCCACCCAGCTTCAGTGCCTGATCAGCTCCACACGAACCTTTGTACCAGCTGCTTCCTTGGCCTGGAACACTCTTTCTGGCCCCCTTCTCTACAAGGCCGGGTCATTCTTGTCCTTTAGGCCTCAGTTTAAACGTTTCTTCTTCCAAGAAATCTTATCTGGGACCCCAGTTGAAAGTAATAAAAACTAATATTTATATATTTTTTTAATATGTCAGGCATTTTCTGACTCTTGACATGCAAAATTCATAGTATCTCACAAAGACCCAACGAGATAGACTTTATTATTATTATTCCCATCTTATGGTAATGAAATTGAATCCCAGAAAAGGTCTGCAAAGATGCTGATAGAACTGCAAGACAGTAGCTTGTCAGAGACTTCACTTAATTGTCCTGCTGTCTACAAGGTAGCCTGCCAGCTACTCACGATGACATCACTCTGTTGTTATTTTTACTTTTTCGAAGTGTGATTTTTTTTGTTTGTTTTTCTTCTCTTGATAGAATGTAAGCTTTATGTCTGTTTTATTCACTGTTGTGTGTCCAGGACCAAGAACAATGGCTAGCATGTAGTAAGTACTCAACACGTTTGTTGAATAAATAGATGAGTAAGTAAGCAAACAACTACGAAATTATTTAACTTGATTAAGAAAACAAACAGGATTACAAAAAGACAAAAGGATCATTTTTATTTTTTTACTTTTTTGAGAGAGAGTGCCCGGGCACAGTTAGGGGGTGAGGGGCAGGAGAGAGAGAGGAAGGGCAGAACCTCAAGCAGACTCCCCACTGAGTGTAGAGCCTGACTCGCTCTACTTAGGACTTGATCTCACGACCTGAGCCAAAATCGAGGGTAGGATGCTTAACCGACTGAGCCTCCCACGTGCCCAAAAAGGATCATTTTAAAATTCTCCTTCAAAAGTTCCTGCTCTCTCTTTAATGGCTACAGCACTCACTCTCCTGCATTCATCCTGGAGGGAAAGGGAAGAGCTGGGGAGCGGAAGGCCACAGAGTGAGACAGCTGGGCTTCTCCAGATTGGGAGCTCAGATAAGGGAAGCCTCTCAAAGGAACTATGTAAACTGAGACCTCAGTGACAAGAACTCAAGCTAAGTGAACATGAGGACAGGGTGAGCAGTGTGGGCAGCCCTCTGCTGCCTTCTGGAGTGAAGTTCCCAAAACACGACCAGACTTGGAGGATTAATGCATCTGATCATATGTGGCTCATAGGCCAGTTAGAGTTTGGGTATTTTTCTAATTATGAGGCGAAGCCCTTGGAAACTTGCAGCAGAGGAATTATGGGATAGTGCTTATTTATTTTTTGCACCTCCTTTGCCTAAAGCACAAAGAATGAATTTTTGGGTGGGGTGGGGTGGGGGACAAGATTAGACCCTGACAGTGAGGAGGGTTGCGGCCATCCAGGGTAGAGGACTCCATGGCTGGAACTGGAGTGATGATGTTGACTGATATTGGGATTATATGGGGGCAACAGAGTTGAAAGAATTTGCCGATGGGCTGATGAATGGCATGTGTTGGGTAGAGGAGAAGGGGGAGGAAGGAACCCAGGCACACCTCCTTGTGTTGTGCTGCACGGTTTACTGTGGCTTTTACCAAGTGAAGGTTTGTGGCAGCCCTGTGTGGAGCATGTCTGTCTGCGCCATCTTCCCAATGGCATTTGCTCACCACATGTCTTTGTGTCACATTTTGGCAATTCTCTTAATATTTTAACATTTTCATCATTATTATATTTGCTATGGTAATCTGTGATCAGTGATTACGACTCACTGAAAGCTCACTTGATCTTGGCCAAAAGGCAGAGAAGCGATGACTCACTGAAGAGGGCTCAGATGACAGTTAGGATTTTTTGGCAAGCACGTGTTTTTAAATGAAGGCATGTACACTTTTTTAGACATAATGCTTATCACACAGTTGATTAATAGACCACAGCAGAGTGTAAACATAACTTTTATATGCACCAGGAAACCAAACAATTCCTTTGATTTGTTTTATGGCAATATTCACTTTATTGCAGTGGTCTGGAATGGAACTCACAATATCTCCTCAGTGTGCCTATAGCTGAAGACCCTCTGACTTCTGGCTTGAGCAGCTGGGTGGAATGTGTCATTGTGCACGGCGAGGAAGAAAACTGGAGAAGGAAGCTGTTTGGGGAAGGAATTGGGGGTTAAGTTTGTCCACATAGAGGTGCCTATGAAACATCCAGCAAGAGATGACAAATAAGCATGGATACATGAGTTTAGAGTAGAGTGGAGAAATCAGGGTATGAGACACAGATTTGGGAATCATTGGCACATAGACACTATTTAAAGCCACAGTGTCAGGATGGGGACACCGGTGGAGGTTATTATGTAGACAGAGAGGAACAGAGGGTCTAGAACCACACCTAGAACACGCTAACACTAGAGACAGAACACAGCAGGATTGGCCAAGGGGTAGGAGAAAAACTAGGAGAGTGTAAGTATTGACTAGAGTTCTACAGAGAAATGAACCAGTAGAACACACACACACACACGCACACGCACACACACACACACACTTATTATAGGAATTGGATCACATTATTAGGGCCCAGCAAGCCCCAATATCTGCAGAGTGAGTTGGCAATTGGAGATCAAGGAGAGCTGATGGTTTAGCTTTAGTTCAAGTCCAAAGGCTTGAGAAGAACCAAGTGAGCTGATCATGGAGTTCCCATCTGAAGGCCAGCAGGAAAATCTGGTGTTTCATTTCAAGTCTGAAGGCAAGAAAAAAGCTGATGTCCCAATTTGAGGGCAGTCAGGCAGGAGAAATTCTTGCTCATGGAAGAGTCAAGCCTTTTGTTTTATTCAGGCCTTCAACTGATGGATGAGGCCTACTGACATTAGGGAGAAAAATCTACTTTACACAGTCCACTGGTTTAAATGTTAATCTTCTCCAAAACATGTTCACAGAAATGCCCGGAATAATGTTTGACCAAATATCTGGTAACTCCATGGCCCAGTCAAGTTGACACATAAACTTAACCATCATAGGGTGATTCAGGGAGTATTTGAAAAGATAAAGTGGCCAGCTGTTAAGAATGGCACTGGGAGATCTGTTAAGAACTTAGTAGGACCACTGACTTAGCAAGATGGAGGACATCAGTGTCCTTGATGAGAACAATCTCATTGGTGGATAGAAGTGCCAGTGGAGAGGGTTGAAAGAAGAAAGTGAGGTTCAGACAGTGACAGGTTCAAGGGTGCCTCATCAAAACAGAGGGAAGGTAAAGTGTCAGTAATCATAGGGGTAGGTTGGTGAGATGATAGCCTATTGGTCTAATTTCTTCCACTTGTCCATGAAGTATGAGGTAAAGTCATCAAATGGGAATGTGTATTTGTTTGGGAAGAGAGTATAACATTATTCTGAGGAAAGAGGAGAAGAGAAAGTATGTTATAGGTGTTCAGGAAAGCGGAAACTATAGAATTGCTAAGCAATGTTAATTTTGGATTTGTGACTGTGAACTTAGTGAGACCTGGCAACTCATTTAGGCATTAGATTCTAGCAATGCTCTGGTGCAGGTGTAAGCCAGGAGCAGGTGGATAGTTTGGGGTGGCAGGAGGTGGAGTTGGGTAGGGAGGTCAGGCGGGATTGTGGGGGGAGTGGTGAGGTGAGGGGCGGGGGTCAGCAGAGTTGGCACTTGGCCAAGTAAGTATAATGGAGGGAAAGATGGTAAGAGAAAAGAATGTTAGCAATATTGAATTTTATCATAAGCTAAGATTTGTTGATTGAGAAAATCATCCATACTTTCCTTAACAATTATTTTTATTACATGTGTTTATCCATAGTTGTTATTACTATATGCTATTTATTTTTTTAAATATTGAATGACCATCCTCTTATTCTTTGATTTTTGCAGATCTCTAGGTTTGAAAGTCAGTCTACAAAATTGTTGCAAAGTAATAATACAACTGTTCCCCCTGAAATATTCCTTTGCAGGAGTACTGACTTCTGGTTAAGATGGCTACATTTAAATACTCTATCTAAAGTCACAATATAATGATCAGAATAAAAAGTATTCGTTCACCAGTGGCCCATCTATGTAACATTAGAATTGAATGAGGAACTGACTTTATTTCCTTTAAGTAATTTAAGTGGTTTTCTTGATCACTTCCATTTTGTACTTAGATTATCTAGATTCCAGTGATGGATCAACTTTTAAAATCTATATACCTATACATTTATGGTTTATATATACCTATATGTATATGATAAAATAGTTCATTGTTTCAGAAAAAAATATATATAGATTGATGTGAAAAGTTGGGGTTTAGGAACAAATGGTCAGGAAAGAATTCTTGAGACATCTTTGGTGCAAGAAGGTGGTTTTATTACACCACAGGGACAGGATCCCTGGACAGAAAGAGTTGCATGGGGTTGTGAGGAGTGGCTGATTATATACTTTCAAGTTGGAAGGGGGTGTAGGTCTCTAAGGAATTTGGAAGCAAGGTTTCCAGGACCTTGAGAGGCTAGCTATTGTTAGAAAAGATCCTTTATTACTGTCCAGTAAAATCTTAGTCAACTTCAGATGTATGTCAGTGGGCCATATGCTTGGAGAATGATTGCTAAAATATCCTGGGGGCTAGAGACAAAGAAGTTTCCAAAGGCATTTTTACAGGATCCTGGAGGATCCTGGAGGTCAGGCTAATGTCAAACTAAGGTTTCCTTTTACCTCTAGCAAAGTATTAATATCGAACAGTTAAGCTCCTTGGGGAAGGTCACTCTGCCAGTCCCAAGTACTCATCAATGGGCTGTAAATTATAAGGAAGTTTAATTTTTTTCTATATTTCGTTTGCCTTTGTTGTCCACATCATAAATGAGTTGGGGAAATCAGTATGAAATGATTTATTTTACTATGTTTAGACATAGAAATATAGGTACTGGTGTATACATGGATTCATGTACACAGATTTCCTAATAGCTGTGGCAAGAAGCACATTTTGTGTCCTGATCTCGGTCTCTAAATAACATTGTCAGTCAGTAAAAGGAAGCATGGTTCCTTAGAAAAATGACTGGTTCTAAGGTTGTGCAGGAAAAACATAAGATGAGGCTGGAGCATCCTGATGTTCCAGAAAGGAAGCATTAAACAGAAAACAAAGAATGGGCATATGTCAAAAGGATGTAGGAACCAACTTTATAGAGCTCTCAGGGGCCAAAGATGGGGTAATTTGAGCACTACTAGAAATGATGGTACTTCATTACAGCCAAAGAATAATGTGTATATCCATGAGTCCATACTGAAAAAAATGATTGAAATAAATCTTCCATACAGCAGAATTTAAAGTAATAAATGTAGAAGCAGAAAATCACCATTGAAAGACCACAGTAATAATTTCAACAGGCAAGATCTACTGTTGAATGCTACAATTTTGTGAGTTAAACTTTAACGAGAAACAGTACATTTGCATAATACTTCAATTTTGATGTTTTTAGTTCATTATACCAAAACTTCTAAAATGGTACAATTTGCAAACAAAACACTTAAAAACAATGTTTTTCGGAGAGCCATCTTAATCCTATTTGGAGGTTAAGATGTTCAAATCACTCACCATTGTTAACAATCATTCGAAGGACTACTCTTAATTCTGAAAGAATTGATTACAATGGCCCTTGATTTGCAGCATCTTTCATTGCGTCTCAGTAAACGCGGATAAATAATTTAGTGAATCGCTAAAACTTGAGCTGGCTAATAAATAATAAACTCCTTTCCCAACCAATATATTGTGTTTTCTTGAATAATGACAAAGATATTTTTCCTGTAAGTTTCAAATATAAAAAAGTCTTTGTGTCCATCATTAGTAACTTGAAACTATTTTTCTAGGACTTTCCATCCCCTACAAACTTTACATATGGAAGCAGAAAAGCTTCTATCCTTTAACCCAATATTGTAGGGTTTAACATATTTCAAAACCACTCATGCTGTTGGATAAGACTTCATCCTCCCAAAAGACAACTAACATTCCCACGACTGCACTCTCATTTCACTTTTCCTCATAACTTAGCTCCTACTTGACATTGTGGAATGAATGGGCTCAATAAATACATGTGCATGTGTTTGTGAGGTTTCTAATGTACCTGAATACTTGAAGGGAAAAAAAGAAAGCCAGGACAAGAACTCCCAAATCTAATAATCAACTTTATTCAAAAGTTTTCAAATTTAAACCTGACCAGGGTTAATGCAAAATTTCAAATCTGCCAGAGACTCACATCGGCTATAGGTGAACCTATTTTACATGGAGCTAAGCAATGCCCATGGTCAACTGTGAGGGCTTGACCTGCATTCTTTCATCTTTACCACAACCCTCTTCATTGTGATTCAACAACTGCACCTGTCTTTGCGAAGTTTACATTCTAGAAAGGAATGGACAACAGATACACAACAAATAATCTAGTTTGTCTTAAACCTCTTAGCAGTGACCATGAGCATTGAATCCAAGGGCCAGTGGCCATCAACCTTCTACTAAAGTGAAATTAACAAGACATTTTTATGGCCAAAAAGGAGGGGTAAGCAGTATTGGCCCGACCCGCCCTTTACTGTTTATCTCCATTTTACGGAAGAAAATTGAGGTTATCGTGAATCTAGACTTCTTTTCCTAACACCTTCCCTCAATGGCTTTGCACTTCTGCCCCTTTAAGATAGCGTCCTGCATCCCTCATCTACCATATGATCCACATACCACGCTCAATACTGAAAGCTGCGTGCTTACTTTAATGGCTTCTCCAGTTTCAATGCCAAGAGTTCAGCTGCATTTTTTTGACATACACAGGAAAGCAAGTGATGGAAGACTTCTGCCCAGGAGGTTTTATTATGCTCTGTGCCACTGGACTAGTCTGTTCCTTCACTCTTTTGACAACATTACTATGGGCAATAACCCTACCTCTAAGGATGTACCCAGAATTACTGCGTTATTTTTGCATAACTTGAAAGAACTGTTTTCTCTATGTTAAGTTCTCAATTTGCAAAAACGTTCATCAGTTTGTTTAGATTCAACTCTTACAAAGCAGGTGGGACTCTCACTGCCCTTGCCCCTTAACATCACTCTCATTAGCTTCTGGCTCATCTATCCTTCCTGAGCGGTTTATTTGCAAAACCGAGTAACTACAGATATGTAAACACATACCCGTTATTACCTCGGCTTTATGAAAGGCAGCACACCAGACACCCTGTTCTGCAGCTTGCTCTTGTTTTTAGTAATGATATCCTTTGAGTTTATTCACCTGCCAAATGGGGAGGATTCAACAGAAAAATGGAAGGCCCTCACCACCGGCCGGGGCAAATGATATGTTCGATACAATAAATGCTACCTTGTCCCTCCAATCCTCCTCCCTGCCGCTGCTCACAGGAGATCAGATGGCTACCCCTCACACCAGATCAACTTCCCGGTGAGACTGGAGATTAAATGCACACAGATCAGGAGAGCACACCAAACCCTCCCAGCTTCAGTGGTTTATAGCTTTCTCCTGAAGGGAAGTAAAGAGGGTCTTTGGTTCTTAAACATATAGGATTTTAGGTTCAAGTGGCTGGGGCCTGTGAATGAACAGATTAATAGGAGGAAAGTTTATTATATGTGCATGTGGGCGTAGGCTATCCACGGCAGCTGTCGGAACAGCCAGGAATAAGGTTTTATCTACCAGCTTAAAGGGACAGTGGACGGGTTATTATTAAGGCTTCAGTGGGAAAGTACGGAAGGAGCAGATAGGACTCATTTACACAGTTCTTTGGGATGTCCTGATACTAAGTCCGGCTCCTCCCTTACAAAAGGCTCCCTCGGAGAGGGGTTTATGACAGCTGAATTCTCAGAAAGGCCTGCTTTACTCATCAAAGAGAAGTTTAAAGTAGGCCTCTTTCCGCAGCTGCTGTTTGTTCAGATGTTCTTGGTTTAAAGTGGTCTTTATGCCCTCCTGGTGTGGCTAGCCCCCTGAGTTCCTTGTTTGAAACCTGACATGAAGTTTCACGAGCAAGCAGCCCAGTGTACTGCCGTGAAGAGGAGTCTCGGGCTGGAACTCAGGAGGTAAGACATCCGTGAGCAAAAATACAGATCAGGGTAAGGATGAATGAGCAGACAAGTGCAAATCCAAACACATGGCCCCACGGGCCACTGAACCAGTTTCTCACGCCTGAGAATAGGTCAGTCCAATAAAATCATAATCTGTTCATTGGATGTAGACTGTTGACATGTTCCTTCACATGGTTTAGACGAAATGTGACTTCTTCTGAGTTACGTTCTACTCAACTGGAGGCAGCATTGTTTGCCAATGATTGTACATGCTCTTCCTTGTCGAGCAGCCGGTAGATCCAGATGGTGATTCTGGAGCACAGACAGTAAGCTGCTAACTCTGGGTGGGCGTGCTCCCAAGGTCTACACCATGGCAGTGAATGTTTGTTCTGTGACTAGGATTGTTTCTTCTAGATGGGAAGTTTCCAAACTTGGAGATAGGGTCTTTATTGAATTGATGTTGTGATAAATGGGTGGACTATCTATGACATCTGGCTGGGTGATCTACGTGGTGGAGAATGCGTTTGTGATTTGGCGAGTGTTTAAAGTATAGTACCTGGAGAGGGCAGGTGCCAGGTGGCCAAGTCCACATTGCCCTGACCATTTAGGTGGGGACTCCTTATATACCTTATTACCACCTAAGATAAAAACACCAGAGTTGTTGTCCACGGACAAGGTCAGAGTGAACGTGTGACCCACCAGGCTAGCATCTGGTGCCCAGCATGACCTCTGTCATTAGTTATGTTGGCAACTGCACATCTCTACTTACCATGTGCCTCTGTCAGCCTGTAAGAGCAAAACAGGTTGCAAAACATCTGGTATAGAAGAGCTTTGGTTTGATGTTGGCAGCCATAGAGATGGGTGTCTTTACCTAACCAGGTCATTCCAGAATCTTGGGCCACCCATATTAGTTTTGGGCAGGGGAAAAGCCAAGTTATTCCAGGTCCCACTTGTGTGGCCTGCAAACCAGGAATATTGTCCAGCGGCTAGGCAAACATTTGCATCATAATAATCAGTCTTGGACTCATTTACAACATCTATAGATGGTTTGAAGGTACCATTTGTGGAATCAAACCATAGTGTTTGATTACAGTATTGTTTTGCTATGTTACCTAGGAAGGGTCCAGTGTCATTTTTATTTTCAATGCAAAGAGGAAGATTTCCCTCCAAAAGCTTCACCTGAGTAAACGACAGACCTTGAACTTCTGTAGAAGTTTCCTAATGTCAGGTATAGTCGTTTGGTCCTCTTTTTTGTGGAAACTGTTCCCTTTTACACATCCACTGTACAGAATGGGTCCACCAGGTACTTGCATGGGCCGGAACAGAAACTAGTTCAATTCTTGTGCATTATACAGATGTTGATATAACTGGCAATCAGATAAATTAGCTAAGGGTCAGGGTTTGGAAGAGTGGTGGGAGTGGGTAATGGGGTTGTACTAAAATTGTTGAAAAAGCACCAAGGGTTAGTTGAAGCAAAACACTGTTTGAAAGGGAGCCCATAGTGGAGGGACAGAGGGAGAATAGTTTAAGCCAAGCAACCTCCAGCCAATCTTTTTATAAATAAGAGGAAGGGTTTTAAAAAAAAAGATCTCTAGGTCAGAGAATTTTCCAGGTCAGGGAGAAAGGCTTCAAGGAAGATAAATGAAGAGAACATTCTTGATTCAAGATCTTGGACAAAGCTGCCTACTTCATGGTGTCATCTGCATCTGGAGTCTGAGTAGGTGCTGGAAATCCTCAATTTGAGGTTGCTCATAGGGATAGCCTTCTCATTGTCATAGGGGTGATGATCTGGAGCTAGCTTGGGTGTGTCTCATGTGAATCCTGGAAGATTTTTATTCTGATGACAGTGTAGATGGTTAACAGTATTCCTAAAGCTTTTCCCAGTGAGCTGATAATGCAAGTTTTCTTCTAAAAACTTTGATGTATACTCCATCTCCTGGTAGAAAGGTATGGTGAGGCTTGTTAGTAAATGAAGACTGTTTTTTTTTTACCTGTTGATGATATGCTCCAACAGTTCTTATATATAACTAGTCAATATACTAAATTATTCACTCAAAGCCCCATATGCTCACCCAATCCAGGAATGGAAGGTTTAGAGATATCAGTAGGCATGGGGTGACCAAAAAAAACTATTTCAAAATGGGTCAGATTTGAATATTCTGGATCTGTTGTTTCTACCCAGTGAACTCTGGCTCCAGAGGCTTTATGACCTTTGTTAGCCAGGGCCTTTGGATGTTCTCAATTCAGTCTTTATGTCATTCTAGTAGGTTGTTCCTGCCTTCCTAACAAATGCCAACACTTTCACTGAATGTACCATCAATGCTAAGGTTAAGTTTGATTTCATCACTTGTGCTCTGAGCCCTCTTAAAATATCATGAAGGTGGTTGAACCGAAAAAAAAATGTCCTCTGGTTCAGTTGTGACTCCAGACAGGATCCAAAGAGGAGTTTTACAATCTCTTCCCTGGGTTTGATGGAGACTTACTTTACCCTTCTGTGTTAGCCTCTTAAGGCACTGCGTCAACCTTAAAAGGGCACAGGAAAGGGCCGTTTGGGTTTTTTACAGGGTTCTCTCTAAGATCCGTGCACGCCTCCCTCGTCAATATCCCCCGGATCTCAGCTCTTTCCTTTAGAGTCTGAAAACCCCACGGGAAGCAGCTGCTGTGCGGGGTCGGGGTGGGGGAGCCCGGGAACGCGCATTCCCTCTATCCGCAGGGCAGATCTGCGGCCCTTAGAACCGAACACGTGGGAACCCCGGTCGCCAGCGGCCACGTGCTCCGGGCCTCGGGCCTCGCATTTCGCTCCGGGACGGGGACCTACCTAAGCGCAGAGCTCAGGACGCTGCAGCCCCGCACAGGTCGGTGACAAGCTCCCCGGTCCCCGGGTGGGGCGGGCCCCGAACCCGCTGCGAAGTGGCCGCGGCGGCGGCGGCGCCCTGGAGGAGCAAAGCGCGAGGCGGTTAGTTAGGGCGGCCGGGTCGGGGCGCGGGGAAGCCTGCGAGCGGCTCCGCGCGGCGTCTGTGCCTCGAGCGGCCCCGGGAAGGGCTGAGCCGTCCGCCCCCCGGGCCTCCGAGGACTGCTCTACCCCTCCGTTCTGGCCGCCGGGAGCAGCGGAGCTGGGGCGCGGGACGCGGGGCGAGCGCAGCTCCAGCCGGGCCCGCAGGCCGGTCGCCCTCCCCGCCACAGGGGACCTGAGAGCCGAGCCACACTCACCGCCCCCATCCGCGAGACAAAGAGGTTCACGACCCCCCTTCCCGCCAGCTGCGCGGGGCTACAAAGCGATTTGGGAGGGTGGCCAATCCCCGGGAAGTGGGGCGGG
>LNAC01000243.1:2078073-2147802 GCA_002007465.1 Ailurus styani | reverse complement strand
GGGGCGGGGCGGGGGCGGGGCGAGCAGCCAATCGTTGGGAAGGCAGGGGCGGGGCGGCGGGGAGCGCAGCCAATCCTCGGGAAAAGGGTGGGAGGGGGCGGCACCGGCCTTTGGCACTCAAGGTCTCAGCGCCAGGGACTCTTGGCTCTGGCTTTGGCGGGAAGACTAGACCAGTTGAGCAGAGCATCATTTTTGGAGCCTGAGGGATAATGGCGTTCTTCAGAACCCTCTTGGATCTGGTTCTCTCAGGCCAATGTTCCTTCCTCGGGGACTCTACTGGCGAGGGTTTCGCTGTGACCTCTCTCCAGATCAGCACCTGGGCCACTGTTCTGGGTCATACTGCCTCCTAAAATCCCGAGCTCTTCTTTCCCATGCCGCATTTTTATTCACATTTGAGTACCTACTATGTGCCACGCACCTTTCTGATCCTCAAATGGATGAAGCAAAGGCCTTAGCCTGACATTTTAGTGGAGAAGAAAAATCAAGACGTAAATAAACCAGTATGTCTTCTGCTAAGGAGAAAAACATAAGAATTTATTAAAACTTGAAAAACTGAAGATAGCAAATAGTCATTCCTGTGAATAGTCATCCCCTCTGCCTCAAAGAGACAAAAATCATAACTGGTGGCAGGGGGCTCTTTTGGAAATATATTTCACTGCAGAAATGGCTAAATATGATAAAAGGCTCTTTAAGGAGTGATGCTTAGTTGGCACCCTGCACACAGGTAGGGTCCTATTTTGGTCCATATTTGGTAAACTCAGAGAAAACCAAGATGGACAAGGGCCATTGCCTTGGGCCGCACAGTTCTAGTGGAAGTCACTAGTGAGAGGAAACTTATGAAGAAGATTAATTGTGATGGGAATGGAATAGGGGTCTTCAAACCCTTCGGCTTCCCAGCCTTGGAATGGGCCCGCAGTAATGGCTTAACTACCACTCATACTGCTCCTTGCTAATGTTGGCTCACTGCTCCATTTGTAGCTATGTTTATTTCATTGATATCTCTTTTCTTCTCTCCTTAAACTGAAATTTACATTTTATTTTTCCCAAGCTATTTTAACTTAATAAGATATGTACATTTTCAAATTGTAGTTAAGGCCAAAAGTGAGGGGAACAGGGATTATGAAATAAAGTGGAAAGAGAGAAATGCTCAATCCTTGGGGGAGTTATAGCCTAGTACTGGGATATGTTTATACGTTTATAGAAACTGTATGTGTTGGGAAATTAACATATGCCAAACACTGTGATAGACCTGGAGGGATATAGATAGTGAGGAAAAAAGCCCAAAACATGGACCTTGCCTCAGTGGAAACTTCAGTCTAGTGGGTAAAATAGATGTGAATACAAAAATTACATCAGAAATGCAAAATTAGCACTTAAGAAGAGTTACAATGGAGATCAAATACAGCTTTCTGATTAAGCAGAAGACTGAAGACAAGTTTATGGGGCACAGACAAAAACCCTGGGGTATAGTTCTCTGAAGAGGGGAGTGCATGTACAGAGTGGGTGTGCTAGGAAGGAGCTCAGTGCTTTCATGGAAATGCAGGAAGGCCTTTGTGACTTCCGCACAAAAGCCAAGGGGTGGGGCATGGAGAGAGACACAGGATAAGGCATGATAAAGAGTGGGCTGCAGTGGGGGATGTGGCTGGAGATGTCGGTCACTGCCAGACTACGCCAGGCTTCAAAGACCATGTTAAGCTTGCCCATAAATGATGCTTACTGATAACGTGTTATAGAAACACAGGTCAATAAAATGTTGTTTACAAGGCTGGCATGTGTCAGGCCAGTTTGTTAAAGATATAAGGTGCTAACCTTTATTGAGCACTTACTACCTGTTCTGTGCTTACATTGCTTGGCATAGGTGATCTCATTTATTCCTTTGAGCTACCCACTGGGTCCAGTAAGCATGATGAAATTCCTCGTTTTCCCCCAGAGGATCCACATATTGCTAACATTTTGTGAGAACTGTTCTATTCCCAGTGCAGGCACATGGATGGCTGGTGGACCTGTTAGGGCTTCTAAGCACATTGAGACACCGTAGCAGCACTGATCAAGTTCCACCGCAACACTTGTACATAAATGCACAAACTTAGGGAAGGAAACTGAAATCATAGCTGCAGTGGCCAGATGGTGGACACAGGATGGCAGCACGGAATTCTCAATTTCTACAACTCTGAGGGTGTTTTTCCTTTACGCTGATTATAGTATTTAATTTAGAACCTTTTAAAATCCAGAATTATATTAAGGCAGCCCTATTAGAAGGTCGATGTTGACCAGCTGATGCTAAGCAACAGTGCTTGCTATCTTCTAATGGTCAATTGTATTAGATTTTAAATATTGCTTTTTCTTAAAAAAATTCTTTAAGTTGATTACATGCTACCTATTATGCTTAGCATCCAATGTATTCTATGAAATTACTGTATAAATGATATTTGGTTGGTCGGTTAAATGAATAAGCATAAGGTATCCAGTCGAAAGCACAGCCAAAATGAGCCATTTAATTCTATTAAGGAAAATTGAGTGAAGAGGTAGAACTGCTTCTTCTGTAGCACAATTTTAATGAGACTGCTTGAGTCGAGTCCTGTTGTATATCAAAAAAGGAACATGAATGCATTCGGGTTCTATTTCTGGCTCCACCACAGGCTTTGCTATTATACCCCGTGCAAGATAAAACCTGTTAACTTTTTTCCATTTACAAAATGTAGGCAGTGCTTTTAGCCTTTTTCACAGGATTGGAAGAACTAATGAGTGCCACAAATGACCTTGACCTGTTTTGTAACTGCAAATGCATTTTTATTGCCATATTTTCATGAGAAATGAAAATCTGCTAGCTCTTTCTTATCCTGAAGAGTTGACACTAAGCTAAAACTTTAAAGTCTGGAATATGTGCTTTATCAGCTGCTCTTCAACATTCCAGTTTCCAAATTTAAACAAAACGAGAATAAGATAAATCTTGCAAGTGATAATCAAAACAGTAGAAAGGAAGTGCAAGAGTTGCCTTGTAAATGAAGGTCTATTTGTTTTTTCAAAACTGTGCTCTTTATTTTCATTAAGATAGGGGTTGGTCCAAGATGGTGGAGGAGTAGGGGACCCTAGTTTTGTCTGTCCCAGGAATTTAGATAGATAGCTATCAAATCATTCTAAACACCTGCAAACTCAACCAGAGACCTAAGAAAAGAATAGCTGCACCTCTACAAATAGAAAAGTGACCTCTTTCTGCAAGATAGGAGGTGCAGAGAAGCGAATCCCAGGTGATATATGGGAAGATAAAGGGCGGGGGGAGGGAGGCTCTGTAAGCTGGCACCAAAAAGTGATATAGCAGTGGAGTGCAAAATCAGAACTTTTAGAAGTCTGCTCTGGTGAGGACGTCCCTGTCTGAAAGGTGCTCGGGTGGTGAAGCAGGGCAGAATCCTAGGTGGGACAGTGTGGTCTCAGGATCCTCCAGGGTACCTGAGTGTGGCAGAGCTCCCAGGCATCAGAGCCGGGAAGGCAGCTACAATCAGTGAGCCCAGGAGTGGGCTCCCAGCTCCGGGTTGTCATGTACCACAAACCATGGGGTGGTTGGGCGACCACTCTCTGAGCGGGGGCCCAAAAAGCAGCAGAGCTGGGGAAACTCCTCCTTGCTACCTTGTGAGGAGTGGCTTTGGAGACTTGAAATGGAGTCACATGACTGATATAGAAATGCTTGGTCACAGGTTGGGAGGGCATGGAGTGCAGATGGAGACAGGGAGACAGGTGTGATGGATGCTTTTCCCTGAGGGTGCACTGAGGAGTGGGGCCCCGAGCTTTGGCTCTGGGACGGAGATTGGGAGACCACCATTTTTGTTCTCATCCTCTAAAGCCATGAGGAAAGCCTTCAGGGAACAAAACCTGCAGAGAGCAACCCGGGCCAGATTACTTAGCCTGGCCTCCTGGCAAGGGCAGTGTAGTTCTGTCTGGGGCAAAGACACTTGGGAATCAGAGCAACAGGCCTCTCCCCCAGAAGGTCAGCAAGAACTATCAGATCACCCAGAACTGAACGGCAGCCCCAGTGCTAGGGGAAAATAGTATGTAAAATTCATGGGTTTTTTATCCCATGCTTCTTTAGTTTTTCTTTTCTTTCTTTTTTTTTTAAGATTTTATTTTTTTGTTTGACAGAGAGAGAGAGAGAGAGAGATCACAAGTAGGCATGGAGCCCGATGCGAGCCTCTATCCCAGGACCCTGAGATCATGACCTGAGCTGAAGGCAGAGGCTTTAACCCATTGAGCCACCCAGGCGCCCTCTTTTGTTTTTTAATTTTAATTTTTTTGTCTTTACTTTTTCAACCAATTTCTTATTTTATCAACTCTTTTTAAAAAATAGTTTTTTTTTTAAATTTTTACACTTATATCCTTTCATTGTATTTAATTTATTTTTTGTACATATATATAAGTTTTTCTCTCTTTAAAAATTTGGGATGCAGGGCACCTGGGTGGCTCAGTGGGTTAAAGCCGCTGCCTTCGGCTCAGGTCATGATCCCAGGGTCCTGGGATCGAGGCCCACATCGGGCTCTCTGCTCGGCAGGGAGCCTGCTTCCTCCTCTCTCTCTGCCTGTCTCTCTGCCTACTTGTGATCTGATCTCTCTCTCTGTGTGTCAAATAAATAAATAAAATCTTTAAAAAAAAAATTTGGGATGCAGTTTCTTCTAACAAACAGACCAAAATACACCCAGAATCTAGTGTATTGCTCTGTGCACTTCACCTGTCTGATCATATTCTCTCTTTTTTCTTCTTCTTCTTTTCTTTCTTTGTTAAAGTCTTTTTTAATTTTCATCTTCACAGTTACATTCTATCCTTTCAATGTAATTAATTTTATTTTTGTATATATATAAATGTTTCTTTCTTCACAATTTTTGGATGTAGCTTCTTCTAACAAACAGACCAAAATACATCCAGAATATAGTGTATTGCTCTGTTCTGTTCACCTATCTGATTATATTCTCTCTCTTTTTCTTAATTTGTTTTTCAGCTTTGGGCCTCTTCTGATTTGTTTAGTGTATATTGCTCTGGGGTCATTGTTGCCATTTTAGTATTTTGTTCTCTTGTTCATCTATTCTTCTCTGAACACAATGACAAGATGGAAAAACTCCCCTTAAAAAAGAGAATGGAAAGCAGTACTGGGACATAATCAATATGGATATAAGTAAGATGTCAGAACTAGAATTTAGACTAACGATTATAAAGATACTAACTGGGCTTGAAAAAAAGCATAGAAGACACTATAGAATCCCTTTCTGGAGAAATAAAAGAACTAAAATCTAATCAAGTCAAAATAAAAAAGGCTGTTAGTGAGATGCAATAAAAAATCGAGGCTCTGACTGCCAGGATAAATGAGGCAGAAGAGAGAATTAGTGATATAGAAGACCAAGTGATGGAGAATAAAGAAGCTGAGAAAAAGAGAGATTAACAACTACTAGATCACAAGGGGGAGAATTCAAGAGATAAGTGATTCTATAAAGCAAAACAATATTAGACTAATTGGGATCCCAGAATAAGAGGAGAGAGAGAGAGAGGCAGAAGGTATATTGGAGCAAATTATACTGGGGAGCTTCTCTAATCTGGGAAAAGAAACAGTCATTCAAGTCCAGGAGGCATAGAGAACACCCTCAAAATCAATAAAAATAGCACCTTGACATATAATAGTGATCTCAGAGACAAAAAGAAAATCCTGAAAGCATCTCTGGACAACAGGTCTGTAACCTACAAGGTTAGAAATATTACACTGGCAGAAGACTTATCCACAGAAACCTGGCAGTTCAGAAAGGGCTAGCAGGATGTATTCAGGGTGCTAAATGAGAAAAATATGTTGCCAAGAATACTTTATCCAGCAAGGATGTAATTCAAAATAGGAGAGATAAAAGCCTTCCAGAACAAACAGAAACTAAAAGAATTTGTGATCACTAAGCCAGCACTGCAACAAGTATTAACAGGGATCCTTTAAGTGAAGAGAGAGCCCAAAAATAACAGGCCAAAAAGGAACAGTGATAATATACAGAAACAGCGACTTTACAGGTAATACAAGGGCACTAACTTCATTTCTTTCGATAGTTACTCTGAATGTAAATGAGCCAAATGTTCTAATCAAAAGACACAGGGTATCAGATTGGATAAAAAAAACAAGACCCATCGATATGTTGTCTGCAAGACAATCATTTTAGAGCCAAAGACACCTCCAGATTGAAAGTGAGGGAGTGGAAAACCATTTACCATACTGATGGACATCCAAAGAAAGCTGGGGTGGCAATCCTTACATGAGACAAATTAGATTTTTAACCAAAGACTGTAATAAAAGAAGAGAAAAGACCCTATGTCATAAATAAAGGGTCTATCCAATAAGGAGATCTAACAATTGTAAATATTAATGCCCCTAACATGAGAACAGCTAATTATATAAACGAATTCATAAAAAATTAGAGAAACACATTGATAGTATACAGTAATAATAGGAGACTTTAACACCCCATTCACTGCAATGGACAGATCATCTAAGCAGCAGATCAACAAAGGAAACAAGGGTTTTGAATGACACATTGGAGCAGATGGACTTCACAGATATAATCAAGAACATTTCATCCTAGGGGTGCCTGGATCACTCAGTCGGTTAAGCATCTACCTTCAGCTCAGGTCATGATTCCAGGGTCCTGGGATCAAGCCCTGCACTGGGATCCCTGCTCAGCAGGGTGTTTGCTTCTCTCTCTTCCCCCCTGCCCCCAGCTTGTGCTCTCTCTCTCTCTCTCTCAGAAAAATAAATAAAGTCTTAAAAAAAAAGAACATTCCATCCTAAAGCAATAGAATACACATTCTTCTTTAGTGCACATGGAACATTCTCCAGAATAAATCACATCCTGGGTCATAAACAAGGTCTCAACCAGTACCAAAAGACTGGGATCATTCCCCACATATTTTCAGACCACAATGCTTTGAAAGTTGAACTCAATCATAAGAGGAAATTTGGAAAGAGTTCAAATACATGGAGCACTGGGTGTGGTGCATAAACAATGAATCTTGGATCACTGAAAAAAAAAAAGATTTCAAATACATGGAAGCTTAAGAGCATCCTACTAAAGAATGAATGGTCAACCAGGATATTAAAGAATAACTTAAAAAATTCATGGAAACAAATAAAAATGAAAACACAACTGTTCAAAACCTCTGGAATACAGCAAAGGTGGTCTTAAGAGGGAAGTATACAGCAATATAAACATTTCTCAAGAAACAAGAAAGGTCTTAAATACACAACCTACCTTTATACCTAATGGAACTGGAGAATGAATGGCAAATAAAGCCTAAACCCAGCAGGAGAAGATAATTAGTAAAGATTAGAGCAGAAATCAATGAAATAGAAACAAAAAGAACAGTAAAACAGATCAATGAAACTAGGAGTTGGTTCTTTGAAAGATTTAATAAGATTGATAAACCCCTGGCCAGACTTACCAAAAAGAAAAGAGAGGGGATCCAAATAAAGAAAATGATGAATTCAAGAGAAGAGATCACAACCAACACCATAGAAATACAATTATAAGAACATATTATGAGCAACGATATCCCAACAAATTAGGCCATCTGGAAGAAATGGATGTATTCCTAGAGATGTATAAACTACCAAAACAGGGCTCCTGGGTGGTTCAGTCAGTTAAGCATCTGCCTTTAGCTCAGGTCATGATCCCAGGGTCCTGGTCGAGCCCCACATTGGGCTCTTTGCTCAGTGGGGGGGCCTGCTTCTCCCTCTCCCTCTGCCATTCCCCTTGCTTGTGTTCTCTCTCTCTTTGTCAAATATATAAATAAAATCTTAAAAAAAAACCTACCACCCCCCCCCAAAAAAAACAAAAACAACCCGGGAAGAAGTAGAAAACCTGAGGAGACCCATAACCAGCAAGAAAATTGAAGCAGTAATCAGAAATCTCCTATCAAACAAGAGTTCAGGGTCAGATGTCTTCCCAGGGGAATTTGAACAAAAAATTAAAGAAGAAATATTACCTATTCTTCTGAAGTTGTTTCAAAAAATAGAAGTGAAAGGAAAACTTCCAAACATGTTCTATGTGGCCAGCATTACCTCAATCCCAAAACCAGACAAAGACCCCACTAGAAAGGAGAATTACAGACCAATATCCATGATGAACATGGATGCCAAGAGTCTCACCAAGATACTAGCCAATAGGACCCAACAGTACATTAAAAGGATCATTCACCACTACCAGGTGGGATTTATTCCTGGGCTGCAAGCATGGTTCAACATTCACGAATCAATGAATGTGATACATTACATTAATAAAAGAAAGGACAAGAACCATAAATCCTCTTAATAGATGCAGAAAAAGCATTTGACAAAGTACAGCATCCTTTCTTGATTAAACTCTTCACAGTGGAGTGATAGAGGGAACATACCTCAATATAATAAAAGCCATACACAAAAAGCCCACAGTGAATATCATTCTCAATGGGGAAAAACTCAGCGCTTTTCCCCTAAGATCAGGAATAAGGCAGGGATGTTCATTATCACCACTATTGTTCAACACAGTACTAGAAGTCCTAGCCTCAGCAATCAGATGACAAAAAGAAATAAAAGGCATCCAAAATCAGCAAAGAAGTCAAACCCTCACTCTTTGCAGATGATATGATACTTTATGTGGAAAACTCAAAAGACTTCATCCCAAAACTGCTAGATCTCATACAGGAATTCAGCAACATGCCAGGATATAAAATCAATGACAGAAATCAGTTTCATTTCTATACATTAACGATGACACAGAAAAAAAAAGAGAAATTTGGGCGCCTGGGTGGCTCAGTAGGTTAAAGCCTCTGCTTTCGGCTCAGGTCATGATCTCGGGGTCCTGGGATCGAGGCCCGCATCGGGCTCTCTGCTCAGCAGGGAGCCTGCTTCCCCCTCTCTCTGTCTGCCTCTCTGCCTCCTTGTGATCTCTCTCCCTCTGTGAAATAAATAAATAAAATCTTAAAAAAAAAAAGAGAGAAATTAAGGAATCAATCCCACTTACAATTGCACCAAAAGCCATAAGATCCCTAGGAATAAACCTAAGCAAAGTTGCAAAGGATCTGTACTCAGAAAGCTATAGAATATTCTTGAAAGAAATTGAGAAAGACACAAAGAAACGGAAAAACATTCCATGCTCATGGATTGGAAGAGCAAATATTGTTTAAATGTCTATGCTACCTATAGCAATCTATACATTCAATGCAAAATGTATCAAAATACCAGCAACTTTTTTCACAGAGTCGGACCAAACAATCCTAAAATTTGTATGGAACCAGAAAAGACCCCAGGTAGACAAATGAATAAAAAAGAAAACCAAAGATGGTGATATCACAATTCCAGACTTTAAGCTCTATTACAAAGCTGTCATCATTAAGACAGTATGGTACTGGCACAGAAACAGACACATAGATCAATGGAACAGAATAGAGAGCCCAGAAATGGACCCTCAACTCTGTGGTCAACTAATCTTCGACAAAGCAGGAAAGAATACCCAATGGAAAGAAGAAAGTCTCTTCAACAAATGGTTTTGGAAAAATTGGACAGCTACATGCAGAAGAATGAAACTGGGCCATTTCCTTATACCACACACAAAAATATACTCAAAATAGATGAAAGACCTAAATGTAAAACATGAATCCATCAAAATCCTTGAGGAGAACACAGGCAGCAACCTATGTGATTTCGGCCATAGCAACTTCTTGCTAGATATGTCTCCAAAGGCAAGGGAAACAAAGGCAAAAATGAATAATTGGGACTTTATCAAGATAAAAAGCTTTGGCACGGTGAAGGAAAGAGTCAACAAAACCAAAAGAAAACAGACAGAATGGGAGAAGATATTTGCTAATGTCTTATCAGATAAAAGTTAGTCTCCAAAATCTATAAAGAACTTATCAAACTTAATGCCCAAGGAACAAATAATCCAATCAAGAAATGGGCAGAAGACATGAACAGACATTTCTCTAAAGAAGACTTCCACATGGCCAAAAGACACATGAAAAAATGCTCAATGTCACTCAGTATCAGGGAAATACAAATCAAATCCTCAATGAGACACCACCTCACACTGGTCAGAATGCAAAAATTAACCACTCAGGAAACAACAGATATTGGTGAGGTTGGAGAGAAGGGGGAACCCTCCTACACTGTTGGTGGGCATGCAAGGTGGTGCAGCCACTCTGGAAAACAGTATGGAGTTTCCTCAAGAAGTTGACAATAGAGCTACCCTACGACCCAGCAATTGCACTACTGGGGATTTACCCCAAAGACACAAATGTAGTGATCCAAAGGGGCACCTGCACCCCAATGTGTATAGCAGCAATGTCCACAATAGCCAAACTGTGGAAAGAGCCCAGGTGGCCATTGACAGATGAATGGATAAAAAGGTATTTTATATACACAATGGAATACTATTTGGCCATCAAAAAATGAAATCTTGCCATTTTCAATGACATGGATGTAACTAGAGGGTATTATCCTAAGTGAAATAAGTCAATCAGAGAAAGACAATTATCATATGATCTCACTCATATGTGGAATTTAAGAAACAAGGCAGGGGATCATGGGGGAAGAGAGGGAAAAAAATGAAACAAGACAAAACCAGAGAGGGAGACAAACCATAAGAGACTCTTATTTATTTATTTATTTATTTGTTTGTTTATTTATTTATTTATTTATTTTTTATTCTTTGCCCCAGGGGTACAGGTCTGTGAATCATCAGGCTTACATCTTTCACAGCATTCACCAAAGCACAAACCCTCCCCAATGTCCATAACCCATCCACCCTATCCCTGCCTTCCCACCCCCCCATAAGAGACTCTTAATCATAGGAAACAAGCTGAAGGTTGCTGGAGGGGTGGGGGTGGAGGGATGGGGTAACTGGGTGATGGACATTGGGGAGGATTGTGTTGTAATGAGCACTCGGTATTATATAAATCTGATGAATCACAGATGTGTATCCCTGAAACAAATAATACATTATATGTTTATTAATTGAATTTAAATAAAAAAATTTTTGAAAAGTAAGTTGGTATGTCAGGATGTGGTATCCACATGAGTTTACCAGTTGAGAAATTCACAATGATATACTTTAGAGTGATCGCTGACCACTCTGAGATTTTTCCATCAATTTCAATACTGATGCTGTGGGCCTGGGGTTGGTGGTACAAGTAAGAAAACACTCCTACCCTTGGGGATTTGGCAGAGCTCCACCTGGTCAGAAGATTCCTCTATCCATCCTTGGTGACTGTTACTGGTCTACACGCTATGGGAAGGGGCAGTTCATACTACAGCCATGGGGTCAGACTCACATGTGATTTACTTGTTTTTGAAAGACAAAATCTAGGTCAGAGTGACAAAGAATGAAATCAATGACCTCAAAATAATGAGCTGGTTAGTGGGAAGAGCTCAAGTCCCCACTCCTGTAGATCCCAGGTCGAAGTATTTCTGGTAGGAGAACGTGCCTGGCTGTCTCTGCTCCCTTCCTCATTCTTCCCCAGCGATGAAGGAGCTGCTTCTCTCATTGATGAAGAAGGACCTGAGCCAGGGAGTGGTAGCCTCTCTCTACCTTCACACCTCTGAGCCTGGTTGGGTTGCAAGAGCTAACGTGAATTCTGTTTTCTGCAACCAAGTCCATCTATTTGCTTCGTGCTTTTAGCTGTGTGGATATTAGTGTTTGTTATTTGGACTCTGGCATGAATTTTACATAAAAAATGAAAAGAAGCTCTATTTGTAAAATTCTCCCCAATCAACTCTCACTTCATTTCAGTAACTCAGAGAAGAAAGTGCCCTTTTAATCTGTGCTGGAATGGGATGAAATTAGAAATAATACATTTCCTGTCTTTTGCACTTCCTCACATTCTTCTGTGGCTGTGAGAGCCCAGGGATGTGAAAAGTGTCATGTTTTTATGTTTGACCATTGCTACTCTTATTTTAATTATAACTGTGATTATTATCCTTGGATCTAGTGCAATAGCTAACATGTTGGTGAAATTCTACACATGTTTCTTGACTAATGAATTATTACATTCAGGGTATTTTGATTGAAAATGTTTAAAAACCATTCTAAGGTGTCTCATAATGCCCTCAGCCAATTCCAATAGCATAGCAGGTTGCTCACAGATGATCTTTCCTAGGCTGGGGGTGTTATCAAGCTCTTTTGGGGACCGACACATCATGGAGGACATGGGTGTGCAGAGCTGATGAGGCTGTTCAGCATTTGTCCCACAAATGAGGGCGCTGCCACATTAGCCTGGACCTCACATAAACACTTAATAAATAAACATGAAATCCCAGGCAAACCCTTCTGGGTGGGAAGAGTTAGAAAAGATAGAGTCCATCTGGACACTGATTACCTGGAAAATAATGTCAGCCCTCTGGGGCCTGAAGCTCTAGCCCAGCCCCCATAATGGCTGTATTACCCTCTCTGTCACCTTTAGCTTGTGCCTAACGCATTCCTTTCTAGTCAGTGTATTTCCTCTGACTCCTTGGACCTTTCCACATCACATACTCCCACCGCCCATCCTTATTCCAGTTGATCTGTCCCCACCATTCTTGCTCTCCTTTCCTAGACTCCTGGGGACACTCATTTTCAATGGTATGTGTGAAGGGTGGTCTGTACTTTCCTTCATGCCCTTAATTGGACAAGAGACACTGAGCACTCACTCACTGTTTTTTGGGCACCGAGCTATGTGTCTGGGATACGAAGATGATGCAAACAGGGTCCTGGCTCTCTAAGAGCTCATAGATGATGTCATGCAGTCAGTGATGTGGTTAAGGTTGCCCTGGGCGCTACAGCACACCAACAAGAGACATCAAACCATCCTGGGAAGTGTGCTAGGAGCAAGGCCTCCTTTCTCAGGTTGCCATGTTCCAGAAGAAGTGGAGGTAGAATCAAGAATTTCAAATAAGCCCCAGATCCAGATCAAAGGGCTTTAAGAAACTCTGCATGCCTATTCAGGAGAGAAGGATGGAAAGGTAAACTGCCCACAGTACAGACGATGTCAGATTCCCAGCTTAGAGAGAGTACCTTGCCTCTTTGTGATGGAGCCTTGTTGACGCCCTTTTAATATTGGTGTTGGGAGAATCAGGGCTAAGAGGTAAAAAGTGTCCATTTGCTAAATTCTCTTATAATACATCAGGAAAAAAAAATGTGTGTGTCCTGTAGGTACTTTTACTGCCATTTTAGAGGAGGTTTATAGTTTCCTAACCCGCTTCTTTCATTATAACGTGTATACTTGTATCAACAAGTTGCAAAAAAACCTGATTGACATTAATCTGAAAGGTATTGCTGGGAACGTTTTTTTGTTTGGTTGTCTTTGAAGTGAAGATCAGAGGTGATTCTTTGACACCCACAAAACTTTGATGTTTTCCTGCACTACAGCTCACAACTAGGACAGAAACACCAACATATGCAGGCAACATCTGTAATCCATAATTTTATGACCAGGCAAGAAATTTGTTGAGGGAAATGTAATTTGTTATTGCTCAGTGTGACTTCAAAATGTTCCTGGGTATTCTGGAAGGAAAGTTAGTTCTAGAACAGAAGCATTAACATCCATTAAGAAGGTCTGCGTAAAAACTGGTTTAACTGATTAGTGATGAATATATCAAAGTGGCAAAGAAAGGATTTAGCTTTAGTACAGCTGGCGTGGGAGGAAATTAGGCTGTGAGTCCTATTTGCTGGGTATACCGGACAAGGGTGAGGTTTGGGAGATGGATGGACTCAGCTTGGAGTCCTGGCTCTGCTATGTATTAGCTGTGTGCCCTCAAGAGAAGTACACCGTCCCATCTTCCTCATAAACAAAAAGGGGATATTAACCTTGTTGTCAGGATTAAGTGCAATTACATGGTTAAGGTGCTTAATACTTAAGTATAGGTTCAGAACGGTAGATATATGGATCTAGATATATGGTCATTTCACACAATTTTAACTCTGAAGTCTCAAACGATATGCCTTTGTTTTAAATGTACTAAATGCCCTGCTTGCTCGGGTCTTCTTGGTGTGATATTGGCTTATGTCTTTCCTCATGGCCATAGAAGGCTGAAGATGCCAGACATGACTCATCAAAGAATATGGATGAGACCTGGGAGAGAAACTGAGGACCTATTTATTCACACACATAACTACTACGATTCTACATGTTAGATTAACAAAGACATAGATGATTTCTGGCTCTCTGTTATAAATATTATCCTTTCCTTAATTTAACGTATCCTCTCTTTAACTTATACATAGAAGGAGGTGAAAGTATGGTCCTCCAATCTCTGGGGAGGTCCCATGTGCCCTAAAGCCTCAAGAGAAAAGAACAGGGGATTGAAAAGGGGAGGAACTCTGCATGGCCCATCAGAGCCACCAAATTCACCCTTGCATCCATCCACTCATCTATCCATGCACCCATCCATCTATCTATCCACTGCCAAGTTCAGGTGCCTGCCCAACATTGTAACTACCTTCCTGTTTGGGGAATTTCCTATTGTATGAGTCTTGGCCAAAGGCAGGTCCTGTCTTCCATTATAATAGTTTACATGCTCAAACATACACTTTCCTCTCCACTTTAGCACCTAGGACATGGGAATATGCTATAATCTCAGCCAGCTGGGTTCTTCTGCCTAGGATTTTAAGTCCAGAGCAAATCAGCAAAGAATCAAGGACTCTAGAGAGAGAGAAAATGTGTGTGAATGGTATGAGAAATAGCATCAAATGTCTACAAATAGCAGTGTCTGTTGGTATGGTGTCCTCTCTGGTTATGGCATGATTTTGCCTTTGTCCACTCAACTTCTCCCCTACCCCCAACTTGGAGGTGAGTCCTGGCTTGGCTTGCTGATTTCTGGGTCTTTGGTATTCAACATTGAGAGAATGTGTAGGAGTGACAGAGCAAAAGAGACAAGGGAGGCAAGAGAAAGAGAATAAAGCTTCCAGGAAAGAGAGAAACATCAAGATTCTGAAGCAGTGTAAGAATATGTACGAGTAGGAGTCCTGAGATGATAAGGAAATGTTGCTAGGTATGTGACTCAGACTCCTGTACTGGCCTTTGATCATACAACTAGTGACTACAATTACTATTACGATGACGATGATGATGTTCAGTTAGCCAACATATAGTACATCATTAGTTTTGATGTAGTGTTCAATGATTCATTAGTTGCCTACAGTTATTTTTTTTTTTAATACAGTTATTTTTAATTACTTTCTGGTTTCCAGACTTTTTTCTTTGAGTGTGTTCAATATTCAGTTTGGCGGGACGTGCCCCAGAAGACAGGCTACTCTTGAACGACACCCCCTTTTGCTGGCGTGGGTCATTGACTCTCCACTGTGACTATTGAGTCTCTTCCTTGAAACTGGCTAGCATCTTGTCCCAGGCTGAGGATGAAGCTGACACAGAGGGAGGAAAAGGCAGTTAATCCACAAGCGGGCGACATCACAGCCATTGAATTCAGATAATCCTTGAATGGGTTTTACCACTGGACTTTCCAGGGAATTTGCCAATCAATTTCCCTGTGATCTTAGCAAGATCAAATTGGACTTTCTGACTTGCAATTAAAAGCATTTTTAAAAGCATTTTAAACTGAGACAACCACAGGGTGGAAAGAAGCCCTCAACATGGAGAATACTGGGTTTGCTCCCGGCACAGCACCATAGTTGGCTGTGTGACCATAAGCAAGTCACTTCGCCTTCCTCATCTGAAAAGGGGAAGCCTTTGAACTAGATTAGTGGTTCTCAACCATAGGCAGGTCTGCTCCTGTAAGAGATATTTGGGGAAAATGTGGGGAGTTTTGGAGTTTTTCGTGATCACATTAATTGTGGAGATACTATTGATATTTGACAGGTGGGGGACAGGGATACAAAATGTCTACAATGCTTGGGAGGATCCCAAACAACGAAATTTGTCTCACCCAAAGTGCCTCTTGAGTTACTGCTCTAAATGTTCCTCTTGTCTCCTCCTTCTGACTCTGTGGTCATTTATTTATTTCTCTTATTTTCTGCTTTTTTACTCTTTGAAATTGGCTGGCCTCCTTTTGGCTGTCTAGATAGAGTCAGTGGATCAGTGTTTCTCAATTTGGATCCCAAGGACAGTATGAATCACCCTAGGGGAATTGCTAAAACTTCAGTTTCATGGTCTCACTTGAAAACTACTGAATCAGCATCAAGGTCCCCAGGTGATACATATGCACTCTCTAATTTGCTTTACTTGCTTGTCCATCTCACTAGGTCATACATTGCTGACCATATAAAAGTTTTCTTATAAAACTTATAAATCACAGATACAGAGAACAGATTGGTGGTTGGCAGAGGTGGTGTGGGGGGCAGGAAGGTGGGTGAAATGGGTGAAGGTGGTCAAAAGCTACAAACTTCCAGTTATAAATCCTGGGGCTGTAACATATAGCATGATGGCTATAATTAATAATACTGTATTTTTTTTGAAAGTTGCTACGAAAGTAGATGATTGAAGTTCTTATCACAAGGGAAAAAGTTGTAACTATATGTGGTGTGGATGTTAACTAGACTTAGTGTGGTGATCATTTCAGTTTATATAAATATCAAGTCATCACATTGTGCACCTGAAACTAATATAACTAATATACCGTTATGTCAATTATATCTGAATAAAAAACTTACACGTCTTATGAAGTCATTTATCATAGTTAAAAAATGTAGTCTTCATCCATTTTGGTGTTTGAGTGCCTTACAATAAATTATTTCACTAACCCTCACAGAAACCTAATAAAAAAGGTTACAGTTAAGCTAGTAAATACAAGGGTTAGGATGTGAACCCAGATATGCTTGACCCCAAAGCCTGAACTCATGCCCTCATACTATACAGTTTCATGCTGGTCCCTGTCTTCGTGATATTAGGTACCAAATAGACACACTAATAAATGCTTTGGCTGCTCCTGCAACCATGTTCTAGTCACACAAATGATGTACATCTAAAATACATGTGACAGATGTATGATTCAATATAGTGTTAATGAAAAAATTCTGGTTAATAGAACAGAATGTATAGAATTTGTTAGCTATATTCTAAAATGTTAATAGCAGGAGTCTTTACAGAATATACTTTTTAATGTAATTACATTATACAAGTATGGTGGAGATGGCTGGCTAACACTCATGTTATCTCTTTCTTTTGCTTAGAGTTATCACTTGGACACAGCTTCCCAAAGGGAACTACATTTCCCAGACTCCTTTGTATACAGATCGGGACCTATGGCTGATTCTCACCCACGGGGTATAAACAGAATGGTGTGTCACTTCTAAACTGGGACTTTTAAGAAATGGGTCTTTTTTCATGCTCCCCTCCACCACTTGGTAGCCAGGTTCATAGGACTCCAAATTAATAGGGGCTATTGAACCCCCAAGCTGGAGGGAGTCCAGGTCCTTGAATGACCATCAGGATGAACACCCATTGGTTGAACAAGACAGCTTCAGTGAACACCTACATGAGCAAGAAATAAACTTCCGTTATGCTATGTCATAGGAATTTGGGGTTATTACAACATCCTACCTAATTCAAGTAATAGAGTTATCCTATCTAATATGAGTTATACATACTCATCAATAATTATAATTTTACTCTCTTCCTTTTACACATGTATGATGAAAAATAAAACATTTCTGCGATCCAAAGATCTACTTATGGCATTGAGCGTCCTCACAGATTTTTTAAAATTTATTTTTATTTTTTTTAAGAGAGTGAACAAGAGAGAGAGCATGAGTGGGGAGGGGCAGAGAGAGAAGGAGTGAAAGAATCCTAAGCAGGCTCCACGCCCAGCACAGTTTGATACCCAAACCCTGAAATCCTGATCTGAGCTGAAACCAAGAACTGGCCACTTAACTGACTGAGCCACCCAGGCGGCCCCATCCTCACCAATTTTTAACTCTCAAAACTCATATCACATAAAGGCTATTGCAGGAACCACAGAGGGAGGAGTAAGAAGCCAGTGGATTGACTAGCTGCCTCTGAACAGTTAGACCATATATAGAAAGTCACTGAAGCATCCTTGAGTTATTAATACACCAGAGGGATGAAGAGGAATCAGATTCTGAAATCAGCTACTGAGAAGTTTGCTTTTCCTTGATTTGAAGGGCATTTCATACATAATAAGTAAGTATAAACACGGCACAACAGATTGCAAAGTGCTATTAAGATCATAAAGAAAAATAGATAAAAGATCTACCTATCTTTTATCATGATACCTTGAATAAGTAAAGGAAGCTGAATTTAATACCTAATTGACTACAAAGAATCACAGGTTTTTTTGGAAAACTGAATGGTACGTTGGATTTCATTTCCAGTCAGTTACACTGCGGCGTCTTATCCAACAAGCCATAATGAACTGCAGTAACATAATCCAAAGGTAATAAAGGCAAAGCTGACTCAACCACAGGGACCGATAAGAACCTGAATGGTACATGTCGGCCACAGTGTGGAAGGGTTTTAATATGTTTAAGATTTCATCAAATGTTAGAAAGAAGATGAGGGGAAGACGTGATTTCTTGAGTTAACGGGAGTAATCAAAATAGTTGAGCTGCCTAGAATGAGAATTGTAGCACAAAATGAAGATTTGGTGAAGGAGTTTTACCCTTACATGTAAGGAAGTATTTATTTTCCTGCGCAATATCAAGGTCAAATGGCGATTAACATTTTGTTTCACGTGGTTCCTCAATTACTGTATTCTTCCCCTAGTAAGGGCCTCCATGAGGTTGGAAACAGACCCTTGTGGACAGGGGCTTGATTTCAAGTGGGTGATTCACACTGCCTAGCTCTGTCTAAACAAAGCCAAAATACCTAGATAGGGAGTAAAATCTTTGCAAATGCCAAATGGTGCCAAGTTTTCTGAGGTTTCCCAATATCCAAGTGTTTCTCCAGATGTTTCCAAATATGTAGATGTAGATGTTGGCTGCTTAGCTGACAAACTTCAGATAAGGGCTGGGACTTTTTATTTTTAGCACAGCTATTTTTAGCAGGAGGTTTTATCGGTGTTCGGTAATGGATAATAGGGTAACTGCTTCAAATTCTTGACCCCAGGAAGGGCCCCTGTAGTCAGGGAGGGCTTTGGAAGATGCTTATCCTTCAGGCTTCTGTGGGTATCATTACCCTTGTCATTTGAAACCCTCTAAGTCCTCTAAACACTCCTGAGCATTCTGGAGAGGTGAAGGCATGTCAATAATATAAGGACCTGGTAAAATGACCTAATAAACAACCTAGTGTTGGATATCTAGTAGATGCTCAATAAATACATGAGAAAGTGTGGCAACAGGAAGAGAATGTTCGCAGATGCCCTTTACCACTCACCAGAGCCCAAAGCCCTGTCTTAGTGCAGATGAATTTCCTATGCTTCAATCTAATGTGGATTTTTCCACTTTCCATTCACTCTTGCCTACTCGAGATGTTGTTCCAGCAGTTCTCCTCTCTCCTACATCAGAAAGTTTTCCTCTCTCTCTTCAGGACTCTTTCCATAAACTTGCATACATGCCATTATCTTTCCCATTCTGAAACACACACACACACACACACACACACACACACACACACACACACACCACCTTCTTTTCATTATACTTCCTCAACTAGCTACTGCCACATTCATCTTAGAGCCGAACTCCTCGAAGATTTGTCTGTACTCAGTATCTCCAAGTCTTCTCTCATTTTTCTTAAACCTCCTCTCATCAGGCTTTTCGTTATACACACTGCATCAAGTCAGCTCTCAGCTGGCCAAATCAGCGGTCCAAGCTGCTGACTGTACAAGAACCCACAGGTTCTCAGTCTTTGTGTTGAAGATTTTATTTACTTATTGGACACAGAGAGAGAGAGAGAGAGAGAGCACATGCACAAGCAGGGGAATGGCAGGCAGAGGGAGAGGGAGAAGCAGGCTCCCCTCTGATGTGGGACCCTTGGGATCATGACCTGAGCCGAAGGCTGATGCTTAACCCACTGAGCCACCCAGGCGCCCCTCAGTCCTTGTATTAACTTGATCCCTCCGTGGCTGTTGAAACTGGGATTCTCGCCTTCTTTCTTGCTCCTCCTTCCTGCCTGTGGCTTCCAAAAGAGCAGACTGACCCAGTTTTCTGCCTACCTTGCTGCTTGCCTCTTCTCTGTCCCCTTTACTGGTTTTCTCTTTCTCTCATCTTTTAAAGTTGGACACCCCCCACAGGGGTCAGTCCTTGACCCCTTCCTCTTTTCTGTCTAAATAAATCTCCCTTGGAGATTTTATTTAATCTTGAGGTTTTAAAATCATGCTGATCACTCCTGAATGTACATCTTCATTCTAGTCCCCCCTCCCAAACCCCAGACAGTCATCTGTCCAGCTGCCTTCCCATTATCTCCGCTTGGATGTCTGGTAGACTCCTCAAACTTAACACCTCTCAAACTCAACTCCCGATCTTCCCTCCTCTCAATCAAAGGCAACTCCATCCTCTAAGTGCTCAGGTCAAAACCGTGGACTAAATCCTTGACTCCTGTTCTCTCCTACCCCACACTCAAGTCATAACCCATGGGAAATGCAACTGGTGTGACCTTCCCAACATGTCTAGAATCAGACCACTCTGGTGACCTTCGCTACTTCCACCCTGGTCAGAGTCTCTATGACCTCCCATGCAGAGACGCCTCACCATGGTCCTTGTTTCTACCCTTGACTCTTGTGGTCTGTTCTCAACCAGCAGCCAGAATGATTATTACCAAATGTGAGATATCATGTCACTCCCCTGCTTAGAAGTCTGTGATATCTCCTCACTCCATACAGAAAAAAAGTCCCCACCTGCTCTACTTTCCGACCCCCTGCGGGACCTACATGGTCTGCCCCTGCCACCGCACTCATGTCACTGTCTCCCATCCTCCCTCTGAAGCCCTTGGTGCCACCCAAGCTGGCCCTTGCTTGGAACGGAGTCTCCAGGCATACTCCTACTTAGAGCCGGTCTCGTGTTATCTGCTGGGCTAACCCTCTCACGCCCTTCAAGTCTTTGCTCAACTGTCACCTTCTCACTGGCGTCTATTCTGATTACCCTTCTTAAAATTCCAACCCGAGCCCTCTGAATTCCTGGAAATCCTTACTCAGCTCTGCTTTCTCCCCCATACCGTGCTCACTGCCTTCTGATACACTGTACAATGACTTTTCGAATATGTCTGCTTGTTTTTATGCTGTTTATTGTCTCTCTCCTCCCTCCCCAGACTAGACCATGAGCTCCACGAGGACCATGATCTTCATCTGTTTGTGCACCTCCAGGGCTGGGAATGGAGCCCGGCAGCCAAAGGACACTCGGAAGTGTTTGCTGAGAGACTTGAATCACACGTGCAAGTCTGGGTGATGATCACGAACTGCCATTTGCAGGCCTGAGCTCTTTATCTCTAATCCTCAAAATGGCCACACGCACTAAATTTATCTCCTCTGCTTTTCGGAAGTCTGAGGGATATCCCATGACTGGAGGGCGGCACAGCCACGCTGTGAACCCAGAGTCCGCATGTCCAACTTCCCCACTGTTCTCATACATTCCTTGAGTGGGTATGAGTTGGTGCAGCTTTTCTTCAGGGTAATTCAACCTTATATACAAACAGTGTTACAAATATTCATATCCTTTATTCCAGAGAACGGATCACAGATATGCCTAGAGGCTTACCTATGCCATTGTTGGTCCAGGGGACGCATCACAGGGAACTGATTTTTAAAAAATCATGGTATACTCATTCAGTGGAAGACTATGTAGCCAATGGTGATGGAAGAGCATATGAAGTCATGGAGAAACCTCCCCGGCATACATTCAGAAGAAGCGACAAGGACAACACACCAGGACACATAGTTGTAGACGCATGATGATACCCCAACTTTTAAACACTACATTATTTATACAGAGGAAATGGCTGGAAGGATTGACCAGAAAGTTAACAGTCATTCTCTCTAAAGGTGTGACTATGGGTGATTTTTATGTTCTCTGGACATTTCTGTGTAACTTTGTGTGTGTGTTACTTTTTATAATAGGAAAACAGTTATTTTTAAAAAGGAACCTCCCCCTCAACATTAACATATGCCTTTCTATTTATATGATACATTAATAAACTTTATGACAAAATTAAACATACCTGAATAGCTGAAATGAAGATGAGGTCCCTGTGAAACACTGAATGGGTTCTAAGAAGTTGACAACTGTATTTCATATATCCAAGACTAAAGTAGTTTCACTGCATTACAATATCTTTGTCGAGATCAACTGTACTGAACCATTTCATTTAAGGACACTAGATTTTCCTAGTTTCAGTAAGGTTTAGTTTTTCTTTTCGTTTGGAGCTATCCCCCCAAATAGGCATTATGCTCTATTTCTCTTTGGAGTACTTGGATCTCTTGACTTGGAGAGAAGTATCTCATTTCACAGCACAAAGTACCTTGATAAGTTGTTTCAAGAACCCTGCAAGGAAAACATATTTAGACTGTGTCATCACACTAAGAAATTACTGTGCTAAAGTGCATTCCAAAGCAATTACTGCATAGGTAAGTTTCTCTTTTAACTCCATTCCTGGGGAATTGTATTCTTTAAAGTCTATCTTGGAGAATATCATTTTTTTTTCTGATTGCAAGCTATTTTAAGAGCTGTCAGAAATCTACATAATGCAAAGAAGTACTGTGGGGGTTTCTTAGCATCAAAAATAAGGACAGTGCTAGAATGGTTAGTTAACGTACTAAACAGAGACACAAAAGGATACATTTAGATTTGCTCATGAAACAACTTGAAATATTCAAGAAGGATAATTTTCCCAGATTAATGATCATGCAATTTGAAGTGACTTTTTAAATATATAATTCCTGAAGCCCAGCTAGAATCTTAACATTCTTGTGGGTTTAAAGATGAAATGTTTCAAAGGATTGGGGATGAACTTATTAAATCTCTTTTAGTCCTCTCTGGCTGGGACTAGAATGGAAGAGCTGACAGAAGGTGCCACCGTCAGTGGGGGACACACACACACACATCCATTCCTGCACAGGCTTATGCACATGCACGCACACACACATGTGTGCACATGCACCCAAGTAGTCACACAGCCCCTACAGCAAACTGGGCTCTGTTCTGAGAACTTGAACATGAGCCAAATCCCTACTCAAGAGAGTGAGTTCAGCACAGGTCGACATAACCTAAGAGAAAAGGACAGCTATTGAAGAAAGAACATAAGTGCCATCAACTTAAAAACTGGGGACAAAGGTGCCTGGCCGGCTCACTCAGTAGAGTGTGCGACTCTTGATTTTGGGGTTATGAGTTCGAGCGCCATGTTGAGCATAGAGATTACTTAAAAAAACCAAACCAAACCAAAACCAAAACGGGACAATGGCTGCAGAGCTCCATGCCAGGAATATAGGGTATAAATGTGTGGAGAAGCAGATTTTGTTCCAGAGTGTCACAGGGCTGTCCACAGGGATAAGAGAAGAAAAAGAATTAATATGTGACAACCCAGTGGACCAAGGATCATCAGCAAAATGCCTAGCTAGAGTGGAAAGCTGGAAGCCTGATGGTGGCCTACCACAGCTCCCCCGCTTCAGCACCAGAGCTGCCTTCCTCAGAGACCTCTCTCAGCAGGTGACTGTAGGGAGCAGTCTGGCCCTCGGGTTTTCTAACCCTGCAAGAGAAGGAAAGGCCCACCAGCGTCCTCTCAGAGCCACTGCCTGCAACCCACAGACCCAGGCATTTTCGCCTCCATGAGGGTATTTTCAAACCCATTTCACTCATGAGGAAACAGGCTTATCCTAGGTCACCCGGCTAAGAAGCAGTAGCAATAGGATTTAAAATTAATTTTGCTTTTCTCCAAGACTGAAATGCTTTAAATCATACCATCTTGGCACATAGGAGTTCTAGTCTTCATGGTAAATGTTGACAATTTTTCATGAAATGTGGCTTTTAGACCTTTAACAAATGGTGGCAAGAATTTCTGACAGAAGCCATTTTAGAAACCCTTGTTCTTAACTTTTCTTTTTCTTTCTCTCCCTTTTGTCCATTCATTCTTTCCCTCCCTCTCTCCCTTGATCTTCTTTTTCTTCTAACCTGGAAGGAAGCCTTTAGCTCTTTCCTCATCTTGCCCAGGCTGCCATCTTTGACAGTGACCAGAGATGGTTTGGTTGAATGTCAAGTGCGGCCTCCCAGCAAGTTCCCTTGCCACACCCCTTCTGTGCAGCTACGGCACCCCTGCCATCCACTGGCAAGTTCTCTGCCAGGCCCAAGTTCTAGTAAGTACTAGCTGATTATGCAGAACACCACACCTCTCAGGGGACAAGGTCAGGGACCCAGGCCTTCTCCACTCTTCCTGCTGCACCCTTTCTGGATCTTACTTTTTTGCAAGGGGCTGGAGTCCCAGGTTTTCATTTTTCTTACTCCTGTGAGAAAAAAAAAAAAGAGAGAAAGAATATTCAGATGGGTGGGTTCAGAACCTGGACCCTTCCATGTAAGGACCCTCAGGAAAGCAACAGAAAATTGAACACATGCTTTATTATTATTATTATTTTTTCTGTTTCAAGGCTTGTGTTTTTCAACAGAACAACATGTTCTCCATGGAAACAATGTTTGTGGGGATAAAAGACGAGAATGAAGGCCATCTGGCCCTTGGTAAGGAAGTGTGAGCAGAAGAAAGGTTGACCTGGATCACGCCAGGGGCCCAGTTCTCCAGACAGGGGCGCGGCAGGGGAAGGTGTGGGTCTGGCCTCTGTCACCCTCTGAACTCTTATGTGAGGCTGCCTGTTGCTCTAAAATCTCCTGGAACCTAAAATGAAATACCTGAGCCATAAAATAGGGGGGCTGAATTTCAGGAAAGCCCACCCAGCCATCTCTACTAATGGTGACTACAGCTCTGTTTGGAAACACATTAGGAGGATCAAACTGATGGATCAAAAGGGAGTAATTCTAAAGCAGTAGTGTGGGGGTGCCTGGGTGGCTCAGACTGTTAAGCCACTGCCTTTGGCTCAGGTCATGGTCCCAGGGTCCTGGGATCGAGTCCTGCATCGGGCTCCCCGCTTGGAGTGCCTGCTTCTCCCTCTCCCTCTGCCTGCCGCTCTGCCTACTTGTGCTCTCTCTCTGTCAAATAAGTAAATAAAATCTTAAAAAAAAAAAAAGCAGTAGCGTGTGTGTGTGTGTGTGTGTGTGTGTGTGTGTGTATGATGCATACTATTTCAGACATATTCAAGGGTATTTGAATCAGAGCCATCAGACTCAGTTCGGGTGTTGTCTCCTCCAGGAAGCCTTCCCTGACTGCTTCTGGCATGGCCTCCAGGGTGGGTTAGGCTCTCCTCCCATGCATGTGGCAACCACTCAGCGGACCCAGCAACACGTCTACCCACTGTACTTCTTCATCAGCTTGTGAACTCCTTGCGAATGGGGACTGTACCTTTTTTGTCTCTGCAACAGCAGTACCCAGTCCAGAGCCTGGCACACAGTAGGCCTTTAAGACCTGTGTGCTGAATTGGAAGTGAGGCATCTTAAGACTTCAGGTAGTTGGAGGCAGGGTAATCAGTAGTTTACCTTCAAGGGTTAGGGAGCCAGACTTCTTGGGAAAGATCCCGCTTTAGCCTGGAATAACTGTGGCCTCTGAGACCCCAATTTCCTCAACTGGAAAACGGAGGGGTGACTGGTACCCGCCTCTTTGGACCGTTGAGTGTTGAATGAGATAATTATTTAAAGAGCTTAGCTTGGAGTCTGTGGCTTAGCTTAGTAGGCAGTTCACAAACAATAGCTAATCTTATTATATTATTTAGTAGAGGGAGCTTTTCAGCACAAGCACAAATGGACTCTAGTACTGTCTCGACTTTGCCTCTAATCCAGATTTTAGAGGCCAACTCATCCCAAATCCCACTTCTCTCTCTGTGACATGTGAACACATTCAGCTTTTTTTTTTTTTTTTTTTTTAAGAATGATCACATCCAGCTTTACTGGAAACTACATTCCGGTCATTTATTTCAGGAATCTGAGCTCTGTGACCAAAGGCTCGCGGCTGCCATCTGCTCAGGGAGCCGGTCAGGTTAACTTTGGCATTTCTGAGGAAGCTGATGACATCAGCCTAGTTCTGTGCACTTAAGAACTTCTTGCTGGTTGCCAGGTTACAGGACGAACATCGGAAAGATGGAGGTTTGTTTATTTCCAAATCTTTAAATAGTTTACAGATTAGATAAAATGAACACCCTCCCTAAAACTGACTACTTCTATCCCTGCTAAGTCCTTTAATTATTACAGCCCTGCTAGTTAACATAATACTTTTATGAGATGGGCAGGGTAACCTCCCCTTGCAGATGAAGAATGGAAGGCCCAGAGAAGTTAAAGGAATTCTCAAGGTCACCAAAGAACAGTTGTGTGTGTTGGAGGGGCCCTGGAGAAACAGGGACCCTTGACAATGAAACCAGTGTTCTATTTTATAACAAGTCTTGGCATAGCAGAGACTGCTGTTTATCCATTCTCCCTGTCTGCCTTTATAATAAAGTAGCCAGTTTTTAACTAGGCACATAGACACTTTCCGTGCACTAGTCTCCCTAGTAGACAAGTTTGGTTACACGATTAAGTGATTCTGTTCTGGCCAGGGAGTGTTGGTGGAAATGACGTGTATCCTGAAAGGGAGAGAAACATCTCCTCCCTCCTCCTTTCCACACTGCTGTGTGGATGTGATGGCTGGAGTTCAAGCAGCCGTCTTGAACCATGAGGTTTAGGGATAAAATGTGTTCTGAGGTTGGCAGATGGAAGATGAAAGGCACTAGTCCCTGAAACTGTGGTTTCACAAAACCTGGTCCATGTGAGAGAAAGCTATATTTTTGCCTAGTTTAATAGAGTGTTATTTTGGGTTTCTATCACTTGTAACGGAACCTAATATAAACAAAACAAGTGTTTTCTTTTTGTACCATGAAACAAAATCCCAGATTACTCAGTGAGGGCGCCAGGCCCTCCATGACCCATCCCTGGCTTACCTCTTCAACCTCATTTTGCACCCATCTTCCTCTCGCTCCCTACACTTTAACCCCACTCTTATTTCCCACTTGCTGCTCCTTCTGCTTAGAATATTACCTGGATAACTCCTGCTCACCACTGGGGGCTCAGTCTATGTGCTCCATTTTTAGAGAGACATTCCTTGACCAAACTCCTTTTCTTCTTTTCCTTTCCTCTTGTCCTTTTCCCTGATAGCTTTTCACTGTGGAAGTATAGATTTTATTGCACGGTTATTTGTTTACTGTCTTCTTTGCCCAGCTCTAGGAACGGAGGAGCCCTTAACACTATCCGCTGGCTGTACATAGTGCTCACCTGTGGCAGACCATCGTATCCAAAGGTGTTGGCAACAATATTTCCCATCCCCCACCCCCTTTGCAGTGAGGCTTGTCACTCTCCCTTCAAGAGGCGGAGTCTATTTCTGGACTCTCTGGAAGTTTATTTCTCTCTTGTTCTCTCTCTGCTTCTCTCTCTATTTCTTCTCTCGGAAATGGGCAGGCCTTGTGAAACCTTTCATTCATAGAATGTGGCAGAAGTGACCCAGTGCCTTTCTCCAGGTGGCCCTTACCTGGCCCAGCCCCTTCTGCTTTCCACCTTTGGAAGCCAGTTGCCGTATAAGAAGTGCACGGACCCTGCGGACACCGTGCTGTGCCAAGTGGACAAGGCTTGGAGGGTAAAACCCTACATGAAGAGAGAGGGAAAGTCCACGGAGCACCAAGGCTCCTTCTAGGGGAGGGAGCCACGGGGGTTTCAGCCCAGATGAGCCTTTGGATGATTCCAGGCCCAGCCGCGGTCCACTGGTAACATAAGAATCTCGAACCAAGAGCCTCCCGGCTAGCAATCAGTCATGGGAACACTGGCACGGAGTTGGCGGTCGGTAGGTTGAATGGATGATGGCTGGATTTCATTCTTTTCATCACTTGATTGTTAGAGATAAGGATCCACAGCAGTTCTGCAGAACGCCCTCCAGGGTGGCGCTCTGGCCGTGGCCCATGCCCGCCTTCCTGGAAGATGTGGTTTAATCCTTGCAAGACAAGTGCAAGCAGAAGATGACTTCTCCTGCAGGAGTAGACCCAGGAGTTGAGGACACAGCATGAGAGGGAAGAGTCGGGGAGTCGGCAGGCTGTTATCGGTTTGTTTGCTTACCGCGGGATGTGCCTTCTCTAGATCCCCATCAACACAGCTAAACTATCTGAACAAAGAGTAAGGTGGGCAGCAAGTGAGGCAGGTCACGAGATGCAAACAGATGGAGGTGGGACCCAGCATGAAAGATGTCCACAGATGTCTCTGGGCAGTGCGGTAACAGGCAATTTAAAACGCTTTCTTCCTGGTGGGCGCCCGACTGGCTCAGTTGGTAGAACATTCGACTCTTGATCTCGGGGTCAAAAAAACCCAAAACCCAACCCACTTTTTTCCTTTTGCTCATCCAAATTTTCTAAACATCCCTCAAAACATTTCCTATTGCTTGATTAAAAACAAGAAATAAGCTTTTATTAAAGTCTTCATTTGTGGGGCACCTGGATGGCTCAGTTGGTTAAGCAACTGCTGTGAGCTCAGGTCATGATCTCAGGGTCCTGGGCTTCAGGCTCCCTGCTCCGGGGGGGGGCGGGGAGCCTGTTTCTCCCTCTGCCTCTGCCCCTGCCCCTCCCCCTCCCCTTTCCTCTTCCCCTGCTCTCTTGCTCTCTCTCTCTCAAATAAATAAATAAAATCTTAAAAAAAAATAAAGTCTCCTGTTGTGCTGTGAACGTTATAGAAGGTGAAAACAGCTGAACCAAACTGAAATGAGACAATGCAACCAAACAAAAACCCAAGTTCCCATACCGCATTCTTAGCAGCCAGTCATTTTATTTTATTTTATTTAGTCTTAAAGGCCATTACTTCACGAAATAAAGAAATGAGCATATCCCAGAGTAGCTTATAGAGAACAAAGAGGGTGAGCATGAGTGGGCTGCCAAGGGGGTGGTAATGGTCTGGAAGCCAGGCACAGAGCATGCTCCCATCTCTAGCTTCCCCTGGAATATGTGATTTGCTCCAATAGGGTCATCGATGCCTCAGCTAGCAGCATCTTGGACTCATCAAACCCTCTGATTTATAATTATCTAGCATTAAGTTGTTCTTTACAAACTATTTTTGGTCAATATGCTCATTGGTGTGATTAATTACATCTTATTAAGAGACCAGAATTTATTCTCTGAAAGTGTAACCTTTTCTAATTTGGGGGGAGTAATTTTCAGCTCAGCCAGCTCAGGGACTATTTAACGCTGAATCACCAGTACAGAATCACTGCTCCTAAAGGGGGTGGCTCAGGATTTAGAAATCTGATGAGAAAAAACAAAATAAAAACTAGAAAAGTAAACTTGGGAAGGGAATAATTCTATCTCTCCAATCAGGCTCTCCCAGGGTTCTCCTAGGGACATTCATTCAGTAGGTGTATATTGACTTCTGCTTGTATGCTAGTTGGGCCACTGGTTTCCCATAACATGTGGCATTCATTCATTCATTCATTCATTTATTCATCTATTCAGTAAGAGTTCACTATTCTTGTGTTATATCAATGAACAAAACTTATATTCTAGTGGGAGATTACATTCTAGTGGGAGGGGAGAATAGCAAAAAACCTATACATAAGCAGATGATATAGTACATTAGAAGGTTTCAAGTTACTAGAAAATAAGAACAGGAAGGGGCATCAGAAGTACCACGTATGTGCACAACATAAGTTTGCAGTTCTTAAATAGAGTGGGATAGTGGTTTGAATAATGGTCCCTCAAGAGTTATGTCTGAGTCCCAACCCCTGGAATTTGTGAAAGTGACCATATTTGGTAAAAGGGTCTTTGCAGATCTAATTCAGTTAAGCATCTTGTATTAGGATTCTCCAGAGAAATAGAATCAGCAGGATGGATGGATAGATGGATGGATAGATAGGTAGATAGATGGGTAGATAGACAGACATACAGATAGGAGATTTATTGTAGGAATTGACTAAGAAATTCCATGATCTCTATATGAAAGCTGGAGAACCAGGGAAGATGGTGGTGTAATTCAGTCTAAGTCCAAAGGCCTGAGAATCTAGGGGCTAATGGTGTAAATCCTAATGTGAGTCCAGAAACCCAAGCACTAGAAGCACCAAAGTTCAAGGGCAGAAGATGGATGTCTCAGCTCAAGCAGAGAAAAAGCAAATCTGCCCTTTCTCTACATTTTTGTTCTATTTGGGCTTTCAGTGGATTGGATGATGCCCACCGGGGTTGGGGAGAGACCTCTATTTTATTCATTCTACCAACACAAATGCTAATCTCTTCCAGAGATAGACATGTCATGGACAGGTCCAGAAATTATGTTTTACCAGCTCTCTGAACATCCCTGAGCCCAATCAAGTTGATGCAAAAAATTAACTATCACAGGTCCTGAGATGAGATCATCCTAATTATCCAGGTGGACCATAAGTCTAATGACAGATGTGCTTAGAAGAGGAAAGGTAGAGGGAGGTATGAGATACACAGACAAATAAAAAGTTCACAAGCAGAGGTTGGCAGCCCCAAGCCAAGGAATGCTTATAGCTGCCAGAAGCCGGAAGACACAAGGATGGATTCTTCCCTACAGCCTGCGGAGAAAATGTGGACCTGTCAACACCTTGACTTTGGACTTCTGGCCCCACAGACTATCAGAAAATAGATGTCTGTTGTTTTTAAACCACCAGATTGTGGTAATTTATAGTCCTAGTAAATGAATGTAGATGGTCAGAGTAGTTTTCATGGAGAAGTGGCATTTGAGGAAGTCTTAAAGGAGACAGGAAATCAGCTGTGTGAATATTGAGGGGGGAGCTGTTTGGGCAAAGGGAATGGCCCACTGTCAGGGGAGGGTGCCTGGTGTGGGGAGTGACATGGAGCCCAGTGTGGCTGAGGCAGGAGGGTGAAAGGGAGAGGAGTAGGGGGAGACAAGGATAAAGAAGTAACAGAGAAACCAAAGGAGGCTGACAGAGAATGCAGGGCCTCTTTGGGTATTGTAAAACAAACCTTTGGAATAACGGTGCATGTGGAATTAACCATATAAACACCGCTATTGAGCATTTTTTACATGACTAGTATGTGGCAGGATCTTCAGGTACACAATCTCAGCTATTCTTCACAAGGCCCTCAGGAGGAAGGTTTCATTCCCTTAGCTCCATGGATGGAAAACTCTACAGTCCCCATATACTGTTGCATAAGTAGAGAGTGGTCCAGCTGAACCCCAGAGCCAGTCTTCTCTACCTCAAAGCCCACACTCTTCTTGCCCCTTTACATAGCCTTACAAGCACATGCACAATAAAGGAATAGAAAGAAAATCCTTCAGTCTGTTAAAGGACATCTACAAAAAAACTACAGCTAGTATCATGGTTAATGATGAAATACTTTCCTCTCAGGCTTGAGAACAAGGCAAAGTTTTCAACCACTATATTCTCTCCTCTCCACCCTCAACCTCTATATTCTTGTTCAACATCACACTGGAAGTCCAGTGCATTAAGGCAAGAAAAAGAAATGAAGAAATACAAATTGGAAGGAAGAAATAAAATGATCCTTGCTTGCAGATTACATGAAAATCCAAAGAATCGGATTTTTTAAAGAAAATTCAAAAACTCAGAAGTGAGTTTGGTAAGATTGCGGAATACACCAAACTTCAATTGTATTTCTATATACAAACAATAAACAATTGAAAACCAAAATTTAAAATAAATAGCACTTATAAAAGTTACCTCCCAGATTAAATACTTACTTATAAATCTAATAAGACATATATAAGACTTGTATGGTGAACCATAATGGATGAGAAAGGAAATCAAAGAAGACCTAAATAAACAGAGAGACATACCATGTTCATGGGTTGGAAGTCTTTCTAATTGTAAAGATGTCAACTTGCCCCAGATTGATTTAATGCCATTCCAATCAGAATCCTAACTGAAATTTAATAGTAGATATAGATAAGCTGATTTTAGATTTTATATGGAAAAGAGAAAGAATAAAATAATCAAGACAATTTTGGAAAAGAAGAGAATAAATTTGGAGGAATCATGCTACACAACTTTAACACTTATCCTAAAGTCTATAATCATCAAAGCAGTGAAGCAATTAGCAACGTGTCTATTTCCAAAGTGATGGACACATAGATCAATAGAACAGAATAGAAAGTCTAGAACTAGACCCACACAGATATGGCCAATTGGTTTTTTGCAAAGCTAATTCAGTAGAGAAAGAATAGTCTCTCAACAAATGTGGTTTGGACAACTGGACATCTGTATGTCACCCAAAAATAAAAATAAAGTGAAACTCAATCTAACACTCACAGCTTATATGAAAATAAACCCCAAATGGTCCTAAACGTAAATGTAAACTGTAAGACTATAAAGCTAGACTCTAGTAGAATGAAGCCACAGAATGAACTGTCTTTTCTGACCACTATATAAAAAAAAGATGGAAATTTAACAAAAAGGTAGTATCCCCTTTAATTTGAAGGGACAAAAGGGAGTGGAAGAAAAAAAGATTTTAGGAAAGAAATTGGTGACTCACATGAATAAATGTGGTCTGAAGGATCAGAGAACATAATCCCCCAGAATAGCAGCAGTGTCTTGACAGTCAGGCTTTGAACCCAGGCTCTTTCATTCATTTGTTCAACAGCTATTTATCGAGTCCTCCTGTATCTGAGATGCTACATATGTAATGGTCAAGAAAATAGACGCATGTTCTGTAGGTCAGAAAGATTACACTGAAGTGGGAAAAATAGGCTCGAAACCAATAAACACACTAATAACTGCATAATGATAATTTGTGATAAATGATATGGAAGAAAACAACGGGCATCCTGCTACAAAAGAGAAGAAGGGAGGCCTACTTTAGACTGGGTAGGGGTCAAGGCAGGCCTTTCCCAGAGTTAGAGAAGAATGACCAGGAAAAAGCCAGGACAGGACTGATGGGGAGAGGACTCCAGGCAGGGGGAGGGTCCATGCCAGGCCTCAGGGATAATGAGCTAGGTGAACATGAGGAACAGAAAGAAGGCTGGGTGGATGGTGGAGGGTAAGGGAGAGAGTGACATGAAATGGTTCTGGAGAAGACATCGAAGAGTTTTTATGCAAGGGACTGACATGATTCAGGGCACATTCATAAGATGATAGGAGGAAAACCGGGAGAGTTCATGGCTGCCAAGAGAGGAGCAGGTAAACAAAAAAGAGAGAGTGATCAATTGTGTTGAGTGTTGTTGGGGAGGGTGGCGGTGTGTAGCAAGATGAGATATTGATGATTCGTAATTGAAAATCCAGGTTGAGAAAATATGTCAGCTACTTTTTCCAGAGAACAACTTCAAAAGCAGATTTCACTGAACATAAAAATCCAGAATCATTACCACCACGAAGAGGGAGCCCTATAATTGACATAAATGGATATAATAATAGGAACACATACAATGTCTTCACTTGGTGCCAGGCACAGGTCTAAGTATTTATATATTCACTCATGTAGTCCTCACAACCACCGTGGAGGCAGGCGGTACAAACAGGGCAAAGACAAACTTACCCTGAATCACAGGACTAAATGTGGGGGAGCTGGGACTGAATCTGGGAAGTCTGGCTCCGAGCTTGGTGCTGTTAAGTACAATATGCTCATCAGTGGTTGATGATGACAGATGGACAGAGATTCCGCAACAAACCTCAAAGCTCTTATTTGAAAGGAATTATAGAGTATCACAGTTGATGTAAACAGACAGCTGCCAAAGGTGAAACAGTTTTCAGTTGTGAATTAGTGCATTTGTGTGTTGTGCATGTGTGTGAGTGTGTTTAAATTTCTCTAATTTCAAGCAAATCTTCTGCTACATGCGGCCACTTGTTTCACAAGATGGCTACAACAACGTCGCCCACCCAGCCTGCCCTATCCCTTCCTTCGACTCTGGGCTGCACTTGGTAACCTGCCCCAGCCAGTTAGAATATGGTGGAAACAACATCGAGAACTTCCAAGGCAGGCCTTGAGAGGCTTTTAGCTTCTGCTTTCACTTGGGGAAAGCAACAATCATGCATGGAGCTCAGGGCTATTCTGCTGGAGGGAGAGGCTTCCTGGAGAGATTGGCCCTGGAGGACCAGACAGAATGAACCCAGAGAGGCCACAGGGAGAAGAACCAAGGCATCCCAGCTGATAGGCAGCACTGAGGTCCCAAACAGCCGGGTGGCGCCATTTTGGGCCTTCCAACCCAGATGCACGGTCCGCCGGACGCAGCTGCGAGAACGAACTAGCTAACACCACGGGAAGAAGAGTCCTCACGCTGAGCCCCGCCCAGATTCCTGACTACAGCATCACCAGCAATAATGAAGAGCTGTTGTTGTAAGTAACTAAGTTCTGGGTCATTGTGCAGCAACACATAACTGATAAACTCTATCCAGGTCCTCTCTCGGTTCCTGAGGCATGTTAGAGGTCAAGATAGAGCCTTGTACTTTGACTCAGAAATCTATGACAGACCTGGAAGGCCTTGGTTGAAGACCCTCTCTGTCTCTACTTGGCCTCAGGCACCCAATAAAGGAGATCTACCTCTAGTAAAAGCTACTTGTGACACTAAAATGTTATCGGTGCATTTCTTTGGATAATGTAGTTATAGGTAATTTCCTGCATTGGTTCAATTTTCCTAGAATGAGTAAAAATTGCTTCAGCAATGAGGAAAGATACAGTATATAACTCTCTTCCATACCTGTGGAAGCCACTGTTCCTCCTGGGGCATCCTCTCCCTCCAGCAGAACGGCCTTAAGTTCTCTGCATGGCGGCTGCTTTCTCCAAGAGCAAGTAGCCAGTTGGTGAGCTGCACAGCAGCCACTCTCAATTCTTTTCATCTTTCCTGTTGTGTCTTAGAGCCAGTAACTCATTTTCCTCATCCCCTTGCTGCTGGAAGGACCCAGCAACAAAGTACCAACCAGTACAATATACAGACAAATGTGCTGAGGGGTTTTTGGGCAAGAGTTTTCCTTTCTGGGAAGGAAGGAAAGAAAGGAGAGAAAGAGAGGGAGGGAGGGAGGAAGGAAGAAGCAAGAGGAAGGAAGGAAGGGAGGAAGGAAGGAAGGAAGATTGAAAGAGCTATGCAGATTTTTTCCCCCTAGCTTCTTGCCTTTGGACATAGTCACATGAAACTGTGATGTTCCGGAGGTCCTGCAGCCATCTTGTAACCATGAGGCAACATGTTCACAGTTTAAAAAAAAAAAGTCTGCTTAAAAAGACAGAACAAAGACAAAAACAAGGAACAAGGCACCTGGTTTCTTGATGTCATCATTGGCTGCTGAACCAACCCCGAGACCAACTGTTGATTACTTGTTAATTAATGACAAATGTATTTATGGCAGCTGAAAGTATTCTTAGATCACACAATAACCCTGTGGGTATTTAACATTTTCTTACTAGTACTTAGTTTTTCTATGTAGCTAAATCGAGTTTCTTCCACTGTAAATTAATCCTTTTCCTTTTTATTTTGTCTCAGTGGAGACGAAGACTGTTGGTTACCCATTTTTGCATAATTAAGCCTGTTAGATGTGGGATGGCTGTTGTAAAGTTGCTCACAATCCAGTTTATGGAATCTATTTGCCTATCTTCAGCTGTGATGGCGAAAGTGTCACCACTCTGCCAAACCCTGGTGGTTTTGGGAGAAGTGGGTGGGTGTGTTCTGTTGCTTTCCTTCTTGGTCTCATGGCATCATCCCCTCACTAGCCACCATATCCCCCATGTGAGAAGACACACGCAGGAAGGCTATGGGTCTGCACAAGTCTATCAAAAGCAAAGACAGGGAAAAATTCAGGTCAGTTTCAGCCACGTGACCTAAACCAGTTTCTGTTTTTATTTTAACTTTGTATTATGGCAATTTAAAACATATGCCAAAAAGGAATAGTATTACAAACCCCCATGTACCTAGCACTCAGCTTTAACAATGAATAATTCATGGCCTTTTTTAATGCTATACTCCTACCCACTTAACTCCTTCCCATATGATTTTGAAGTAAATCCAGACATATCATTTCATCTACATACATTTCAGTTTGCGTCTCTGAAAGCTAATGAGTCTTTTAAAAGTATAACAACAATATTACTAGCATGCTTAAAAATAATTCCTTAATATCATCAAATATCCAGTCTGGGTTCATATTGCCACCAATTACCTTTTAATTTTTTTAATTACCTCTATATCATTTTTTTTTAACTTGGCACAAAAGTAGCACATCCTCATGGAAGAACTTTTGCAAAACACGAAAAAGCACAGAGAAGGAATTTTGGGCTCACCCATAATCCCTGGAGCCAGTGCCAATCTATCTGGTGCCACGCAGGATTAGAAAAAGATGGACCTTCCCAGCAGGCCCAGCGCTGTGCCAAGAGGTCAGCCATGACTTGCTCTCTCCAGGGGATGCCCTTGTGCCTGGCAGAACCAGGCCATTGTACTTTCAGGTCCCTGAGTAGATCATTGGTGTCTATGTTTTAGAGTACGGGCTTTCAGATTTTCTATGGATATCTATGTAATTTTTACATAATTGTTTTCATACTGTACATTCTGCTTTGTATGCAGCTTTTTTCACTTAATAGAACACCATAAACATTTTCCCATGTCATTAAATTTGCTTCCAAAGCATGACTTTCTATGGCTACCCAGAGGTACCATAATTGATTTAAGCAGTGGCCAATTGTTTAGGCCAATTGCCCTTGGAGTGTGGTCCTTGTCTTTGGTAGATAAAAAAACTCAGGCAAGAACATTATGTCCTTCTTGGGAGAAACACCGAAACACACAGGGGAGTTTCTGTACATGCATTGCATGATCATGAGGTTTCAAATTGGTTCCACCTGTTGATTTAGGAAGAAAGCAAAGGTATGGTTCCACTTAGTTCAACTCGTGCCTTGAGGGGCAGGGAGAACTATCCCTTGACGTGTTTAGATTCCTAGGAATTCCATAGTAAACAAGAAACTTCAGTGGAGAGCAGTGAGGCAATTTAATGGAACATGTTTATTAGGACAGTCAGTCCCAAAGTTATGCAACCAGGAGATTTGGGTTTGGGCAACCAACCTCAGCCAATGTCTGAGGTTAACAGAAGGCAGCAGGCTTAAGGGTTCTCTCGAGTCAGTTTGGTTGGGTTTTAGGGCATGAAGACAGCCATCCTTGGATGCAAACCACCAACTGATGCCTTGTGAGCAAAATCATCACAGACTCAAGGAGTAGGCCAGTGGATTATCAGAAAATGGCCAGTTCATAATCTCCATCTCTTGAGAAATAGGATAAACATTCAGGTTAATTGCAAAGCATCCATTTGCCCAAACCCACAACCCACCGTCAGCCCTAAGCCTGCGCCATAATATTTTCTACACTAGCCCTTATCTTTACTGAATCCACTGAACTAAATGACTCAATTTAATGGAGTCACTGGGGCAGGGTGAGGTCAGAGGGCAGATGTAAACGAGAAATTCCTAACCCCGGAGGCCACTCCCCATGGGTCACAGAGTTTGGTAAGTGCCTTGAAATTCCTCAGATGGGTAAGCCACTTAAATGCAAATGATCCATGTTGTATGTTGGGCAGCCTAGAGAAGGGTTTAGAAGGAAAGTCCTTCTGATTTTACATCAACTCATGAAGTGTATACATTGATAAGGAGCCCGTATCATTGGGCCCTGATGGAGGGTGTCTCAGGACAAGAGAAGGCACAGAGTCTGGGGTCCTCCCCAAAGATGTCTTACAAGTGACACATGGCCTGCTAGGTATTCTGAAGTCCTAAACCTGTCATTGAGCCATCTCTCATTAGCTTCCAGGGAAGGTCATTTTCACCCAGAATGTCATTCAGTTCTTATATCAGAAATGCAATTGGATGGTGTGTTGCTTTCCTGGGGCTACTAGGACAGTGTACCCTAAACTGGATGACTTAAGGCAACAGAAATGTCTGTTCCCAGAGTCCTGGAGTTTGGAAGTGTGCAATTGAGGTGCTGGTGGGGCTGTCCTGTCTCCAAGCCTCCCAGGAGGACCCTTCCCTGCCCCTTCCAGCTTGGGGTGGCTTCATGCTGGTGTCCCTTGGCCTGTGACTTCTCACCTCTGATCTCCGTCTCATGTTCACACAGCATCTCCCCTCTGTGTGTGTGGCTGGGTCTGCATTTCCCTCCTCTTATAGGAAACTAGTCATACTGAATTAGGGCCCATGCTAATGACCTCATCTCAACTCTATTGCATCGGCAAAGATTCTATTTCCAAATAAGGTCATATTCATAGGTGCCAGGGATTAGGACATCAGCATACCTTCTGGGGCGGGGCACAATTCAACCCATAATGGATAGAGAGTCAAAGGTCTGGGATCATAGACCCAGTTTGATCACCAGTTGCTGTGTGATCCTGAACAGGTCACGTAACATCCCTGGGCCCCAGGTGCCCTCATCTGTCCCCCAGAAACCCTTGTGGCCTGCAGATTTGATGTGGTTTGAATAAGAGCCTCATCGGTTTCCAGTCAGTCAGAGTATTCTCACGGTGGACAGGGTCTGCCGGTAGGGAACGAGTCTCACAACTCTGAGGCAATGCCGGGCTTGGGGTAGAGGGTCCCACGCTTCCTATCATGGCGGATGGGGTGTGTTGAATGGGGAAGGAAGGGTGCAGGATCCCTCCAGCAGCAGCCCCCTGTCAGGGCCTCTGTGATGCCAGCAGCCAGGCCCTGAACTAAAGAGCCCAATGGCCCTGCTCCTTCCCCTAACCACCACAGCCTGTCAAGCCTCCCCGCCGTCCCCCCAAGGACAGCATTGGTGACCATTTGTCCTAAAGCCCAACAAGCCCAGCCAGTGGCCCTTGGCTTCCCCAGCTCGCCATGAAGCCAGCACTAACAGGTGAGACCCTCTAGGCTCGGACGACTCAGTGTAACCCATTCGGAGGAAATATGGTGCCCCTGAGCCTCGCTTAAATATTTAGACAGCCACGGGGCCTGTGTGCTCCGAATGCAAAGCCTGGAAGGAGGTGAGAGCGTTTTAGCTCTGGTGAGACTGAAGGAACTTGACATGTTATTGAATTGGGGGCCGCTGGAGGTGAAGCCGGCGGTTACACATTCCAGGAATGCGGATGTGGGGCGCTCAGTGCGTGTCTGAGGCTGACAGGGTTTGACAGTCTCCGTCTGGGAATAATAACCCGCGAGCGGCAGAGCAGGCCGTGAGGAGGAGGGCTGTTTGGCCTCCAGCCTCTGCCCCGTCTTCTTTCCCTCTGCTCGGAGCTCCCAGGGAGCCGGGGAGGTGGTGGGGACGCGCCTGTCCCCCCTAGTCTGGGCTGCACTCTGGAATCTCCGAGAAGGCAGGCCTGGGGGGGCGGCTCACCACATGCTTGCAATTCCAGGAGCAGCAGGCCGAGGACAGAATCCATTTCCCCCGCTCCGGGAGACCCCGGTGGAATGCCATGGGGGGAAGGCAGCCGGCGATGCCAACCCATCACCCGGCCCGGGCCCCGCAGTGGGGCTGGGAGGTGGCAGCGAGTCTACGTCACGGTTAATACCTCGGGATTGCTTTGTGCGAAAGGGAGAGGCAGCTTTCATCTGCGAAGTTCAAAGCACCCTCGAAACTTCCTCGGCTAATCCTCACTCTGATCTGAATTTCGTTGTGTAACTAAACTGATTACAAGAATCCAGTGAATCGGGCCAGGGCCGGGCCCCTGGGACAGACTTCCTCACTCTTTGCCCCCACGTGGCGCGCTGGCCCTGGGGCGAGGCGGTGAGGTCTGGGAAGCTAGGTTATGGCACAGAGGATGCGGGGACAGAGCGATGGCTCGGGGACCACATCACACAGCCTAGCCCTGTCCGGTTTTATACACATGACACTGAGGGCGGAAAGGGATAAGACGTACTTGTGAATCTCACTCTCTTTTCCGTGGCCCAGAATGACATCTACACCTCTGATGGCCTTCTGGTCACCTCCATGGCTCCTTCAAGTGCAGCCTGCCCAGAGCTCAGGCCAGGGTCCTCCCCTCGCATTCCCTGCAGGGCTGCCTTCGACTGTCCGGGGCTCCTGTCCTAGGGACCCCTGGAGCCCTTCCCTCCCGCTGTCGTGCGGCTGGGCCCTTTCCTGCAGGAACATGCCCGCCCAAAGCCCACGCTAATTCCCGAACCCTGCTTACATTCCAGGACCCCAGATTTCCCTGCCCAGACAGCTCTGGGCTTCTCTCGGGGCCATGCAGGCCTCTGGCCCTGGCCAGGCCCATGGAGGGCACACTCCACCGCTGGGGCAGGGGGCAGCCGGTCCTGGGGGAGGAAGCCATTCACGGGGAAGCCATGCTGTGCAGACCGGGCTCCTGGTGCTGCAGCTGGCTTTCCATAGTGCAGGCTTTGGCCACAGGTCTTGGCCTGGCCCCCTGTGTTCTGCAGCTCCAAGACTCTTCACTGTCCCTGAGTTTCTGAAGCCAGGAACCCGCCACTGTGTTTGAATCCCTCCTCCTATCCCCAGTTGATCCTCCCCATCAACCGGTCCCCAAGTTCTCTCGATGCCACCTCCAGAATGGCTCTTGCATGCCTCCGCTTCTCTCCACACAGCTGTCTCTGCCTCTCTTCTGCTCTCCTGGATGAAGCTACCACCTCATCACTGGTCTCGCTGCCCCTACACTGGTCCCTTTCCAATTGATTCTCTGCATTCTGGCTAGAAGGATCTTTCATCCTCTGATCTTGTGACTTCTTTATTATTCACACTTGGAAAAAACCCTGCTTGACCTTTGGCTCTCAGCTGGGGGGTCACCTCTGTGGAAGCTTCTGTGACACTCCCAGGTAAGGTCAAGGATGCCATCAGTGAACTCACCAGAAGCCTCACACTTGGCACCTCAGCACTTCCCCACCACACATCATAGGTACCTGTGAATTTTCTAGAAGCCCCACTAGACTGTGAGCCCTGTGAGGGAAGTGGCATCGCATGTGTTGGTTCTTGGGTCCACAAGACCTAGCACAAAGTCTCTGGCAGGTTTGATGTTCAACCCATATTCGGTGAATGATGAAGGGTCCAGACAGACAGTGTCATTGCTAAGACTAACACCTACATCTTCTAACTTCTGAGTGCACCTGGCAGGTAACTTAGACTACTGGTTTTGGAAGAGAGTTACAACATTGCTGTTAAGCTAAAGTGTCCTTGGAAATGTAACAACATGGAGCAAACTCAACTTACTAGAATTTCTCTGGAGGAACGTATAGTCTAACATGTTTGGAAAAAATCTTTTGACACTATCTAGGGGATATTTGAGTAACAAGTAACTCTGATGCTTCACAATGTTTTTGTTTTTGTTTTTTGTTTGTTTGTTTGTTTTGCTGGGTGGGTGTGCAAGTTTGAGGCCAGAGAAGAATTGCTCAGAACAGGAAACTGAAGGCTGGGCTGTTATTAACTGTCCTCACGCTCTCCTTTCCTACAAACCACCCTCAGTGTCTTCATGTGTAACGTGCGTCCTCTGCAGTCAGGAGCAGCCATGTGGCTGGGCTCTGATCACTGAGAGGTAAGCAGAGTTGCTGTATAGGACTTCTGGGAAGGCTCTGTAAAAAAGTAGAGGGTGTGCATGCTCTTTTTGCCCTTCCTTGGTTCCTCCTTCCTGTTGCCTGGGATGCAAATGCAATGGCTGGAGCTCCCAGCAGCCATATTGGGTCACAAGGCAACCTTGAAGGATAAAAGCAATGAACTAGGATAGTGAAGCAGAAAACTACAAGGAACTTGGGTCCCTAATGAGTTTGTGGAGCCACTATACAAGCTGTCGAGACTGTCATGTGAGAGAGGAATAAACCTCTTGCTGAAGCTGTCACAGTCAGGTCCCTGATACTGGCAACCAAATACTATTTCTAACTGAGTTAGGGGCCAAATGGTTAGCTTGCCTGGATTGCTGTCTGCCTCAGTTAGGTCTGCTCCTGGCCCTTAGACCGGAACTCTCCTTCCTCCTCCTTCCTCTGCTTCCTCTTCCAATTTTGGCACAGCCCCAGGCACCCAGTAGTTCTGTGGCTGCCCATGAGCAAATCCCTCCTAACCTGGCAAGGTACACCTGGTCTCATGTAATTCGTTTGCATGCAACAGGAGACTGGGGAGCCAAGGTGTCAGTAGGGGAAATTTAACCATGATGAAGACCTAAAACACTGTACACAGAGACTCTCAGAAGCCTGGGCCTTTTTGTTTATCACAGACCTGTTTCTTGGAAGAAATTGATGAGATGTGATTGCTTTCTTGAAATTACAGACAGGAACAACAGCAGGATAGGATGTTCGGAGCACTTTGTACAGCTCTTCCAGGGATCTGGGGTGCAAGAGAGACATGGGGGGAAATGCAGAAGATACTCTTCTTCCAGCAGGAAAGGGAGACAGAGCAAGAGGTGAGAGGCGTGCCAGTTTCCAAACTCCTGGCCTTGTGACGGCACCTTCCCAGCGCCCCCACGCGCACCACGTCAGCCGCTGGCCCCCCCGAATGTGTCACCGTGGGCTCGCCCCAGTCTCCGACTCTGGGAGGGGGTGCTCCTTGCCCCCCCGCTGTGGGACCCGTGAGCGCCCCAGAGAGCCGGGGACTAGCGCTTGGAGAAGGGAATTGCAGAGTGGTTCAGCACAGAGTCAGTTCGAGAACAAGAACAAGAAGGTGGACAGCGGTAATAACTAGGGGCGATGCTGTTAACGTGACCCACAGTAAAACAACACCTCGTTTTGTGACGTTCTTCTCTGTCCTTTAATCCTCAGAGCGACAGCACGGAACATTCAGATTCCTGTGTCATGGGGGAGGGGACCAAGATACGAGCAGGCTCAGCCCACTCCCCAGGCGGGGGGCCCCTCGGGGCGGTGTTCTTTCCACCACAGCACAGCTGATTTAAAAGAGGTTTCCGAATTAGAGCAAGTTTGGAAAAGGCCCTGCGTCCCTTTGGTGTCTTCCGGCAGCAGCGTGTTTCCATCTGGGTGTGACCGGAAGGGAGAGGCTTCGGGGACAGGCTGGAGTCCGCATGGGGCCGGGGAACAGCCAGGGTGACGGCCTCAGAGAACGATCTGCTTCCTCCGTCCCTGCTCTGTCCTCCTCTTCTTACCAGGCAGGGAGGGCTTTGACGGGCAGCTGGGCAAGTGACATTCCCCAGGGGTGGTGTGAGCAGATGACCTTTGAGCATCTACACCCGGGGACGGGTGACATTCAAGCGACAGGTGCACTGCTAAAAGACTGGCACGGTGTTTTTACAGAAAGGATCCTGTTGGAAACGCTCGAGAGGGCTGTGTGTGCAGCTAGACGGAGAGCAGCTCTGTGGTGACTCATTTACAAAAGCTATTATCAACTGTCAACCTTCTTTCTCTTTCTTGAAAATGTAAGAATTGGGTAGAAGTATTGTTTACCTCTGAAAATCTCTGTATGTACGATTCTGAAATATTTCCTGATGCTCCAAGGGTGGGGGCTTCTGAGGGTGAGTGACACACCTTGTGATGTCACCACAGTGGGTGTTCTGGGGACATGGACGTACATGTGGCCTAGGCCAATAGGGACAGTGTCCTGTGTCTGGAACAGTGTTGGATGAGTTTTAATTTTTTTATTTCTATTCACTCCTTGCTTTGGTACCATCTTTTTGCTTCTGGACTCCCACATTGATGCCCAACTATCATTCACTCCCCATCTGGACTGGGATGTGCAGCGGACACCATGAACTCAACAGGCCCAAACAGAACTTCTGATCATCCCTCTGCAAATACCTCACCCACAGCTTCCCTCTCGTAGTCAATGGAAACGATCTCTCAATATTTCAGGCCAAAAACCTTGGAGCTTCCCTTGACTCCTTGATCCTCACGATTGACATTCACTCAGAAAATCCTATTGGTTCAACTTTCAAACTATTTCCAGAATTTGACTGCTCTCACCACCCTCACTGCCACTGCCTTTGTCCACGTCCCTCTCTTCTCTCACTTGGATTATTGCATGACCACCTCATTGGCCTCTCAGCTTCCATCTTGACCTCTTCTGTCTACTCTCAACATGTTAGTCACAATGAACCTGTTAAAATGTAAGTGAGTTTATGGAAATCCTCTGCTCAGAAACTTCCAGTGGCGTCTTGAACTTCAGAAGGCAGTCATAGTCCTTTCCGGGACCCATAAGCACCTCTACAGTTTGCCCCCCTCCCCATGACATGGCAGATCTCATCTTCTGCTCCCGTTCCCCAACACTGCTCTGCTCCAACCTCCTTACTTCTTCTTCAGCACCCCGGGGCCACCACCACCCCAGAGCCCTTGCACTGACTGAAACCCTATCCTCAGCCTGAATCTCTCCCCAACACACCCCTCCCTGCCTTGGCCACACAACCAGCTCCCTCACTTCCTTTGGGTCTTTTCTTGGTGAGCTTTCCCTGTCCGCCCTATCTAGAATTTTAGCTTCCCCCACACTTTGTCTGCCCCCTCCCACTCCCTGTCCTGCTTCTCTGGAGAGTCGCCCTCAGGTCCAGGTGCAGCCCCGGCTGGGAAGTTGTGGCAACTTCCTTACTTGCCCCTGGGCAGTCCAGAGCCAGGAATGCCCTCATGAACAGCAGTGTTAAGCATTTGCTGTTATTGAAACCAAAGTGCATACACTGACCAGAAACCAAGCCCAGGGAGATAAGTAGGTCATTGACTGGTCAATGGTGCAGAACGTCCCTGATGTGAGCCCCACCTGGATGGCCTGATTGCACAGCGCCAGCCCCGCCACCCCTCTGGGCTGATGGCAGCCCCGCCTTGCTGGAGTGCACCCCTGGCACCCCCTGTGAAGTTGTGCCCACTTGAACCTGTAGAATGAGTTAGGCAGTGGCTCTCAGCTTGCTTTGGCACAGTGACAGCCCAGAAAAAAAGGGAGCTTTCCCCCTTACCCTTGGCCATTTCCATCTCTATCACACATCCTGATCGCTCACCCCAATGAGGAAGAACAGCTCCGCCTGGATGCTTTCCACCTCTTACCTTTCCTCATGCATTTAGTTTTCAAATCGCACCTGGATGCAGATGGATAGAGTTCTCTTGTTTATCATTTGACTGGGACAGGAGCGGGTAGACGGTGGGAGAGAGGTTGTCAGTCCCAAGAAGAGCTGCCGATGCCTTCGGACAAACAAGCAGGGATCTGGGTTCCTGGGAAATCACCCAGATGGGGAAGAGTAGACACTGGGATCAGAAGCCATCTTTTCGAGGCTGGAGAAAAAAGATGAGAAAGTTGGGCTGAAGTTTGTGGGTAACAGTTAGGAGTCTAGGACCCCAGCATGATCAACGAGCTTGGGATTTGTGCAAGTCTCAGACACACAGAGGAATGAGGACTCACTCATTCTTTCAGCTCATTTACTGAGCACCAACTACAACTATATACCAGGTGCTTCTTTGGCTCTTGAGGATGTCACAGTGAACAAAGCAGACACAGTGACCGCCCTCCTGGCCTGACATTTAGTGAGACAGATGGGTGAAGTTACACATACAGAATGTGAGGTGAGCACTGAGAAGAAAGAAAAACAACAAAAAGCTCTAAAGTTGAGTTCACCAGAAGCAGAGACCAAGACAGGGATTTGGTGCCGACAGGGGCTTTTTTGTTTTTGTTTTTGTTTTTGTTTTTGGAGGGAGAGCTCTCTCCGATGAAACGGAATGAAGGAAACAGGTAGTGAATGGGAAAAAGTCAAGTAAGAATGTACTCTTAGGTCTGATCCATAGGAGACTCTGAAATATCCATACAACACTACAGAATTGTCCTCACCTTGAGGCAAGGGAGACAGCCTTTTGTGTCTCTTAGTCATTCAGGAGATGAAGTGTGGGGGAAGGTAAAATTCTAGATAGGGCAGACAGGGATTGCTCACCGAGAAAGGAACCAGAGGAAGTGAGGGAGCTGGTTGTGTGGCCAAGGCAGGGAGGGGTGTGTTGGGGAGAGATTCAGGCTGAGGATAGGGTTTCAGTCAGTGCAAGGGCTCTGGGGTGGTGGTGGCCGCAGGGTGCCGATGGAAAAGCAAGGAGGTTGGAGCAGAGCAACGTCAGGGGATGGGAGCAGAAGATGAGGTCTGCCATGTCATGGGGAGGGGGGCAAATCATAGGGTGCTTGTGGGTCCTAGCAAGGACCACGGCTCCTTTCTGAGGGCTAGGAAGCCACTGAGGCCTGGTTTTCCTAGCTTCCCGTCAGTTCTGTGAGCACCCAATATCCTTTAAGAAATTTCCTTTTGCTTCAGTTAAGTACAAACTCCAGAGTAAAAAAAACTGGATTTAAATCCTAGTTTTTGGATTTGTTCTGGCTGGCTAGTTCTGCAATCTTCAGCCAGCAGCTAAAGTATTCCGTATGTCTATTTCCTCTGTTAAAATGTATATAATAATAAGGCATACTAGTACCTACTGGACAGGATTACTGGGAGGATTAAACACGTTTATATACACCACACACTCAGAATAGTGCAGAATAGACAGCCTTGTTCAATGTAGGTAAGGACTACAAAAGTATGAATGTCAGAAGGTGATGCTCATTGGGGTTATCTTGGAAATCAGCTACTATATTCCTAATGAGGAATCCAGAGAGTGGTTAGGAAGGGGGAATGGATACTGCAAAGCTACAACACAACATGACACAGCAAAATAAAACACCACACCACACATGTACACACACTCCCAAGCTAATCTACTAGTTTCCTACAAGTCAAATGGGAAAAGACTCGTAGATTTACCTCACAGGGTTGTCCAGATAATTAATGTTGTGCTGGTTACTTGTCACATTGTGAGCAATAAACAGGTGTTAGTTGGTGTGGTGGTGGTGGTTTGTTATAGTTACTAAGTTGCTGGTCACTTTCTAGCCTACAAATCCACCCAGTCGACTTTCCACTGTGCCCCTGCCCTGATTGGCATTGTCTTTATTCACTTCTCGTTGGCTTCTGACCACTGGGCTCTCAGTACCTACTGTGAACCCATGTCTGGTTCTCTCGCCCACTTCCCTCAGCACCTCCTTTTTCCTGAAAATGTGTTAGCTACCTCATGCCATCTTGTCTCTTTTCTCTGTGAATCTCTCTCTACACAATTTCTCATCTTCCCCTTCATTTCTTCTTGTGACTAAATGGTTTAAACCATCACCTGAAAATTCTGTCTGTGCCCGGATGTTAACAGGTCTTAAATACATGAAACCTTATGGGTGTCTGGGTGACTCAGTTGATTGAGTGTCTGACTCTCAGTTTCATCTCAGGTCATGATCTCAAGGTCGTGGGATCGAGCCCCCAGCCTGCTTGAGGCTCTCGCTCTCCCTCTGTCCCTCCCCACCGCTCGCATTGTGTGCACACACCCTCAGATAAATAAATGAATAAATAAATAAAATCTTTTAAAAAAAACCACACAGAACCCTATGTAATAATCATTACTATAATGTCTAACATTAATACATCATTTTATGGTTAATGAAATAATTTCAAATTTATCAAAGGACAAAACCCTGTCTTGGTAACACAGTAATATCAGTTTAAATTCTAAAATCCTACCAAAATTGTGTGAACTTGAGCTTCAGGAGGCCAGCCCAAGGGGTCGGGTGAGGTAGACTTCCCAGAGTGTGTGGGGAGCAGAGTGCTACCGGCCCTAGACCCCAAATCCGACGTGCTGTGCTCTGGGAGTGCATGCGTGGCTTGCAAGACGGGCCGAGCGCATCAAGTTATTCATTCAACTATTTTTAACAACTATTTTCAAGAATCAACTGTGAATCACTTACTGTGCTGGTGCTCGGGATTCGACAATGAATAAGGCCAACTCCACCCTTGACCTCACGGAACTCAGAGTCTGGGGAGCTGGGCTGTAGTGGGGGAGGGAGAAAGAGACTGTAAGTGAATAATCACACAAATATTTCATTCTGCGGTTTAATTCTGGTTGTTTGGTTTGGTTTTTTGTTTAAGATTTTATTTACTTATTTGTCAGAGAGAGACAGAGCCAGAGACAGCACAAGCAGAGGGAGAAGCAGGCTCCCTGCTGAGCACGGATTCCCAGTGCCGGGCTCGATCCCAGGACCTTGGCGTCAGGACCTGAGCCGAAGGCAGCCGCTCAACAAGCTGAGCCACCCAGGCGTCCCAATTAATTCTGGTTGTTGCAGAGGGACGAGCACAGGGTGCAAGGAGAATGTTCGGCCGAATATCAGACCCTATTACTCTGCCCCACCTTGCCCTTCCCCTCTTCTCTAGATGGCAAGGGGCGACCCTGGCAGGCTGTATCCCAGGAGGAGACGGAAGGCTGGACGAGGGGAGGAAATCCAAGGCACTTGCGTTCCCTGTCCCTCCCTGCCGGGGCAGCGCCTTCTCCAGGCTCCTCCGGGGCCCCGTTCCCAGGAGACAGGTCTGCCCAGATGATGACTCCCGCCTCAGGCCTCCCGGCCGGGTTCCCCTTGGACCACTTCCCGTTGTCTCCCCAGCCTTCAGGTAGCGATGTTCCACTGCTGCCACTTCTCAGACCTCTCACCCAGCCCCGCTGGGCTTCTCGGCTCTTCTGTCCTCCGTACAAGCAGTTCCCTGTCTTCAAACCAGAGTTCTTTCCCTTTTTCTAGTGAGACTTGGACTAATCTAATGACTCTTTCTTTTTCAACCCCAACTCCCGCCCGTGTTGTGGTGCCTGCTTCTGACGGGAAACTGGGCTCTGACTTTCTCCCAAACCCGGCGATCTGTCTTAGGTCACAGCCAGCGTGTGCAGGCCAGGGCTGGAGGCAGTGATGGCAGACAGAAAGGACTCTGGGGGACAGGGACAGGGACAGGGACAGCAAGGTTAGTATCCTCACTTCCGAGGCGAGGAACCTGTCCTAGAACCCAAGTTTCCTGATTTGAGTCCATTCCCTTTTTCTTTAAAGATTTATTTATTTACTTTATTTTAAAAATTATTTATTTATTTATTTATCTATTTTAAAGATTTTATTTATTTATTTGACGGAGACAGTGAGAGAGGGAACACGAGCAGGGGGACTGGGAGAGGGAGAAGCAGAATCCACACTGAGCAGGGAGTCTGATGTGGGGCTCGATCCCAGGACCCTGGGACCATGACCCGAGCCACCCAGGCACCCCTGTTTATTTACTTTAGAGAAAGAGAGAGAGCATGAGCAGGAGGGGTAGAGGGAGAGAGCATCTTCAGCAGACTCCCCAATGAGCATGGAGCCCTACCTGGGGCTTGATCTCACGACCGGGGGGTCATGCCTTGAGCTGAAACCAAGAGTCAGACGTTCAACTGACTGAGCCACCCAGGCGCCCCAAGTCCATTCTTTTTAGAACCCATTCATCACCTCCAGAGTTGCCCCCCATTACCCAAGCTCATGTGATCATTCCACACCCACCCCAAGTTCACCTGGGTCCATCACTACCCCAGCAAGAATTGTTTGCCCACCCCATGATCCATGCCCCCCAGCCCGCCTCACTGTGGTGCATGTGGTATCCCGGGCTGGTGTGACTGCAGCCGCAGAGAGCACAGGAGGCAAGGAGAACAGGGGTAGCTGATAGCAGCACGATGGGAGGCAGGCTGGGGCTGACCATGAAGGGCAGGGAGAGGGTGAGATTTCTGGCGGTGACCGTCTTCATCTCTGAGCCCCAGACTGCACCCCCCACCCCCAAGCTGACCTGCCCCAAGCAGCAGCAAGTTTAAATCTACTCATGCATTCTCTTTGTCCTGAACTGGCTGCTGGAGACCAAGTGGGGGGGCGGGTGAGGACCAGTCAGCATTTTTCTCCCACAGACAAATGTTTCCCTCATCTAGCCCTTTGCACAGAAAGCCTGACCTTCTCAGGAAGAGCAGCCAGAAAACTCCACACTCCTCATAATCCTACAATTTCCCCCTAATCAGATGTCTAGACACGAATGGTCCCTGCCCCCTTTCCTGTTTGCAAATCTGCCTTGACAAGTCATATCCTCCTGACAGTCCCATTAAAATGCTCTTTATTTGCTCTGCGGGCCTTCTGAGACTCGGTTGCTGGAAATGCTATCAGTCTCTGGATCAACTCACTTCTCTTGAAATCATGCTCTGATACTCCTCCGCTTAAATTGCATTCTCTTGAGAGGAGCTCTGTTAACAAGGCAATTAGTACTGCTTTGACTGTAAGTAGAGTACTGTGGGGTTTGCGGCCAGAGGGCTGGCTGGCCCAACTCTATTCAGGGCTGTGGTGACTTGGGGGAGAGCACCATTCTCCCCGTGGCCTGGACCCAGTTAGAGGGCACAATGTGCTTCTTTAATGCGGTGGGGAACCACCGTCTGTGGTGGGTTTCAACTTCCATCCATCCATGTGAGACCACGAGAGGATCTCCTTTCACTTCCTCCTCTTGCTTTGCTAACACAATGGAAGCTTAAAGCAAAACCTAATTTATTTATTTTTAAATTAGCAAAAGAATAATGGGGATCAAGGGCTGCCTGGAGAATGAATCCCTGGCTCCTTCCCTGAGGAGCGGGGAACCTGGGCACTGGGTTCACAGTCCTTACCACCCCCACCTCCTTCCTAGACCCACCCACCCCTTCCCTGGTGGGAACTGGACCTGGCGGTCACGGACCAGGGCCAACATCACGCTCAAGGTCAGAAATGACCGCAACAAGTCCTGTTGGCATTTACAAAAGGAGTGTCTTGATTATTTTTTAAAAGCGGTACACTGGGGGGCCCCTGGGTGGCTCAGTCAGTTGAGTGTCTGCCTTCGGCTCAGGTCATGATCCCAGGGTCCTGGGATCGAGTCCCAGGGAATCAGGCTCTTTGCTCTGTGGAGAGCCTGCCTCTCCCTCTGCCTGCCGCTGCCCCTGCTTGTGCTCTCTCTCTCTGTCTCTGACAAATAAATTAATAAATAAAATATTTTTTTAAAAAAGCAGTACATCAGTAATTATGGTACATATGGCATTTGGAGCCTCTACTTGGGGTCAGATGAGAGTTCTATCACATACTAGAGGTAGAGCCTCTCTGTACCTGTTTTCTCATCTGTAAAATGGTCATAATAATAGTTCCTATCTCTTAAGGTAGAGTGAGGATCAAATGAGTTTATACATGTGAAGTGCTTAGAATAGTACCTAGTACGTACTATGTGCCAAATCTATGTTAGCGATGGAAAAAATATTTTTGAAAAGCTTTACAATTAAAATGTCATAAATGGGTATATAGCAAAAGCAAATTTTTTTGACCTCTAATCTTCAGGCTAGTTCTAGTTTCCCTCTCTGGAAACAGCCACCATTACCAGTTTACTACCTATCAATCGAGAGACAGCCAAAGCATGTGTAGGTGTATAGATATTAATATAGATACACACAAACGGAGAGAAAGTTATAGATACAGACATCTTCCAATTTTAAAAAAAGTAGATATTATATATTGGTCTGTACTTTAAAAAAATATATATACATAAGGGGGACACCTGGGTGGCTCAGTCGGTTAAGCATCCAACTCGTGGTTCCGGCTCAGGTCCTGGTCTCAGGGTTGTGAGATGAAGCCCCAGTCAGCCTCTGTGCTCAGTGTGGAGTCTGTTTGAGATTTCCTCTCCCTCCACCTCTGCTCCTCCCCACTGCTTGCATGCATGTACTCTCTCTCTCTCAAAAACATACGTACATATTTACACACACACACTAGAAAGATGTATTGTAAATGGAAAAGCAATCAAAAGATGGTTCTTCATGAATCCTTGTAGATCTAGCTCCTTCTCCTGTGTCTGATATGTGTGGATTCCTTTAATGGGGTTCCTGCTGGGGGTCATTTGGGTTGTTCCACCTCCTGTGTTCTGACTGTGTTGGCTCCTGCTTCTCTTTTCCTTCCCTCTTCCCAGTTAATCATGAGAATCCTTCATGAATCTTTTATTTTTTTTAAGATTTATTTATTTATTTTCGAGAGAGTGTGAGAAGGGGGAGAAGCGGAGGGAGAGAATCCTCAAGAGACTCCCCACTGAACTTGGAGCCTGGCATAGGGTCCAACCCCATGATCCCAAGACCATCTCCGAAGCCAAAATCAAGAGTCAGATGCTCAACTGACTGAACCACCCAGGCGCCCCCATGAATCTTTTCAAGAAGAAGTGGAAGCGGATCCTTGTGTCCCCCAAAATGGTCCAGGCAGCGGGCTCCGTCCCAGGTGGCGGCCCCCACAAATCCATGAGAAAGAAATTCAGGACACCTGGGGCTTGTCAGTCTTCTACGAGTTCGTCAAGTTTTAAAATAGTTTTAAGCTATTTTCAAGACACCATCCCGAGAAGATATATTTGGATGTATAAATAACTGTAGATTACAGACAGATTACAGCCTGCCTATGTATTTGTACATCAAGCCTGTGTTTCTGGGCTTTCGGAATCTGAAGACCAAGCCATTCAACTTACACAGCCGTTTATCTCACTTTCTGATTTAATTGTGTTTCTTTCTCCCCGTTGCTCTGAAAGAACATTTAATTTTAGCACCGCATACTGACAGCTCTAAGAAATAGTCTCCCTTCCATCCCAACAGGCTTTGCAACACAGTCACTTCAGGTATAAATAACAATTGGCATGTGAGAGTATCACCCAAGGATTAATACGACCAAAAGACACAATTGTGTCTCAAGTTCTCTCTGGAATGGGAAACATCTTTTTCTGAAAGCAAAGCCTTGAGGCAACGTTGCGAATGGTGGTAAATGTGTTTGAAATCACCGAGAGGTCATCTGGGATGCAGCTCTGGGTACAGGAAGGTCCACGTCTGAGCCCCCGCTGGCCACCCCGCCTGTCTCGGCTGTGTCTCTTCGGTCGCTTGACCTGCACACACCTTACAGCCCTCAGTTGGAAGCAGAGGAAGGGGTAGCGTGAGGATCCAGTGGGGGGCACGGGAACCCTCGTGGATGAGCCTGGCAGGCAGCTCGGGGCCCAGACACAGCCGACCTTGAAAGCGCCTGACGTTACTCCGCGGCGAAACCCTTGGAGGGCACAGAGATGAGGGGAAAGAGTCTGGCAGCACTTCTTGTTTCTCTTTCCTTGTTAATCATGTCTTTGCAGAATGGGAGCGAGCGAGCCAGGCCCCCCGACCTCACAAAGGGCCGATGTCTGTAGGCGCGGGCCGTCTGGAAAAGCCCATTAGGCCGAAGGGGGGCCCCGCCAAGGTTTCATGTGGTTTTCATATTACTGGGCTGGGGCCGACTTCGCGAGCTTCCTCCCCACAAGCCTCCTGTGACTCGGGGAGAAGGGAAGGGCAGGCCGTCTGCAGGGAGGCTCGCACACACCCGGAGCAGGCCAAGGGTAGGAGGAAGGGGAACGGGGCCATGCAGAGCGTCTGAGAGCAGGTGCCTCCAGGGACCAGCTCCTCGCGCTCCCTCCGAGTCCCCCCCCCCCCCCCCCTTNGTCTGCTCCTTTCCCAGAGGAGGCCCCCGGTCGGGGGAACTTGGCAGGCGAACAAAAGCCGTTAGCAGCGCCTGGTCTGGCTGGAGCGGCTGGACTTGGGCTCTGCTGGGCAGATGCGGGCCGCTCCCGCCATCAGCCGCCCTGGACGACTGCTCCCCAGGTCGGTTCCGTTCAGGCAACGGTCATCCAGAAACCGAGACGGTCCGGCAAAGCAGGCCCCTCCCGGATGCTGGGTCAGGGGAGAGAGTCAGGACGTAGCTTGTGAGTCCCGCGTGAACTCCACGATGCCGGTGACCATAACTAACGATGGAATTGTATTTGTATATACATATTGAGCTTTGTATTTATTGAGCTCCAACTATATACACGGCATAGCCCTAGTATAAATAACTGAAGGAAATAAATCACAGCTGAGATTTATTGCATTGGCACTGGCGAGGAGCACTTTTTATGTTATCTTGGATTGTCCACTCATTAGCCTTGCGAAGCGGATTTTGTCATGAGTCCTGTCTTCAGAGGGAGAAACTGAGCCTCAGAAAGCTAAAGCCACATCAGTGGAACAGAAGCTGGTGAGCAGCAGAAGAACCCAGGACCCTGACCAGCATGGAGTGACCATGACCGTCCAATGGAGACCCCCCAAGATGTTCACCTCAAGCCTTCGGTGTAGCCACGTCTAACCGTCACCCCTGCTCCATGAAGTTCTTTCCAGCTCTGGAGTTCTGCTTATGAACCCAATGCCCCACCTGCCCCAAACTTTATAGCCAGACACAGCTCGACCCCAACCAGCTTTCACCACCTCTGGGACTCAGGAGGCACCCCAGCCAGAGCGACAGGAGGGAGTCACAGCCCTGAAGAACACCCCTCAAGCCTAGGAGGCCTGGCTCCCCCTTCATTTTCCACCCACATCTGGCTCCTGAGCCCTGCCCCCTTGATCGGACACTAAGCCTCCGTTTCCACCAGGACCACCCTGACCCTGAGCTCCTCCTCACTCAAGACCCTGTCCTATGCTCTTTCTGGTGATAGGGTTCCTCTTGGGCCCGGTTCCTGCTGTGAGCTTGCTAGCAGGGATAGGGAGAAAAGAAGAGAGGTTTGGAAGATCAGCTACATGGAGAAAAGATTCCAATTCATGGCTGAAATGGAGCCCTTTGGTGGGAAATGGAAGGATAGTGTCTTTGGGGCTTCAGGCCCTGGGTTGGGTTATGGGGATTGAAGAAAAGAGGAGAGGGCTGTGTCTTTTGCCTGCACTTTTTGACACTGGACACTGCATTTTATGGTAATCTGGCTGTGACCAACAATGGCACCTCCTTCTTCATCCCCATTTCAAGCCCTCCCCCTCCCCCCTCTGGCCGCCTCCTTCTACTTTTCCTGCTCCCTTCCTCCAATAGCGCATCTCAAACCATTCTTCAGCCTCTGGGGGTAGAAGACTCTGTTAAGTCTAGGAGCAGTTTACTGCCCCCACATAACTCCTTCTCCTAATTCCCTTCATCTCTAGCTTAATATCCACAGTCCACTTTTTGAATGACTTCCTTGTAAAACTCCTCAGCCCCTTTCCTTCTCTCTTTTCAGGGTCCTTTCCCGTCAAAACAGGAACCCTACTGAAATCCTATTCCCTGTCTGTGCACAGGCCGATGCGCAAGGCTGAAGAAAAGCCGTCCTGCATGACGGCTACTTTCACTGAGTACTTTCACCGAGTCAGTCAGGGATGACCGCCGTCCCGTGTGCACTGTGCAGCAGCCACGGTCCATTCTGACAGGTCACTCTGCTGGCTCAGGTGTTGTGCCATAAGGTGCATAGATATTTTCAATATCACTCCTGGTTGACTCATTGCCACTGAGTTAACTTTTTATACTGTGTTTGCTGCCTTCTGGTCACAAGATGGTTGCCACAGCTCCAAGCATTTTGTCATCACATCAATGTTTCAAGCAGAAAAGAATGGAGTGGGAGGGGGAAGGAAGCAAAACTGTATTTCTTTTACCTAGTTAGAAGGAGTTTCCCAAAAGCTGACTCAGAAGCCTTCCTATTGTCTCTCACTGGCCACTCTTTCTGGCAAGGGAGCCTGGGAAAGGAAATATCTAGCGGAGGGAAATGGGATAGCTTTGGGTGGCATGGATGAATCCTGATGCCCTCTTGCAGGCTGGGCACATTTCTATTCAGAACAAAGTAGGATCTTGTTGGTCAGGGAGAAATGATGGTGGGGGAAGAAGATGGTGTCTAAGGGCATTCTACACCATCTGCCACGAGACCACTGAGCATGGTGGAGGGAATGTAGGCTTTGGGGTAAAAAGACCTGGGTTCAAATCCCAGCTCTACTGGTTACCAGCAGGCTGACTGTGGCTAACTCAGTTTTCTACCTGTAAATTGCAAGCAATATGACTCATGTATGTATTGTCCAACACGTAGTAGTAGCTCAGTGAATTATAGCTGTCATTATTATTACTAATAAACCATCAAGTACTTTCTCTTAATTTCAAGTGTTTACATTCTCCCTGGTCTTTGGGGTAGGGAGTCGACAGTAATTTCCTAGACTAAGCTGAGATGGCCTGGGGAGCAGGGGGTTGAGGGGGAGCTTAGATCTGGAGGTGTAAACGTCTCCACCCTCTTACAGCCTGGTGCAGTTTTGATTGCCCAGGGCATGTGGGCCAGCCATGAGAAATGCCATCTAATTCCACTTTTCTGTCTTTTAGAGAGACAGAGCTGAATGCAAGCAAGAGACACAGAAAGCTCCCTGAGGGCTCTGGGGTGGCATATTCTGGCCTGGGCAGGTCCTGTTCTATTTCAGCATTGTGAACCAGGCCCCCTCTGAGTCAAGACCCCTGAAGAGACTATTCTTTTACACATGGAGGAGCGCATGCATTGGACATCTGCTCTTTTACCTGCCTGGACGCCCGCCGACCATTTATGACCAGGAGTGTTCTCGCTCCCAGTGGTGTGAGCAGTTTGGTGGGGCTGACCCTCCCCATGATGGTAGGGTTGGCAGGTGATCGAGACCTGGTCAAACAGCATTTTCCATCCTCTTGGCCAAGACGATTGACTTTGCGTTGGGCACGTAACTTGAGGCAGCCCAAATAGACGCCATTCTGGAAGTTTCCCAGCAGTTCCTGGGAAAGAGGTCTTCCCTGGCTGAGAGTCTCTAGCTGGGTGGCTGATGGAAGGCTGGAGCTTCCAGGGACAAACACTTGGCCAGAGCCTGCCTGGGAAGGCAGACAGGCAAGGGAGAAGCGGACCGGAGACCTGGGGGCCCACGGATGCCTATAAACAGCCTATAAACACAGCCATGCTTGAAACCACTGCATCTACGATTGGATTTTCCAGTTACACAAGCCCAGAAATTCCATTTAGATCCTTTAACCAGTTGGACTTAAGTTTCCGTCATTTTTTTCTGTGGGAAGTATCCTGACTAATTTTCAAAGAGAGATTCTTTTCCTCGCCTCCCTAGATAAAATGGAAACTGCTCCAACCAGCTTTGCCGCTCCTCTGCTCCTGACAGACCAGTCCTGCTCTCTTAGCTAACGGCATCTTGGCTTCTTCCTTGGCACCAAAGACCGACACTGTGACCAACCCCATCTCCAACAAGGACCCAAGGATTGAGGGATTTCGTTCTGAGTAAGAGACAGCTGTGAGCAGAGGCTTGCTGTGGAAAACACTCAGGCTCTCTGTTGCTTTGCTGACTCAGGCTTTCTGTAGAAATCTCTTTGCATCGTTTCGAGCAGTTCGACGTCTGCCATGACATTATGGCCCGTTTACTACTGGAGTAGCCATCCATGTGACATTCGTATGGACTTCCTGAAAGCATCCCTGTGCTCACTGGGTACCTGACCCTTAGCTTGTGCTCAGTAAATCAGGCAGCCAATAGGAAGGCGAAGTTGAAGCTGTGCAGAAATTAGGGCAAGGCAGTCCCTACTTTTTACTGACTTCACCTTTCTCAGTCAAGTAAGTGTTTAATGAGGTAGAGAGAAAGGTGTCATCACAGGTCTCAAATGATTCCCCCCTCCCCCCAGCCTTCCAGAGGCCATTGAGCCATTGATCTGTTCCACGGCGCAGGCTGGTGAGTCGAGCCATCTCAGGGTGTCTGGTCTGTCTCCGGGGCGCGGGGGGTGGGGGGACCGCAATCCTGTTTGTAGACATGCTGACCTTTCATCAGGGAAGGAAGGCTGCCTGGTTGGAGGCTCTGCCGAGGAGAGTTTATAAATCCGGCATCTGTCTATATTTACTCTTCAATTTTCACCTCTTCCTTAGGCACCTTTCCACCTTCCGGTTTCTTCGCATCTCTTCTCGGGGGAGAACTGGAATGAGTGGGCACCAGTGAGAATCAGCCCAGTCCCAGAGTCTGGCAGGATTGGTTCGGGAGACCCGGGCACACGTGTCACGCTCTTCCGTCTTTCTGTGCCCTTCCAATCTCCGACCTTGGCTGGTCGGCTTGGCCAGGCACCTAGTAGGCATGCAATCCAGCTGCCCCCGTGCACAGCGTCAAAGTCACCATTCCTGTCTCCTCTGCAGGGTCCACAGGTGCCATTTATATAGAAACAATGTGAAAGGGGCCCCCTAGAATTGGGCAACTCAGCAACTGCCCTTAATCTATTTTGTTAATGACTAGAAGGATGAGTGAATGAACCAAAGGAAGAAATCCTGGCTGGTAAGCTTTGGCCTCCCTGTCTGGATACCCCTGACTCTGCTTTTTACCAGCCTGCCTTCACATTCTGTTTGTAAATACTGGCTACATCATATCAGCCTCTGGAATAATTCGGTTCCCGCATCTAACTGCTTTCCCTGTAAGTAATTTCACGGCTTATTCTCGCCTCTGGACAAGTTCTGCTTCAGCAGCCAACTCTTCAGGTTCCTGGCCCTTGCCATCCTCCTTCTCCAGATCTGTGGCCACTCTTTACCTCCTCTCCACCATCTTTCTTTTACTCCGGCTTGATCCTGCCGGGACGTCTGCCCCTAGAACATCAGGCACCAACCAGGATCAGTAGTGTTAATTTCCTTGTTTCCGGGGGGGAAAACACATGTCAGAAATGGACCACGATTCAAATCAATCATTGAATTGTGCCCATTTCTGACATTGGCCTGGTCACAATGTTTCTTTTCTTAATTCCTTTGGTCCCTCAAACACTTTGGTTTTAGCGCGCTCCTGGAGAGCACCTGTCTTGCCCGTGGGCTCCAGAGAGGGGAGTTGGCTACTGGGAGAGCCCCTTGTGCCTGCCAGAAGCTTGGGGTTCCCCCTTGAGTTTGGGTCCTATCAAGTACCAAGTACCAAGACTGAAGTGTAAATACCCTGCTTTCCAGCTTCCCAATCCTTCCATAATCTGGTGAGATCTCCCTCCTCCATCTGAGTTCCCAGTCCATCTTCACCCAGTTTATTCTGTCAGTGCAGCCTCTTCTGCCCTCACCGGATACCACATTAATTCCTCCATCAAATGCTCTTCCTCGTCCACCCTGACTTCTCTTTCAAGGTCCACTTCAACTCCCAGCTCCTCCGAGGGGCTTCCTGTGGCCACTCCAGCCCTATTGATTTCCCTCTTTCTCCTTAAGTACAATTTGGCATGATTTGAATGCATCACAATTTACCATCTGTTCTTTCCTCTGTAGATCTTGCTTTCCTAACTAGACTAGACATTCTTGGAGGAGGCAGGGATCTGTCAAATTATTTCAGCGACCTTCACATGGCCTCCCACACACGTGGCGATTAAACAAATAAACTCAACAAACCCTACTTCAAAGTTAAATACCTACCACATTATTATTTTTTTCAATAGTTGCAAAAGCACCAACTTTTTCAACTTTTTCAGTGTCACGTTGACGAGGACAACTGAAGGTAAGTAAGTTTGCCAGGGAAGTAGAATGAACTTTCCGTCCAAGACAGAAATAGAATCCTCTCCTCCAAACCCCTGCTGGAACCTGTTCCCTATACATAATGGTCACATGGACAGAGCAGAGGAAGCAATCAAAAGGTTTTGGGGACGATTAAATGTGCGAGTGGGGCTGTGGCGTTTGTCACCAGCCACCAGCATTCAGCAAATGTGCTGCTGATCACTGCGCCAGGCCTATTGTGAAGCATTATCCCGGCTCTGAATGGAGCTGGTGTTACGTAATAGAAAGACAGAACGTGGAAAAGAAAAACACCAAGATACAGACCAATGCCACCTTCCTCCCCGCGCCCCCCTTTTTAAAGCATTTTGCAGAGTACTTTGCTGATGGCTGGAGTTCAGTTGAACTCTACCCCACAAAATCAATCCTGAGTGATTTCTTTTTCAGGCCTTGAGACTTCTGGGCAACATGAAGAAGTGACTGAATCGAATGCTTACATTAAATTCAAGAAGGGATACCCTTTCTTCCTCCCCCTCTTGGATACGCTGACTGTCTTAGTTTTGGCACTGCTATCCCAGATGACTGGTCCTAAACTTCCTGTACTCTGACCCCAAATCGATGTAGGTGACAGCCTGGTCAGATCATGGTCCCGTAGCTGTGATCCTCACGGTCCTGGGGGGAAAGGCTCTTACGCTGACAGGTTACACACGGAGTCTCTTTTAACCAGTGTAGCCCTATAGCCCCTAGCCTCCCCCCTCCACGCACAGATCAGGACTCCAGCCTCCCCACCCATGCAACCCTTGGCCCTCTTCATCCTTGCATTTCACACATTCCATTCCAAGGGCAAACCTCTTCCACCTGCAAGTTGCATACAAGACGAAAAGGTGAGCTAAAGGCTGAGGATAGTAGAGACTTTGCCCCCGGTGGCTGGACAGTAGAGCTGACCGAGAAGTGGGCAGCGGGTTGTGAGCTGTGGGGTTCTGGAGCCAGGCTGTCTGGGTTCAAATGCTCCCTTTCCCTCTTCCCACCTGTGTCATCTCGAGCAAATGGCCTCCCTTTCCTGGGTCTGGCTCCATATCTGTGACTGGGGATGACACTGTTGATGAAATGAGTCAGTATGTACGGAGCACTTGGACCAGTGCCTGGGACACGCTATGTGCTTATCAGTATTAATTAACATTGTAGGGGAGTCCCCTAAGGGCCAGGAGAAGACCCATGTGGAATAGTGAACCATAGCAAACTACATCTGCCATTTCATGCATGGAATCTGCTCTGTTCATTTATTTTATTCATCATCTATTTATTGACAGCTAGGATATGCCCGGTACTTGCTAGATGCAGAGGATACGGGGCTGGAAAAAAATCATAGCATTGGCCCCGTGAGCTTCCAATCCAGCCTGTTCGTCCATTCACAGATGGTCTTAGTGCGTGGGTCGCAGCCCTGGGTTGCTTGCTGTGAACACGGTGCTGGCCACAGGAAGCTTCAGGAACGATTTCCCAGCACCCTCCCTCCAGGTGGGCTCCTCATGGACATCCTTGATTCCCTCCCCATTTAGATTCCAGAATCAGCCATTCCCCCAAATCCTGGATGAAGTCACCCCCTTGGCTCTCAGAGACACCACCCCCTTTCTCTTCTACGTCCCCAAAGAGAGTGCGGGTACCTCAGGCACACTCCATATTCCTGCCCCATCATTTCAGCTAGTGCTTTGCTTCTCCAAAACATCTCGAGTGGATGTAACCTGTCTGTTTCATTCTCCCCAAGCCTTCCCCACTCCCACTCAGGACTTTCTAGTTCTACCCCCCAACCTGGGCTGTTAGCCTAGTTCCACTCCCTTGTTACTGGAGCTGGCTGTCAGCAGCACTCTGTCTGTCCACCTTCACCTTGAAATCACCTCGAACTGCAAGCCCAGCCTCTCGGTCGGTCTCCCGGCATCTGCAGAAGGAGCGAGGCAGGAGTGAGCCGGCGCCCGGAGCAGCCTGAGCTCCTGGCTCACCTCTGTGTTCTCCCCCGCAGCCCTCCAGTCCTGGTCCTTCCCTTCCACACTCCAGCTTCCGCAGGCTCTCGCCGCTGCCCCTTTCTCAAAGCATAGGAAAGGCACACATTCATTCATCCATTCTTTTCACAAACACCTGGTAGATGTTATTATGTGCCCTGGGCTAAGGATTTCTCTAGGTTCTAGAGCTAGAGCAGAGAAGAAAACAAAATCTCTCCCCTCACAGAGCTTACACTCTAGTGCAGAGAGGCGGAGAGTAAACATACAAATCAGCAGCACGTCCGATGGTGAAGAACACAATGAACTTGACGCGCACATCCACGGGTGCTGGGCCCGGCAGCGAGCAGCTTGATACCGCCGTGCCGCAGCCTGTCCAAAAGAGATCATTCCATCCCTTGCCTGCAGACCGCCCAGAGCAGAGGGCCCCCCGGCTATCGGCTCTCCTGCTTGTTTTGGCAAATGAACACCAGGAAGGCTCCAACTCGGTCTTTCCAGCCCAGCTCCTCATCTAGGCCCAGGGAAGGAAGAATTGGGAGAGGACTCGACTGAGTTAGAAAGACGCGACTTCCTGTAACTGATTAAGGGACGATTCAGGCTGGAGGACTAACTCTTCCCTTCACTCCCATAGCAAAGATATCAAAGCTGTATAATTTACAGGGCATTTTCATATGCCCGATCTCGTTGGATAGATAACATATCATATGTCACAACATCTGTTAGAATTCATCTACCCTTGAGCTAAATATATTTTCCAGTTAGCACGAGGGTACACAGTCTGTGCAAGAGAAGAAAAAATGACACGTTCTTGTTTTTGTTTGCTTTTCAAGCCAGTTATGAAATATCTCAGACTACACTGGGGTTTGCCTGTCTTGAAAAACGTAAGGTCCTGGGTCGCACAGCTTTACATTCCGAATGAATCACTAGTGGGCTTCACATGACGTCTCCAGCAGAGGTGCCCCTGCATGCCGATCCTCATGTTCCTCATGCCTGGAATGTACAATTCCTCCGCCAGCTACATTCTGCTGCGCGCAGCTTCTATTCTGGGGCAGAGTTGTTTCTTTATAGAGAAACCTTGTCAAATCGAGCAAGTACATGAGTCATTTCCTAAAAGCCGTCCCATCAAATTTTTCTCATCTGCTATCCATTTTCTTTTTTAATCGAAAGGCAACTGCATTAACAATGCAGGTGTCGTGTTGAAAATCCTAAACTTTCCTAGACTGCAGCTAGAATGGCAATGCTTTTTGGTGGCGGCTGAATTTCATCTTCCTTTAAGAAACGCTCACATCGTTACTTGTATTTTCACTAACCGTGTGACTTACATACTTCTGCTCACTTGGGGGTTCACTTCTGTAAGTCGCACTGTGGCCTGTAACACTTTCGACCCTACTGACTGGCCTGATACAGCGGTGCTAATTAGAGCTTAGGAAGAATTTGATGGTCACTGTAATTTCAAGAGCTAGATAAAGCAATGAGAATCAGTGGCTTTGCCTTAATTCCTCTTAACTCCACTGTCCGGGGGATTTGAGGAATGGAGGGAAGTGAAACTTGCGCTTTCCTCATAACCCAGGTGGATGGGTACAAAGAATTTTGATCTTCTTTTAGTTTTGTATATTATGCTAAGGAATTGAGGCTGTGGGGAGACGCTTTGCCCTCTGTGCATAGACAAATAGGGATGCCTAGAGCGTCCTTTGGTGACCTTTAAGGCACCCCCTAGGGGAAGTTAGAGGGCAAATATTAGGTGTGTCCAATCTACTTAGGAATTTGAAACCCAAGCTTCTGTCAAACAATTGGTTCAATTGTCTGAATCTTTCTGAACCTTTCTGCTTGGATATATTTCCTGATCACAGTACCTTGTCGTGTATTCCAAGAGCACTCATTCCTGGGGAACCAAGCCCGATACTTCTTTCTCTCTTATGTCCTTTTGTCTTCTGCACAACGAGTGACGAAGGGCAGGGGTGGTTGGCCATGCTCGAAGGAGTCTCCCCACTGGAGAAAAGAAGAAGGAAATTACCTACAAGAATATGAGCACTATCAGGTTGCCATGTTTTTAGACTTTCCATTTAACCGAGGGAGCCTTTGACAATGGTTTTATTGATAATGCAGTAATGTCAGTTCGTAATGTTGTTCCCTGTACTTTGGGACAAGGGCACTGTGAGCTTTCCTCCTCTCAGTGAAAACACAGTGGAAATTCATTCGTTGTTCCAAGTAATGTTTAAAATTTGAATTTATTCTGAGTTCTGCTCATTGAATTGCTTATCAGATTCATCGTCTCTATTCCCAGAAAAATGACTTGGGTTGTGAGGACTTGAATCACTGAGACGAGAAGAAAATATCAGATTTTGCCCGAATGAAAAAGAATTGTTTTCACCTTTTCTTTTACCTTTGGTTTATATATTGCGTTGAAAACAAGAGAGAAGGTGGAAGACACCTTCCAGAGCAAGAGAAATAAAATCTGATAGAGAAGCTAAGAGACAGAATTGTAGGACACTGGTGCTTCTTTTTTCCTGAGTGTGGAGAGGGGGAAATGTGGGCCATTTGCTACCATAGAAACCAACGAAAGTATGTGGGAGGGGGAGGGAAGGTCCATTCCAGGAACTTAAATATCTTACTTTTGTCAAAGTTAAAGTGTTCTAGTCAATAGTTGATCTTTGTGACGGTGAGAGGTGTGTGTATATGTGTGTATCCTTTTTATTTAATTGAGTTCCAACTTGCCTTCCCTCCTACTTTGCCTTTTGAAGCTAGTGATTCTGTCTTTCAGGACAGTTCCAACTAAAAGGAAAGTTGACAATTTAAAAAAAAAAGCCGTCGAACCCCCACCGTGTACCAGGCACAGCTCTATGTCATGGAGACATCTAACACACTTTGCAGAGAGCCATTGGACGAAACCTCACGTTATGCAGACAGTTGTATTTATTCCTATTTTCATACTCTGTGATTTCTCGGGAAATGAGCAGTTTAAAACTAATTTTCTCCTGGATGCCTGGGTGGCTCAGTCGGTTAAGCATCTGTGTGCAGCTCAGGTCATGATCTCAGGGTCCTGGGATGGAGCCCCACATGAGGTTCCCTGCTCAGTGAGGAACCTGCTTCTCCCTCTGCCTGCCACTCCCCCTGCTTGTGCTCTCTCTCTCCAACAAATAAATAAAAATAAAACCCTAAAAAAATAAGTAAATTAATTTCCTCCCCCTTGAATCCAGTTCTTTTTAATTTTTAAAATTGAATGCTGAAAACACCAGTCATCCTCAACACAGATGCAGGCAACAGGCCCCCTGCGTGTGCTGTACCTTTACAGTTCCGTGTCATGGCGGCCACCTTTCTTTTTCCCTTAGCGGTCCTTTGGTCCTTTTCCGACCATCACAAATGACAAAGGAGCAGTTGGCCACATGTGTGGATCGGTTCTGAGGGAGTCAGCTTCTGTCTTCCTGCTAGGAAGTGATAGGAGAAAAGATACCAAATCAGCATGAATGTGCTCTTGTGGCCGGTGGCGGGTCCCCGGCACTGCAAGTATTTCTGAGCCTATTGGGCAATCTCTTGGCAGGAATATTATAAGAAGGAGTTGGACTAGATGCCCTATTTTATACATGTATAGTTTTAGATTCACAGCAAAAATGAGCAGAAGGTGCATGTTTCCCAAACAGAGCTCCTGCCCCCGCATGGGCATGGCTCTCCCCGTTAATCTCCCCCACGGGAGTGTTACATTTGTTTACACTGATGAACCTGTATTGACACATCAACACCACCCAAAGCCCGAAGTTTGAAATAGGGTTCCCTGGTGGTGTCTGTTCTGTGGGTTGGGACAGACGCACAGTGCCCTGTATCTGCTGTCGTAGTAACCCACGGAGTAGTTTCACTGCTTTGGAAATCCCAGGGCCCCACCTGTTCTTCCCGCCATCGCTCCTCTCCTCTGACAACCACTGATCTTTTTACTTGTCCACAATGTCATATAGTCAGAATATACAGAATATAGCCTTTTCAGATTGGCCTCTTCTGCTTAGTAATATGCATTTAAGGTCTTCCATGTCAGTTCATGTCAAAATAGCTCCTTTCTTTCTAGTGCTGACTGTTCCATTGTCTGGATGGACTCCTATCCCTTTCAATCGTGTGTTTGTTTCCATTGATTGCAGGATAGCGCTGACAGGGTAGCTGCAAAGGTGAAATGAAAAGGAAGGGACAGCTCGATGGCCGTGACATTCTGTGCCAGAGGAATGGCTGAGCTTCAGGGTTCTGAATGAGGGATGTTGCTGATGCTAGCGGGTCAGTTTCAGTGTGGCCGGGGCAGAGACCAGGACTCCACACAAACAGGATGTGTGCGGTTTGTTCAGTACAAGTGACAGAGATCCAACTCAACCCAGCTTAACCGCAAAAGTGACCGTGTTGACTCTCGTGACTGGGACTTTCAAGGGGTAAGTCTGGAGTTTTGGGCATGGCTTCATGCAGAACTGGAAAAGATGCCGTCGGGGTCCTGGTCTTCTCTGCCTCTCAGCTTGGCTTTCTTCTGGGTTGGTGTCACTCTGAAGCAGACTCCCCCATGGGCTGCTGTGCCCTGGCTCCCTGGAGCTCCGGGTATGCTCTCTACCAGCTGATTAACACCAGGGCAAATGAGGCATCCTTTTGCCAGTAAAACTCTCAGGGAGGAATTTCCCTGGCCCAGCCCTAAGTGAATCCCAGGGGCTTACTGGTGTCCACTCCTGGAATAAGGGTATCCCCCCACTACCATTACCTGAGCAACATGAGAGTGGGGGAGGGGACGTATCCAAGGGAATATTGGGGCGCCCTTATCAAAGAGTGGAAACAGATTCTGTGCAAGTGAAATTACTAGACAGTCCCTGTACCAGACTAGAGGAAAACAGTTCTAAAACAGAGCTGGGTGTCGACACATTAGAGAGAAGCAAGGAAAATAGTGGTCTTAAATAGTGTTTTCAAAGCAATCAATTGAAAACTTCATTATATTCTTCTGTAATTGATAATTAAATATCTGATGGGGCCTGTTCTCTCCTTTTCTGGACCTCCATGTTCTTTGGGCTGCTGGAGAAGTAGGGAGGAACTGTTGGGATCACAGCTTCATTTCTGTCCTTTCTGTGGAGACTAGAAAGCGAAACGTGTTTTCCAGACTCCCTTGCAGCTAGGGTAACAGATACAGATTAATTGCATCGACTAGATGTACCCAGATAAGTTTTGCCAGGCAGAAGCAGGGAGGACTCCATGTTTCTGTGGCTTGGTTGCTTTTTGTGGTCAGAGTCCACCGTGGAGATACTGGATTTTTCTGCCACATCTGTCTCTAGCTTTGTGGGTTTTGAGGGACAGTAGAGTGGAAGAGGGAGGAGCTCCCTGGGGGAGCCAATTCTGTAGCTCTGGGAGTCATTTCTGCCTTTCTACAAACACACATGCCTGTAAGCAATATATAGCATTTTCAATCATTGAATGTTTTCACGTTCTTCCTTGACTCCCACAACCCAGGTTTTTCCATAATCCTCTGGCTCCTGAATCTTCCCTATCAAAGTGTTCCCTCACACTGTATTGAAATTGCTCATTCATTTTTGCCTCCCATGCTACATGTAATGGTGAAGACTGTGTTGGTCCTGTTTGCCAGTGTAGACGGGACCTAGCATAGTGCCTGAGATACCTCTGGCCCAGACGTTCAACACTGAATTTCTATTCTGTTACCCTAAGGGCTTCCAGAAACTGGATTGTCTCCTGAAGTTCTTGAATCAAAGATTAGCTCTAAAGATCAAAGGAAGTGATAGAAATGCCAGAGGCTGAGGCAAAATCAGGACTTGGCAAAATATTTTTTTTTTCCTCTTCAAGTCTCTCATGTTCCCCACCCCCATCCTCATCTCTTTTAGCTCAACCAAAAACCAAACCAAACCAAAACCCAAAAAACAAAACAAAACAAACAACAACAACAAGAAACAAAAGAAGGAGAGAGAACAGTTCACAGGAGACCATCTCATTGTGAACCTCCTGGCTGTTTTCTGTGTTCTTCACCCTTCTCAGACTTTGGCCCTGTCTCTTACAGGATCTGTGACCTAGGAGGAATTTTTAACCTAAGCCTTTGTTTTCTAATTTACAAGATGCAAGTGTGGGGCTTTATAGATGGCCACAAATCCTTTCACGCTATTCCCATCACAGGGTAGGGTCTGCGTCCCTGTGCCTTGACTGTTAATCTGGGTGGGATCTGTGGTTGCTTGCTCAACGGAATATAGCAGAAGTGATGCTCTGCACATTTCCACATACCCGCCTTAAGAGGTTGGCAGCTTCTGCCTCCTGTCCTAGAATACCCTCTCTAAGGGAAGCTGCCTGCCATGCTGTGGGGGAGCCTGAGCTAACCACAGAGAGGAGTCAGATAGTGAGAGAGAGGCTGGCTGGTCCCAGCTGTCCCAGCCATTCCAGCTGAAAGGCAGACATGCGGAAGAAGAGGCCACCTTGGATGTCCAGCCCAGATGAACCTTCAGACGACTCCCACCGAAGCCACCAGCCAACATGAGAAGCCCCAGGCGAGAACTGCCCCCAAGAGCACAGTCAACCCACAGAACTGTGAGCCTCCAAGGTCTTCGGTGGTTCACTAAGCACCAATACATAACTCCAGCTGCAAGTAATGATAGTATCTACCTCATCTGACTGCCATGAGGGTAAAATGAGATTCTCGTATGCTGAGTCCCTAGTCTGCAGCCTGGAATAAAACAGCTTTCGGTATATATTCAGTCCCCTCCTTCCCCTTCCTTCTCCCCATCCCGCTCTGTCCTCCTCTTCCTCTTCTTCTTCCTCCTCTTCTCCTTTCTTCTTCTCCTCCTCCTCCTCCTTCTTCTTCTTCCTCCTCCTCCTCTTCTTCTTTTTAATTCTATACATTTCCAGGAAGGAGTAACTCTCAGTGTGATCACCTGAAACAGGTGGGGGTGGAGGTGGTCCATTTGCTAGGTATTTTGAATTTGAAGAGCTCCCTTTTCTTTTTCCAACTTTCTCTTGTGTCTTTCTTTCCTGTGTTTTTTAAAGCACAGCCAGATCATTTAGACCTAAAATAGGAATACCAAATTCAGCCTTTGTGTGTGTGTGATTTTTCAGACAGAAAAATCATAGGCTTAGTACAGGCTCGTGGTCATGAAAATCAAGCTCCAGAAGCAAAAATGATTTCAAGCAAAATTCCCCTGACAACTGTTGTCATGTCCGTGTATGAGTGTGTGTGTGTGTGTGTGTGTGTGTGTGTACAAAGCAGTTAAAAACTTTAGACTACACAATTATTTTACTATGTAAGCATCATGGAATTACAGACTTTTTTGGGGGGAAGGGTTAAAAAGAACATGATTATCTGTAATTATAGTCTTGCTAAGTTTGATTTCATAGAAGGACAAAATTCAAGTGTGATTGTACCCACGCAGAAAGACATGGTGCATATTGGAAATGCTCTTTTTTCCTTCTGATTCAAATGGTTGTTTATTTCATATTTGTGATCTTCTGAGAAGTCAGCCTTTTATTATGTTTATTGCCAAGGTTGTTTGTGTGCCTTGCTAATTATGCTTCCCCACCTAGACTTGCTACCAAGTCTCAGACACAGTTTGAAATTACCCTTCTATTTCCCCCTCGAATTCTTGCAGATACCTAAACTGATAGGCAAGAGGGTTCATCTCAGAGTCTGAACTGGGTCAGCCTCATAAATTCTGTCAGATACCTGGTCGGTTAAGTCAGAGCCTCAGGGGGAGTCAAACTAGGTGCCTGACACGTGTAGATAAGGGAATTGGTTTATTTTACCTTTTTATATTTCAACCTTTAATGTGGGTGTGGACAAAGCCACTCCCCAGGGTAAAAGCCTCTGGAACACGTGAGGGCCCACCAGGTTCGAAGGGTGGGGAGGAGAGTGGTTGGGATGGGGGAGTGGGGAGTTGGGTCAGCCCATGTTCAGTGACACATCCTGCAGTCGGTTCCAGCTACAGAATGTTGCTTGATGGGGCTTGCCGCTGAAGCCTTTCCCTAATGAGACCCTAAGGGGCAGGAGCTTGGGATTTTTTGAATGCAAGCCCACAGCATCAAGTCACTTCACTAAGCCTTGCCATTTCTTAGAGCCAGAAACTAAGTGCTGAGGACCCTTTCCGGTTTCTGACTCCCAACCCAGTGGGCATCCAGAGACAGCTGGGGTAACTGTTTTCTTTCCATTTCACAGCTCTGGAGGAGGTGCGACTGTGTGTGAGGAGCTAGAAAGCTTGTTCTATAATTACCTCGTGATTCGCTGAGTGCGCAGTACACCCACCCGCCCTTCTGGGTGTTCACGTGAGCTAGTCAGAGGTTGAGTGATCTGCTGCCCCGTGCGCTGGAGGCAGCGTACGTGCGTCTAGAACAATACGGGTGACATTATTTTGCCCCAAAGTTAATTGTCACACCTCGGGGGGAGGGTAGATATGGGGTTTTTGTAACTGATTGCCATCATAGCCAAACCTATGATCGGAAGGACTCGGGTCACTGCAGTCACGCCCCAAATTAAGGACCTGGGCATAAGCCTGGCAGCAGGTCGCGCGCCCCCGACCCCGAGGGCTCACTCCCTCCAGGCCCTGGCCGCCGCCGCCGCCTCTCTCACGCCCGCCTTGAGGCCGAGCCCGGCTTCCGGGAACTCGAGGCGCCCCCCAACCCCGCGGCCACAGCATCGGCCGCGTGCCCGCGCAGCGGGACCCCGGGCGGCACCCGCGCCTGCCACTGGCAGCGCTTTCGGCCCGCGCCCACACGTTGTCCCCTCTCGGGCGGGCACCCCCGCTTCCCCCCGCCTCACGGGGCCCCGCACAGGCTCCGGGTGCCCCCCGGGGCGCGGCGCGCG